>JAIFZK010000003.1:18122500-18445000 GCA_027481765.1 Tenualosa thibaudeaui
TACCTCCAGCACTCTCTTGCACTAGATACCATTGCATCCTTCTGCACATTTCCACACTGCTTCTTTAACACTTTACATCCTAACCTTAGTGCAATGTTTACGTTGCACTAAGGTTAGTACGTGTGTGTATGTGTCTTGTGTGTGTGTGTTGTGGATAAGCTACAGGACACTTTAATTTCCTTTTCTCTATCTATCTAACTATCTGCTCAGAGGAAAATTCCATCAGCAGAAAAGTGAAAGCCCTGCCACATATTGATTCAACCTGTGTACTTAACGCAAGCCCCTTTTTCATTCACATATTCAAGTGAATTAACTCTTAAGTCAAATTTATTTTTAGTGGCATAAGAATCGCAAAAACGGCTTTCCATTAACTTAGTGAGGCAAAATCAGTAAGTTAGTGTGATACATATACTTTTTGATGGGCATCATTTTAAAGTGGATAATTTTTTTGGGATGGAAAAAGGGCTACAGACAATCTCACTAATCAGCTGATATACCTGGCTGAGGACTTAATTAGAAATGTTCATTAGAATCTGGTGGTTTGTGTGAATGGTTGAAACAAATATGTTGTAGGACTGCTGTCTGAGGCTGGACATCTCCTCTGCTACATGGTCTCCTGGTCGTGCTGGCACGTTGTGTGTTCTGCACTGGAGTCAGAGTGTCTGAGGCTTTATACTTTTGTTCTAAGCCAAAGTCCTCCTGTGAAAACAGAAGCAGTTTGAGGCCAGAGGTGGAAGCAGTGCGACGCCCCACATATGGAGAGCCTTCCTGTCTGCTGAGCTTTCCAGCCTTTCACTGAAGTACTCTTGCATGTCTTTCTCACTCTCTCTTTCTTTCTCTCTCTCTGTTTCTCTCTCTTTCTCTCTGCCTATCTCTCTCTCACACACAAACACACACACACACACACATGCACACACACACACTCTTACCCTCTCAACCCTCACTAGACACAGCGCGACTGGAGGCACTGAAGGCAGAGTTGACCCCCAGCAGGCCTGAGCGCCAGGCGATGAAGATGAACCCACTGGAGTTTGAGAAGGTAATGGGCCACGCTCATAAAACGCCAGAGACCCCTTTTCAAGCACTGATCATGGGCCACTAATAGGTGGGGCATTTTGAGGATAGTGGGGAAGCGGGGAGGGGTTTGAACTCTGTCCATGACCCTCGCTAACTCTTAGCTCCAGTGCTAATGGGTCCCTGTGAGGAACAGTAGGCCTCTGTCCTCTGACAGGATGTGGTGGTTATGTCCCAAACCATGGCCTGCAGAGACACAGACAAATGAACGCAGAGGGGTAGAGAGAGAGAGAAAGAGGGAGGGAAAAAAAGATACTCATGGGTACTTTTTTTGTGAAGATGTCTTTGTGCAGTTTTTGGTGACCAAGTCAGTGTGCCCTCAAGTCATAGACTGTATCACTCCAGTGACGCAATGGCGCTTTGAACTGGTTCTTAGACACACACACACACACACATCCTGTCAGTGACCCCCCAGGCCATATTCACAGAAGAATCTCAATCATCCTCTCTCCATGTCTCCGCTCTGTCTCATATTAGTATGAATGGTTCCTTCAGTTAGTAGCTTCATTCTCTCTGTTCCTCAGTTGTACATCTGTAAGCAGATCACATCCAAATGGAACTGGGCATCTAGGCCAAAATAACAAAGCAGCACAGCACAGTCTGTCTGATGATGGGATTTGTTGTTGGCCTTATGGGGATATGGGGTTTTAGAGAGTGTTTGGGTTTGGGTTTTTTGCGCGTGGTAAAATGTTTTACCATTACTACAGTGTTTGGAGCAGTAATTATAGGTTATGCAGTTGATTCTGTTTCAAAGGGGATTTTGTGTCTTCATGAGTGTTGCATTGGACGGTGCGGGAGATTTTTGACTGAATGATGTTTGTGAGTTAGGGCTTTTTCATTAAATATCTGTATGTGAACACACATGTGCACACATGTGCACGCGCACATACACACACATTGACATGTATTTTACTTGCGTATGTGTGTATGAGTAATAAAACATGTGTGTGTGTGTTTCTAAGTTCCTGTGGGTGTACGTTTGCATGCTTATGTGTGTACGTTTAGATTACGTTTGCGTTTGAGTGGGGTTTTGCTGGCATTCCGGTGGCATCAGGTTGCCAGATTAGACTACCTCATATTCCCCCCAGCAGTCGCACGCCGCCACAGCCTACACAGCCTACACAGCCTTTGTGGAGCCGCCTGGCTGCCTTAAGCCGTGATCGGGTTGCCCACACCGAACACCCCCCTACATACATACACACACACACACACACGCACATACATACACGTACACATTCATATACACACGGACACAACGCTATCCTTCTCCTTCTCCTCTTCCTTGTCAAACACCCCCCCCCACACACACACACACACACATACACACATAGAAACACACTCCATCCTTCTCCCTCCCTCCTCTACATCATACCACCCCCACTCACACACAAGGCTATCAGTGTGATCCTGCGCCCCAAGTCCTCTGTCTATGTCACTGGAGTTGTCCAGGCTCAGCCATCTTCCTATCTGTGATGCTTGGATGTGGGCCAGCTTCATATTCTCACTCTATAGACCCCCCTCACTGATAGAGCAGCCTCTCCTATGGACTCAGCTTCTAATTTGGTTAGTAGATTAGAAACAAAGCTATGCCCTTGTATGGTAGAGAGAGCCTTGGTTCAAAAATCCTCTCTGACTGAAAAGCACAGACTTCACAAGTGGCCAGAGCAGAGTAGTGTTCCTCATGGGAGAGACTTAAGGCCAGAGGATACTATAACAATCTGGGACTCATTTTGAGTCACATGACCTGTGCGGTTGCCTGAGCATTTTATCAGGTGTGTGTGTGCACATAAGTGTGTGTGTGTGTGTGTGTGTGTGTGTGTGTGTGGAGGTGGCATAGTTCAGGCATGACTTCACGGCCCTTGTCCCCTCAGAGGAATGAAGCACTCCCCCCACAATGAGGAGCACTGAGTCAGGCAGGATCTCCACCAGAGTGATACAGTACAACAATAGCCTGGGCTCCACACACAGTCACCACAGCCACTGCCTCATCGCACACCTGGACTCTCTGAGGCTAGAAGGGTGTGTGTTTGTGTGTGTGTGTGTGTGTGTATGCACACATTAGTATGTGTGTGTGAAGAGATGCAGTTTGCAAAAGTTTGAGTGTGTGGGGGTGGGGGTGTAGGGGGATGGTTTGGCTCGTGGATGTGTGTGCATGCGTGGCTCTGTGTGAGTGTGTGTGTGTTTATGTGATTTCAGCGTGCAAATGTGTGTGTGTGTATGTATGTGTGTGTGTGTGTGCATGGCTCTGTGTGAGTGTGTATGTATGTGTTTATGGGATTTCAGTCCAGCCAAAGGTGATGTCAGTGTCTCTAATGGACCAACGCAGTCAGACAGCCAGGGGCCAGGAGGGTGATAATATATAGAAAGCTAAATATTGGAAGGAAGATATGCTGATATTTGATTTCACTGCCAGGCAGAGAATAAGCAACCTGTTTCTCCTCTGACCTCACCTGACGTGTGTGATCTGAGTTTCTTTGTGCTTTAAAGCCCAGAGTTTATCTGTGTTTATTCCTGTGTTGATGGTTCTGCACAATGATTTCAATTTCCCCATGAGGATCAGTGCTTAGACACTGCACTAAATATAAGCTGGTTCTGTCTGAGTGCCGCTAATGCTGTGTTAACTCTGGGCTTCTTGGCGTGTTGTGTTTGGGTAGGATGACGACAGCAACTTTCATATGGACTACATCGTTGCTGCCTCCAACTTGCGTGCAGAAAACTACGACATCCCCACAGCCGACCGCCTGAAGGTCAGTAAAAGTTATTCGAATTTTCTTTCATGGATACCATCATCAGGGGCACTGCCGGGGGGGAAAAGTTTGGATAATTCCAAGTGCCTGGCACTGATAGGGGGCCTTAGAGAACATTTTAATATTATAATCAATGTTTGGGAGGCCCAAAATAATTTTCTGTCATAGGGCTCATCATCCCCACCATCAACAGCAACAACATTGTGATTTTTTAAACAATTTTTCCTTCACAACTGTTGTCAGTTAGTCAGTTCCGAGCAGTTGATCTATTTCCATTATGCTGGAAGCACATGATTTCATATCTCTATTACATTGGAAAGACTCAGTATTGTTTGAAAAGGGAATAGTTTAGTCTTCAAGCTGGTAGACAGATGCTTGAAGAATCTCCATGTTTAGAATTTTCATGTGGAGCAGAGAAAAAAGTAGATACAGAGAGAAGAGAGAGAAGGACGAAAGAGAGACAGAAGGAAAACAAAAGAAGGGTAGAGAGTAGTCAGAGTAGGAGAGTCTTAAGAAAACAGCTGTTGCTCCAAATCCCACCACCCCTACCCCACTGACCACTACACACACACACACAAGCAAACATACATACACGCACACACACACACACACACATACACATGCACATGCACGCGTATACACACACACACACACACATACATACATACACACACACACACACACACACACACACACCCCTCCTCACTTTTAAGACAACACATCCACATCACTCAGCTGTGCCTGTGGTTTGGTAATGCCAAAGATAGCAGAGCCAAGATGGCAATCAGTGTATGGTCACCACAGGCACTCCTGTCATAATCAAAGAAGAATGTAAGTGGCCAGAGCAGATGTCATGATTACTCCAAGAGCAGGGTCAGGGGCTCTGTTTTCAGGAACTCATAAATGTCTCTTTGCCACTACTGCAAGTTTAGTCTCCCAAAATAGAGGGGCAACACTAAATTTGAGAGTAACAGTTGAATATGATGTTCTTGGAGCCTCCTGATTGGCTGGTTTAAATTGGCTTTGGGTTGAGTCTACGTGCAGTGCTCCACCTTGATGATAATGATTATGTGTAAACATGGAAACCCCCAATCAGCTCCTCCTCTCCTGCCTACACAGTGCTGGGTCTCGTATTCCCACAACCACTAGCATTAGCGTTCAGAAATGCTAAAAAAAACACTTCTTTACCAGCAGTGACACTGCCGATGCTTCCTGGTGATCCCAGACAAGGCACACTGACTGTAATTAGGCTTTCTGTGGCGCTCACATGGGGGCGTTTCTGAGGAAGGAAAACAACAAGGGGCGTTGGCCTAAATACCTGGACAGATGGCAACTCACCTACACAGTCTGTCGCTCTGTCTTGCATGCCCCTGCCCCACACTGAGATAGAGACACACACACACACACACACACACACACACACACACACACACACACACACACACACACACAGCTAAACAGGCTCACAATATACCACAGAGGTACACACAATATACCACCACCAAACCACAGAGGTACACACTCAAACACATACACACGCACACACACATATGGACATATATGCACACACATGCATGCACACACACACACAAACACACACACACACACAAAGGGACAGATGTTCTTTTATTCCCTGACCTTGTGGTCTCAGTACCTGCACACACCTGCCTGCAAAGCTCCAGAGTCTTACCTGCCTCTTTAAGCTGTTCTCTAGAGCAGAATTAATGACTGCACCCACACAAACAAACACACACACTCACAAAAACATAGCTCATACTCAGCCACACACACATACTTTTTGACACGTTTCAATGTTTGACACGTTTTGTGTACACAAACACAGCTCAGATTCTTAGTGCATATCCATGCACCCCTACACAGACTGCATGCACACATATACACTCATAACATAGCCACAGCCTCACACAGACAACACAGAGACCTGCATCCATCCCTACTCACAGATAGCTCTCATAGATTTGGCAGCATTTACCCAAATGCCTCCCTTTTTTATACCTTATGGAAATCTGTCAAATTGTATGCCAAATTCCATTAGGAATCAGCTTTTCTAAATAATTCAACAGATTGTGGCCCCATTATAGCAGTTCAGGGGATTCAGGAAAGACTCACTGATCCTATTTGACAGATTTTTTTTCCTGTTTTCCACTCCTGTGTCCCAACTCTCAGAGCAAGCTCATCGCAGGCCGCATCATCCCGGCCATTGCTACAACAACGGCAGCGGTGGCAGGCCTGATGTGTCTGGAGCTGTACAAACTGGCACAGGGCCACCGCCAGCGTAGCTCCTACCGCGTCGCCTACATCAACCTGGGTGTTCAGATGTGTGTGATGTCCACGCCTTGCAAGCCCCGCTCATTCAAGGTGAGTGACAACGCTGCCACCCAATCACAATCACAGGTCACTGCATTTCAGTTCTGGCAGGAATAGACAATTTAGTGTAACCTAGGTAAACCTGAGACTGAGCATGGGTCTGGAGATGAGTGATTGACTTGCTATTTCCAGGGTCGCAAATTCAAGAATTAAACTCTTACCAAAACTCTTCTGGATTGCAGCAAAGGCTCCATTCAGGCAAACAGTGGTTTAAATACAGTTGTTTACCCAAAAAGGAAATGTCCATGGATATTCACACAAAACAATAATGCAGATGCCTTCATTGGTTGGAAGTTTTTGGTGATTTGGAAACAGGCTGTAATGGGCTAGTCTCTAGATGGACTTGCAACGCACATTTTGAATTTGCTCATATTGCATCTGAATTTACTGAGGTTGCGCTCACCATTCACCAACCTATAGAAAAGCTTTACTGTAAACGAATGCTTTCTGATAGGATATCCCATGCCATAATCCACCCACCATTTCCCTTTGATGCAGCTGATATCTGACACAGACCTTCTCCTGAACTCAAACCTGATGCCACTATGAGTCTGAGCTCTGCTTTTAAACAGCATCATTAGACTTCAAAAGCCACTGCAGTGTGCATGGAAGAGAATGGAAATTGCATTCATTAAGACGCTAATCAGCAGCTGGCAGCCGTGTTTTTCTGCATGCCAAAGGCTAAAGAAAGAGGAGAGTAGAAGCACTGAGGTGGTGAGGACCTTCCACCAGAGCCAGCAGGAGTGTGTGTTCAGGGATTCAATTCCTCTAAGGGTTTAGGAGTGTGTTCAGGGGCTCCTCTCTGCCTGTGTATGTTAGCAGCAGGGTGCCATTAATATGGTACATATACTGTAGCCCCTAACGAGTGCATACCTTAAAAGAATAACACTGACGTTTTTTGTTAGTGCTTTCCAAACACTGCAGCCTTTGCTGTGAGTAAGAATGGGGTGTGTGTTTGAATTGTGCGTGTGCTCTGGAATAGCTAACATTGGTGTCAAGGTGTGAGTTGGACTGGTGTGAGCTGAAATTTGGTGAGTTTGAGTGGAGTGGGTTTGAATTGTGTGTGTGCTCTGGAGCTGGTTTAAGGGTCTGGAGGGCAGGGGGCGACTGAGGAGGCTTGAGTGTGCTGGGAGGGAGGGCACCTAGCCCTGGGCATGAGGGGAGGAAGGGCACCTAAAGGTCTGCTACTCATGGAAAAGGTGTCGCATGAACATGAGCTGAGAAGAAAGGGGCTCTGAGTCTGAACCCAACTTTACTCAGCCTCCTCCTCAAGGACTTAAGCATACAGTAACAGCTTTAACCTCACACACACTCACTCACACACGCACACACACACACACACACACACACACACACACACTGCTGCACACACCCTCTACAAACACACACACACATAAACACATGCTCACACACACACACACACCGCTACACACACACTGCCACACACACTTTCTACTAACACACACACACACACACACACACACACACATGGCTTCATCCAGGGGGCTTTCCTTAGTGGAGTGCTGTCAGACACTGGTAGGGAAGCAGAGGGATTTTGGGGTGGTGTGTGCCTGCTGCAGAAGAAGGGAAGTCTTTGAGGTGCAGGAGCCTGACTGCAGGCTTTAAGGGTTGGCCACCAAGCTTATGCTGTAATCCCTGTTTCATGGCTGTTCTTTAAAGTAAAGCCAAACCTAACTGCCACAATGTGGGGGGAACAGGCTCTGTGTGTGTCTGTGTGTGTGTATGTGTGTGTGTGTGTGTGTGTGTGTGTGTGTGTGTGTGTGTGTGTGTTTGTGTTTGCTTGCGTGTGTGTGTGTAGCCTTACATGTGCGTTTGTGCGTGTCATTGCCTGAGGTTGGGTGGGCTCATGCCCGATGAGGTAATGTGATCTCTCACGTTGATGGTTGCTGTGGCAGGGGCTGGAGGGTGGTTATGGTGGTGATGTGTGCCTTCCCCCCTCCAGCAGGGTCAGAGTGCAGGGTAAGCACCTCTCGGGTGGGGGCCGGGAGGGTCATGGGGTTGGGGGTAGAGGGCTTTGAAACACAGGGGCTCAGGTTACCCAGGGGGTGGTGTGACAGGCCACACCACAGTGGTGGTGTATGACAGGGTGCGTCTGCAGCACACTCTAGACCCCGATGTCACCCCCAAGCCTCCGTGGCCCCCAGCACTCTCCCTCCTCGCTGACTCACCGCGAAATAGAGCATGTGGCTTACCAGTGAGCATGGCGTAAATCTGCCCAATGACCCACAACCTTTAGCCTGAGCTGTACACTGTGACATGTTGGCAGTTACAACTTCCTGTCCATGGAGGAGTGAGGGGTCTTAAAGGAAGGAGGGAGAAAGACTGGTCTCGCTCTCTTTCTCTTTTTCACAATCTTTCTCTCTTCTGGGGTTTCTCTCCCTCTTTCTTATAGTCTATCTCTTTCTCTTTCTCTCTCTCTCTTTCTTACAGTCTTTCGTTGTTTGTTTTGTGTCGCCTGTCTGGCATGTGTTCTCTTGCATGTGTCTGGCACAAGCACAAATGCTGGTCTGTCTGTGTTTTCCACTTTTTCTCTGTGAGTGTAGAACTCTTGCCTCAGATGGGCTCTGGATGAGTCACTTGGCTTTGCTCACAGAAATACAGATAAACACATACGACAGTAGGTTCTCCAAAGGTTTTCCAAAGTTTCTCAATTCCTTTTCTCCATGTATTCATCTTTGCAATTGCATCATCATTTCTCTCTATCACCTCTCACTCTCTCTGTCTTTCTCTCTCTGTCTCTCCCTTTCTCTCTGTCTGAGGCCAGTCTGGATGTTCCACATTGGAAATATCAATCAGTGGTTTTTGTTCCTGGCGCTCCCCAAACACGTGCAAGAGGGGGAGTGCGGGGGTAGACTCCGGAGAGACCGAAAAGAAAAGGAGTGCAAACATCAGACAGAGAGAGAGAGATGGTTGGATAGAGAGAGAGAGAGAGAGCGATGGAGCAAGTGGGAGTAAGCACAGTAAATTTTAAAAATCATAAGCTCTTTGAAGGAGGGAGATCCCTTAAAAGTACATTACAAAGAGTCAGTATGAACAAAGGCACTCTATCAGTGAGTCAGTCAGCCAACAGAAGACGTGCGTGGTTCCCTCCAGGGGCCATCTTGACTCCTGGGACTACAGTTGCTGTCTTGACAGCTCCGCTCCTTGTGTGGCAGCTGAAAGGTCAATCTGGTCAAAATAGCCGGTACAGGGACCAGTGGGATGGGCAGCATATCAGAGTGGGCCACACACTTTCACTGCATGCCATGCCTGTCCTCTCTTATGCCATGGTCAGCAGTCAGCAGCTGTGATGGACACAGCCTCCCTGACAACAGCAGATTCTCCTCAGGGCAGGGAGCCAGGTCCAACACACACACACACACACACACACACACACACACACACACACACACACAGTTACTTAGAACACTCCAGGGCTTTCATGAAATTAAGCAGAATGCTGAGGAGAAACATATAAACACACACACACACATACACAGGATGGATATGGTCCCTGTTTCCTGTTTTCCTAGGAGCGTGTCCGCCCCTGCCTATTTTTATATAGCAGCAGAATAGCTCTCACCCTCAATGGCAGGAGGCATTTTTCACCCGTTGTAACCTACGGCTTACTGTAAAGTGGGTTCAGATGTGATCAGATGCATCTAGCAAAGTCTGTTTAGAGTTCAGATGCTGCTGAGTCGAAGTCTGTGGGCAAACTCTGGCTTCACAGGAAAGTGGAGGAGCCGGGGGCCTCTTTGTGTTGATAGGGGTCGAGCTCTCACCCAAGCTGGCGGAGAGATTGTGCCTTAAAATAGCAGCAGTGATTTATCATGCTGTCCGGGACCCTATTCCAACCACAGTGCCTAACGCACCCTGCTACACTTTGCTAGTAAATCTCTGTTTATTTTACATTATGGGCCTTTAAAACATCAGCAGTCCACTCATTGGATGAATTTCTTGTTCTAGCTACAGGATAAAACCGTGTGTGTGTGTGTGTGTGTGTGCTTGTGTGTTATGACATGTGCTTTGATAGGATCATAGGGATACACATGAAGTGCTTGGAAATGGTTGATCTGCTGAAACAGTTCCCCTGGTGGTCGTCATAGAAAGTCAAGATCATGCAACCTGTTTGTTGCTTTGCTGTTTTTGCCTTCCCTTGTCACACTAAATGGTGATAATCCCCTCCTGCTTCTATGCTGATGCTCAGTAGATATCTACATTCAGTGCTAACCATGCAGTCCTCAACTGTATGCACATGGCTTAGGGACCAAAAGAAGAAGCGATTGTGGGAAACACCAGAATAAAAGTGGCCGCCCTCAAACATGCTAAACAGACCCAGAGCAGCTGCTCCACACCATAAACTGTTTACCGGGGCTGGGTTGTTTTTGTCTTTGTGAATGCATCAGGAAGTTCTCTCTTTGTGATTCCACCAGTGGATGTATTAGCACACACATACAGTAGGTAGGCTAACGCTAGGCTAAACCACATTTTCCCCTCTGCTCTGCACTAGATGTTAGATGTTAGATTTTCAAAGGGCACGGCCAACCATTTATAGACCCATCCCAGGTTTGATTGTGATTTTTGATGTATCATTAAACGGCCGACAAAACAGGCTGTTGGTGAGCATCTGGAGGTGGGGTGCTGGGAGGGTGTGTTCTGCATGCTGTGGCCTGCCTGTTGCTTTTCTTGAGCCTGTCTGGGCCGTTGTGGCAGAATGCAGTAAGCCGGCAGCTTTTTCCTTCTATATCCTAGTGTGTTTGGTCAGACCAGATGGAATTTCCTTGCAGAGATCAGGAGGCGTAATATAAGCCTGTCTGCTTGTTGAACTGATAGCAGGTGAGCAGCTGTTAGATTTCACCCATCTTGATGTACCTATCTAAAGCTTCAGCTCTTAGACCCTCTCTCTCTGTCTCTCTGTGTCCGTCTTTGTTCATTCATTTTCTCCCTGCCATTTATCCATCTTAACGTTTTTCCCTAGTCTTGCTTCCTTCAGCATTGACAAGAACAGACAGATCCTTGGTTCTATACAAAGACAGTAATATATAGCAATAAATTGGTAGGCCTTCACAGTCAAAGCCAAAGTACAGAGCATACAGAAAATGGCCTGATATTCAAGGGTGAATGCTTGGAGCAGATATGACCCACTTCCTGCCTCAACATGCTCGCTATGGCTGTTGTAAATGTTGTTTTCACCACCAAGTCAGCAGTCTGGCGTGTAAATGAGAATTATTCTCAAGTGCTTTAATTGTATCTTGGAGGCGGTTTCGATTGAGGACTCACTTTGCCTGAGAAGCTCAGCTGTTGCATTCCATTGGCACTGACTCATAATACGCACGTTCATAATATCACATAAGGGAGCTCTGCCTCACATCCTGGTACACACACACACACACACACACCTCCTCTCCGAGCAGCTTCACACCTCCCAAGATTGGGAGCTTTTGTCTTCCAGCAACACTGCTCCTACTGTCATCAGTGGTGTTTACCAGTCCTTGCTGGGGTGTAGGGTTACAGCAGCACCTCTCAGAACACAGGTCCTCATGGGTTCACACAAGATGGAGTGGAAGCGAGGGACACAGAGAGAGGGAGAGAGAGAGAGACAGAAAGAGGAAAGGGGGGAAAGAGGTGGAAAGGAGGGAGATGGGCGGTCCTCATGAGTTTAAACAAGATACGAGATGGATAGCTTGGAAGTAGGGAACAGAGAGAGAGAGAGAGAGAGAGAGAGAAAGGGGGACATAAAGATGTGGAGAAGAGGGAGGTGGGAGGAAGATGAGGGAGGGAGATGGATGGCATGGAAGTAAGGAACAGAGAGAGAAAGAGAAAGGGGGACATAAAGATGTGGAGAAGAGAGAGACAGGAGGAAGATGAGGGATAGAGATGGATGGCATGGAAGTAAGGAACAGAGAGAGAGAGATGGAGGAAAAAAAACATGGGGTATGCTATGGCACCCTTGGGTGCAGTTGTGGCACTGGCCCCATGAATGTCAGAGTCTGGGGCAGCAGCTCATCTGGGGGAATGGGGATCTGTGTATGTGTGTGTGTGTGCGTGTGTATGTGTGTGTGATGGCCAAGCTTGTGTGATTTCCCCAGTGTCCCATCCATCGCTGGACTTCTCTGCTGCTGAAGCCCCTGTGTGTGTGTGTGTGTGTGTGTGTGTGTGTGTGTGTGTGTGTGTGTGTGTGTGTGTATGCCCCGGAACTTTCCACACCCCTCCCCCATCTCCCTCTTTTCTCTCTCTCTCTTCCTCTGTTCTTCTCTTACTTGTAACCCTTCTTGTCCTTGGGTTCCCCCCTTACCTGAACTATTACCGTACCACATACACTCACACACACACACACACACACACACACACACACTTTGGGCCCCTTGATCACAGTTGCACCTCATTTCTTCTCCTTTCTTCCCCAACTCATTTTTACTACCTGCCTGTCCCTGCTCTCACCACCTCTCACCTCCTCCAGTACTGGGATGCGGGGGGCCACTGGGCCGCCAGGTCAGGCCCCCTCCACCGGGCCCTGCCCCGCTCGGTTGGATGCCTGCAGAAATGACGGCTATTTCCTGCCATCACAGGAAGCGGCTGGATTGGAAGCAGATTTCCCAGAGAGCAGTGCTGTGATGTGGCGAAGTCTCAATGCCCCCCCCCCACACACACACACACACACACACACACACACTACCTAATCACTCACAGGCTGGGCCCACTGATGACACACACACATACACACACTATGCAAACATAAGCGTGCACACACACACACACACACATATATATACACATATGCACACACACATACACACACAGACTATGCAAACACACCCAGGCACACGCACATGCACGCATGCACACACACACACACACAAAGACTCACAGAGCTGCTCTTTTTTGTGGCTGCGGCACCCCTAATCACTCACAGCTTTGGAGCAGCCACATCGATCAGAGCAAAGAAAGAGACAAAGAAAGAAAAACCAAAGCAAGGAAAAAACAGAGAGAGAGGCTAACTCTTCTTGACTTGTCTCATCTGATACTTTGTTCTTTACCACTGAAGAAAAGCAGAGGGCTGGAACATTATTCACCTGATGATAATATCAGTGCACGGTCAGAGCTTATTTAACAGGCTCACTGTATCCGATGCAGAAGATTCCGGAGCAATGCAAAACAAAGCTGTATTTCATTTTATTGGGTTTGTTTTGGAGGTTGTTTGAGAGCTAAAATGAGGAACGTGTTTATGAGGTCATGGAAGCAGTTCAGAAGATGAAACTCCTCTGCTTGTTCCCCTCGTCGTGCCAAAAGTTTCCTATTTTACAATTTCTGAACAGGAACCTCCCCATATCTCCGAGTCAGTTTCCCTGATTCCTCCACTGACAAGATGCCTGATCCAGAGCCAGCCAGGTCAACAAACACACAACAAGCCTCTGCTATGAAAACAATGCAGACACATGTTGACCTCAAAATGAAATTCCAGGGTTACACAAAGACACACATCACAGATGTAAGCATCTAAAAGACACATTAAGGATTTAGGTCTTCTATCACCGTAAGGTCTCGGTTCTAGTCAGACTAACACAGTCATTGTAGTGTGGCTGTGAGTGAGGCTGTTCCCACTAGCAGTGTGTGGGTGTTCTGGGTGTTCCCCCAGCCACAGTCTCCACATGTGGCCTAGATGAGGGGAGCCTGGTGGGTTAGCACTGCTGTGACAAGCCAGACTACACCAAGAAGGAACACAACAAAACTGTTCCCAAAACGTAAAAACGTAACGTAAGATTTCATTTTGGATATTTTTTTATGAATGTGTGCATTACATCTGGTGTAGCCAGTTCAGTTTATCACATATATTTAGATTATAGTGAGAGAACACTTCAGTCGTTTGTGTGCTGTAACCCCAACTGTGAGAGCCAGAGCCACCCTCCATTCACACCAGAGGTACCATCTGTGTATCATTACCAATCACTGACAGTCAGATGTATGGCATTACTTATTTACCTCCACTGCCTCCAGCTTCAGCACCAGCTCACCAAACCAGAGACACACCCTGGCTGAGCTGGCTGAGGCCAGAGACCTCAGCCTAAACAGAAACTTAACATGACCACCATTAAGGGCTTTCCTCATTACTCAAGCTCTCTCAGTCCTCAGTCCCCCCCCACCCCCCACCCCACCCCCAACCCAAAACTCTCTCTCTCTCTCACACACACACACAGATTAAAGCCCCCCCCACCCCCATCATCATCATCATCAGCAGATCAGCAGACCTCCTGGATACCAGGCAGCAGCCACTGTCTCCATGTGTTCCCCCTGCAGCTGTTTAACCTATGCTGGTGGAGAACAACTATAGAGGATCCACAGTGGCCACAGTGGTCAGGGGCCAGCATGGGAGGCCTCTGCCCACGAGGCATGCTCCATCCCTGGGTAACTGTAAGGGGAGCCAGCCTAGAGGTCCTATGACTCTGCTGCTCCTCTGGACATGTTCCAGGCCTCAGCCGCAGGCACGCGTTATGTAACGCGTGTAATGTTATGATTGGATTGGGATGCAGCACTTGGCTTGTCCTTGGCTACTTCACTACCCAACAAACTCCATGACCAAATCTGATACTCGTCGCCTTAACCCTCAGCCCTGAACCTTCAAAGACTCAACTACAGTAGTATGAATTGGCCAATCATGAGGCTGATTCATGCTGGTTAAGTCTTTTAGGATTTAGCTTAGAGGAGACATTAGGATTCAGTGTATGTCTCATGTGAAATAGTCATCCCAGTGGCACCTAGTACCTTTTCAATCTTGCATTTTCCTACAGTACTAGGTCAGGGTGCTCTCCTAAGGCTTTGTTTTGTTTCAGAAGAATTTTCTACAGACCAATCAACAAACAGAGGGAGGGCTGAAATGTCACATCCAGAGTGGTAGTGAATGGTTAAAGGCCCACAGAAAGTATTTGTCTTTCAGGAGGCAAACGCATGCCTGTTGATAGTGTCCAGGCTCTTTGCACAAAGTGTAACGATGTGACCAAGCTAGTGCTGAAACCCTTGCATGGAATAATGGAGCTGCTGCTGGAGGCAGTGGAGGGGGACTTTAGTGAGCATTGGAGTAGCATGATATTGCAGCAGATGTTCAGGGGGGGTCAGGTTAATGGATCTCACAGCTGGGATATATCACAGGCACCGTTCTCTTTCAAGGAAAGGCTTAGTAATGTCCTTGGTGGAGGGTAGTTTAAAGTCAGACGACTGTTTTGAACCCTTAAAAGAAAAACCCTTCACATTCTAGTCAGAAAGTCGTACGCTAGTCGGTGCAGAAGTGGTGTTATATCTGTTTGAGAGAGCCCTTGTGTTGGAGTAACTCTCTCTCTCCGAAGGTCACTGGGGAGAGCTTGGCTTCAGATTCTAATCTACATGGAAAGAAACGCTCAGAGGTTTAACGCCTCCACGCTTTAGATAAGTGGCTGCTGTAGCCTGTACCCACAGAACTGTGTTGAGAGACGAAACTCTTACAAAGCCATTGTGATTTACGCAGCCTCTGAACTTCCTCCAGCCCGTCTAACAGAAGTGGCTCCAGAGTTTTGGTGCCGACATGGAGAGCATATTTGAAAAATGAAGTAATCTTGTGCCTTTGAAAACAAATGGCCGGCTTTCTGCTAATGCATACATGGCAGGTTTGAACTGAATTGTCGAGTTTGCATCACTGCCAGATTTCCAAAGATTTTCTGCTTACATGGAAATCTCACGCTGAAAAATTAAACAATTGTGTTTTTGTTCTTGTTCGTATTTGAAAACGAGTGGTCTATTCAGTCCTTATACATACATCAGCAGGTTTAAACAGATACAAAGAATTTGTTTGACTGCCAAACTCTTGATAGCCAGGCTAATGTTAGTACCATAAACAACTGACACACTTGAGTTCAATAGCCGTATCAAAAGTAAAATCAACACTACAGATGCTAGACATTTGAAAGACTGTTGCAAGTTGTTGAACACAGTTTCTTGAGTTGTGTGATTCATGTGTGACATTAAAGAGACATTCATCTCAGTATGTGATTATACCAACATTGGGCCTCTCTTAACAAGTCTGTGCAACGAAGCCATTTGCTGATAGTTGTCCCACCATGGATTGGCTTTCATAGTCACCAGAGCAGTGTGTAAACATCACCAAACACATCTGCACTGTGCTGGGGCCCTCAGTATGGGCTTGAGACTGGCTTCCTGTGGCTTGCCTGCTCCCACAGGATTAGACTTCATTGAGCTGATGCCGGCGAAACAGGTGGTTTAGCCATTAGAGATGTTATCAGTCCCTCTGCTCTCCCTGTACGTGCATCTGACACCCTCACAGCTAAGCTAGTGCCTGAGCCCCACAGCATTTGGGCCTAAGCTAATACGCCAGGCAAGGCTTGTGAGTGTGTGGAAATTTAGAATTAATTCCACAAGCTGCGAAAATAATGGAAAAATATATAGTCTATATTGAGCGAATAAATATTGATTTCACCCTCACGTTGAATGTTTGCTGATTGTCATGACGTTTAACACCTGTAAATGACACATGTGTGTCCAAAAGATTTTCCAAAGCATGTTTGTCACAGGTGATTTCCATTGTATCATCAGCTTGTGTTATTGCAGCTTGGTCACCACTAGTCAGGGCAGCCATCACTTTTTGTGTACATGAATTCTCTCTCTGTCCTAACATGAGTGCATGCAGAGGAGTAGCCCAGTGCTCCACTCATACTTCCTGTGTATGTCAGCATGTGTTCCCCTTCTCCAGTTTGGGCGTTAGTGGAAGTCAGGGAAGAATGTTGTTACGAAATGGCAACAGATGAGAATGCTTATTTCATTACTCTGCTTTCCATGTGAGCACCCCCCTCCCCACTCCCACCCTCCACCCCCCCACTGGAATGCAAGAGTCGTTCTCAGCTTGGACTTAATTGGCTGCGGTGGTCTTCTGCTGGTCCCCTAGTTAAACCCAAGACCACTCAGGTCATTACTGGCTAGTGTGTGTGCGCGCACACAGTGTGTGTGATTACTAGCCAGTGCAGGAAAGGAACATTCCTGTTATTTTCCACCCTTAAACAAATTAAACTGAAATAGTGTGAAGTGGAGACATATTTTGGGGGTTTGTGGAGATTCTAGCTATTTCCAAAGCTTGCATTAGAGGTATAATTTTGGGATCTATAAGGCTAGACTTTATAAACTGCATGGAAAGTTTGCGGTGATACTATTCCACCTCCTGACAGGGAAGCTTAGTACAAAAATGTGTCAAAGAGGCTGTGTATTCACTGTCAGTAGGATAGGACTTAACTTTTCCCAATTCAAGTTCTGTTTATTTGACTTGAACCAAAAGTGCTAGACCTTCAGAGACCTGGCTTGAGCCTTAGAAAGAGCCAGCAAGATGATGGCAAGGTGGCAAAGGCAAAACTCTCTTCTTTCTCACAGCCCAGTTTGACCCAAATGTAGTGGCAGCTATTGTCAGTTTTCCCAGTCAGCTGGAGCAGTCTTGCAGCTGACTGTTGCTGGTGTGAAGGGATATTCCTGGGACCCCGGAAAAGGCAGAGTAAGTAAGTAATGAAATAAGGGTATTATTGAGGACGTACAGCCGTCTCCCTCCTGAACGAATTGACTATAATTCCGCCCTTTTCTCAAGCATGTTTGGAATGCCTTGGCCTACATTTGCCTTTTGTTACAACAAAACTTGTGCAATGTGACCCACTGTTCTCGTGCTGGGGCCGCATATATTCATGGCGGACCATCACCAGTTTTGATTGGCCACAGGGTTGCAGAGCGAACACCTGGCCAGGAAGTCAGATAATTTTGTCTTCAAATAGTCTCTCTAAGGACAGATGCAGTGAAGTAAATCCATCCCTAACTAAACGACTTTTGTAGATCCCTAATTGCTTAATTAGACTGTGGTTGTGAAGACTCTACTGCTGTTGGTTTTATTTTTCACTGAGAACATGTGTCTGTCTGACAACGTTGGCTGACCTTCTCCAAACAGAGCACAGTTTGAGAGGTCACAGTGTTGGCTTGCTGTACCACAATCAATCTACCAGAGGGCTCATTTGACACATGCTGGCATGCTGTTCGCCTGTTTTTAATCTGAGCTGGCGTTGTGGTCAGCATGTCCTCTTGTCTGTATCAGTCAGACCTTACTCACATGAAGAGAGGAAGTAGTACCCACACACACACGCACATTCAGAAAGAGATAAACACAATGAGGGAACTTTAACAGAGGGAAGAACATTAACTTTGTGGTCAAAACAGAGTCGCACATGTGACCCTGTGTGAGAGGCAATGGAAAGGGAAGGATAGTTGAGTGCAAACACTGTTGTTGCAGACTTGTTTGTTGTGTGTATTGACTTGCAAACGCTGTTTGTTGCTTGGCTACCGCTTGAATTGTGGCTGCTTTGGTATAGCCATCTAAAGTGTGCAGGAGTTTTAGGTCGGTACAAAAACAAATTTGATTTTTGCACAAAATATTCGTATGAAATAACACAGGTGATTAAAAAAATGTGTTCACATGAGCCCTTCCACACCGAGAACGTAATTCTCGCATGTGTTTTTGGTGAGCTCGCTTAGCCTCCCAGTGATGCATAATGGAAGTCCTCCACAGGTACAAGCCTCCGTGTTGGGACTCACCCAGAATGCCATCCATCTGCAGTCAGCCACAGCAACCTCAGAGTCAGACACAGGGCGAGTGGCTTTTAAGAGACGTCTAGAGCTGCCTTAAAGTCGTTTGCCATCACCACTACAGAGGAAGAGAAAAAGGGGCCCATTTTTTAAACTGTGTGGCACTGGAGGGTTTAATGTGGTTAATCCCGGTACCAGAGTACCAGAGGACACAGATGTTCAGTGGAGTAAGAGTCACTGCATATGATGTGTGTGTGTGTGTGTGTGTCTGTGTATTAGGTGATGTTGCTGGCAGCCCTTAGTGACCCAAAGTGTCTGGAGGGAAAACAGACTCCACCGTTTCAGCCCAAAATTTACTTCCTTTCTTGCAACCCCAGTGTTTACACCCACTCTCACACACACACACACACATGCACACACATACACACGCATGCATGCATGCACACACACACACACACAGACACAAACACACAGACCCACACACTTGACGACAGACACATATTGAGTCTCTGGCTGCCTCCCTCATTTCCTGTCCGCTGGAGTTGGCTCTGCAGGCCGGTCCTCCTATGCGGTCCTCCCACCCATGTGATAAAACTCCTCATTTGTCTCCTTCAGACGCCTGCAGCCTCAGCGATTCTCCAGCAGGCCTCTGTGATGTGGGGGGACGCCTCTGAAGCACACCCTCAACAAGAGGCCCGGGGAAACATATCAAAGGATCATGTTCTCCACCCAACAGTCCTTCACCTTTAGGAAATAGCATCCGCAGCTGTAAAAACAGGTGTCCGCATTAATGAGGGAAGTCAATGCGGTCGTAGATGAAGAGGTGGTACGAGCTGAAATGTTTAATGTGCGAAGCTAGGATTTCCCATCCTACTTTTAAGGTCTTATCGCCCCCCTTCCTTGAACACTTTCCAAGGAAATTTAGAAGCTTCCACTTCAGGGGTGTTTCTCTTAAGGCCTGCATAACTATATGCATGAATCTGAACTTTGTAGCATAATGCGTAGAATATGTACAGATATATTATTATTAGACCTACTAAAACGTATAGTTAGCCATTGTAAAATCCATGACATACCACAGCTCTGACTTTCATTCAATATTGCTGCACCATAGGCAAGTGAATGGTGGCTGTGCTTGTCCGTTACTTGGCAACCATTCAGCTAGAGGAGGATTTATTGATGGAGGAATTGTTATCTATGAATATTTTGTTGCATTTCTCGTTGTTGTGTCTTCCTTTAATTAAACCATTCCAGGTTAATGTGGTAACTATTTTAGGAAAAAAACAAACCCACTTGAATCCATGAGTTATGCTCGTTTTACAACAGCTAAGGGGGTTAACGGCACTGGGGGGTTAACTGGCATTATTTGGATTAATGTTATCTGATTTGTCCGTTCTCAACAAACAACAAAAGTGTGATTTTATTTCATAGGCAGCACAATAATTTTTAGCGTTTTGGAAAAGAGGTCTTCTTTTGATGGTGGACTAATACATAATGCAGATGTGTGTTGTTAGAGAACTGAACCATAGGGGGCACTATGCTGTATTTGAGCACGTAGAATTGATTTTCTGTCTGCTGTCCTGTAGTCCTGCCATGTGCAAAACATTCTATTCTTTACTGGGGAGCTGAGCAGGGGACACTGGCGTTGTGATCATTAGGTGCCTAGTCATGGTGGCACAATGCCCGACCTCCACTTCCGCCAGTAGTTACATCACAAAGGGCAGGTCATTGGTATTTACCCCCTGCATCATGATGGACCACAGTTGGCCTAAGTGTGAGAGATCAATGGTATTGATTGCTAGTGTATTGACAGGCACATGTCGTAGGGAGGGCAGCCAGTAAAAATGTCCCTGGCTGTAAAGCCCTGCTGATTCACTGTTGTGCCATCACACGGAACGTGGACAGGAATAGTTGTCCAGGGACTAATTGTGCGGAGTCGTTGAGTGTAAAAGTGACCAGATGCCGTTAAACATTGGCGTCTGCCTGACAAAGCCTTTCAGACTCCTCTTGTAGGCTCCGTTTAATTAGGTACCACAAAAGTGTCAATCCTGCTGGCCTTAGGAAATCATAAAAGAGCACTCTGTCAGTGTCAGAGCACACTTGTGCACCTAGCAGTTTTGTAGGGGAGACATGCTTGGCAAACCAGTGCCAGGGGTTTATGATGTTAACACAGCGCATGCCGACAAGTTTGTAAGAGTAAGATGTGAGATCCATCTTACTGAAGGAGACTTTAGAATAGGCCTGTTTAAGCATGTGTGAAAGAGACAGAGTTTGTGGGAATGAGGGCGGGGGGGTGTTTATGCATGTTTATGTAAGTGTGTGTGTATTTCCAAAAAGAGATTTTATATGCCTATACACAAAGGCCTGTGTTTGTGTGTGTGTTTACGTGTGTTAGTGTGTGTGTGTTTGCAGAGTAGGTTTAGATTTGGATGTAGTTGTGCAAAAAGGTAAGTTTGAGTGCATGTATTTTGGTCCACCTCATGTGCACTGTGTGTGTGTGTTTGTGTGTAGACACAGTAGTGTGAGTGTGTGTCTATGTGTAGACACTGGTGCGAGAGAGAGTGTGTGTGTTTATGTGTGTAAGTGAGAAAGTGTGTGTGTCTGTGTGTGGGGGGGGGGGGGTGAGGTAGGAGGAGGGGTTAGTTTTATTGACTCTGCCCTTCTGCCACACGCCGTTAGTCAGGAGTGTCTCCGTGAGTCGTCAGGAGAACAATCAGGCCGGCTTCTGTTTGCTCTTTTACAAGTCAATGGGCTCCTGTGCCAGGCCAGGGGTAGACACACACACACACACACACACACAGAGAGAGACCTACACACACACACACACACACACAGACACACACACACACAGACAGAGAGGCAGGCGCAGGCCCTGCAGTCCTGAGGAGGGATTCCAGAGGGATCCTCTTCCATTGTTCCCCCCCAGCTCAGCTCAGTGCTGCATTGCTCTGTGGACCACAACCAGATATGCATGAAAAAGTTACACAGGGTCAGAGGGCAACTCAGAGACAGGCTGTGCCGCTGGTGTCAGCTTCTTGTAGTGTGTGGCACGTGTATGTGTGTGTGTGTAAATCTTCCTGTGATGGTTTGTATGTGTCTGTGTGTCTGTGTCTATGCATCTTTCTGTGAAAGTGTATGTGTGTGTCTTTCATTGATGGCATGTGTCACTTTTCTGTGTGTGTGTGTGTGTGTGTGAGGATTTCAGTAACATGACAGCTTGGTCTGAATGCCTTGTACTGCTAAGCCTCTGCTTTCAAGTCCTTCCCTGTGGCCTGAGGAGGTGGAGGAGGTTCTCCCATCTGTTCCTGAAGATCAGTCAATCACATCTGTGACATGCTGTCACACAAACCATGCTCTTGATCAATACATGCACTTTGAGCTGCCTACTCACAAATTACACAATAAGCATGGAGTCACCTTTGAAACATTCCACTCAATTCCAAGATGTTAGCAGTGCTTGGATTTGAACACTTCACGTGAAACTAGCAGTTATAATTGACTCACAACATACATTGATGCCTGTATGCATTTAATGAGAAATATATGACCTATGTCCCTATATGGGAATTACACTTATGCTGTTATTTTTTGCTATCTATTTATCTATCACTGTAATAGTAATCCAATTATATTCCAGTATGATTTAAAAACCAAATTGCAAGATATAATGTTAGCAATGTATTCTGATAGAATGTAAATTACCAGAGAGGATGAAGAGGAGGTTTTACTCTTTGTCTTCCCAGAAAAATAGTTATATTCGATTCAATTTTAGCACGTTATGGTGCCTGCTATGTGTGAACGTCCATGTTCCAAGTGTAGTTTATGAGGGTATTTAGTCAGCCCCTTCTGCTGATGTGTCAGGGAGCCACTCAGGCCTGAGCTGTAATTGGTGTTTATTGAGCTAATACGACACGTGCACTTGGAGTGCCCCAAACACACTGCCAGGGACATGGGGGCAGCTCCAAATGAGATTTCTTGCTAATGTGATTAATGTCCACTGCTCCATTGACCCAGTGTCTCCCAGGCGACGAAGCAGCACTGAACCAGTGGCCAGCACATCTCCTCTCATTACGGACTCACCGGCCGGGTTCACACTCACCAGACCCCTGATGGGAGTCATTAGTATAGTGACACAAGGGGATGGTGTGTGTGTGTGTGTGTGTGTGTGTGTGTGTGTGTGCATGACCACAGTCCGGCAATTCCTCGTTATGGATGTGACATAATATGAGCAATCGTAGTGTTATATATATTAGATTCATGTTTTTTTTTTTTCATGTTGGCTCTACATCTGAATACAGGAAATCTTCAAATTTCTCATTCATGTGATAAAAGTATCTGGCATTTTATTGGTGTAATGGATGTAACAAACAGTGCAGTTTCCATGGAACACCCGTTAAATATTACAGGTTAGAGTTATTTGCCCAGTGTTGTCAGGGGAAGCTAAGTTCCATTTAGAGGTCTTGTGTGAAGCTATGAGGAAGCTGTTTATTTGGGTAAATTTCTCAGGAACTATTGAGAACCTTTTGCTGCCCTTGTGGCAGTTGTGCCTTTTGCTGTTGATTCCTGAGGAAAGAAGTGCAGTGTTAAGATGGCACCAAATGCCTGTGCTTGTGTGGTCAGCTGAGCTGTTAGACCTCTTCACCACACCCACTTCTCTATCTCCTTCTCTCTCTCTCTCTCCTCTCTCTCTCTCTCTCTCTCTCTCTTTAGGATAGCAAGCACCAACAGGCATGAGTCTCTTCCTCTGTTCTTCTGGCATCTCTCTCTCTTTCTCACACACACACACACAGCCTTCTCCCAAAAGGTACCCTATTTGTATCCATGTAATTTCTCATTTCCGTCATTTCTTTCGTTTCTTCCTCCTTCCTTTGTGTTCCCGAGACCTTCTCTCAGTCTTTCCCCATGGTGCCTGTTGCTCAGACCCATGCCAGTCTCCTGTGATATCTTCCCAGCCTCCAGGCATCCTTCCTGCCCTTTCCCAGTCTCCCTTGCTCTGTCCTAGTCACTTTCCCAAACTCAAGTCATCTTTCCTGTGCTTTCCCAGTCTCCCATGATCTCCCCCAGTCTCCCATGGTCTTCCTGAGTGTCTTCCAGTTTCCCATGGCCTCTCTCAGCATCTTGTGGTCCTTCCATGACCCCTTTCACAACCCCCCCCCCCCCCTCCACCTCCACGACCCCCACAAACTCTCCCATGTCTCCCATGCATGACTTAGCCTAGGCCCCGGAGCCGATACTGAGAGTCTCACAGCGTCTACTAGCATCACAAATTTCTCATTGCATCATGGGAGCCTGTGCTGTGTGACGCCACTAGCAACAGCGGCCGGTGGGCAGTGAGCGTCAGCTGAGCATTTTCTAATAAACTGTGGCTGCTTCATGTGACGCAGAGAAGAGGAAATAAATGCTTTGTTTTTTCTTCTCTTTCTCTTCTTCTCTTTGCTGCCCAGAGGGTTGTTTATTTCCCGAGTGACGCTTTTAAGCTTTGTTTTTTCACATGCAACAGAGAATGAGGCCTAGGTCGTCATTGCTGACGAGGTAGGGAACATTTTTTGTCTGTGCCCTCAGGTAGTTCACTCATGGTCATGGTCAGTAAGGGATTCCCTCCAACAATAACCTCTTTTGTTCCTCATATCGGGCATCCATGGGTCTCTTGAGATTGCAGTAGTCATAGTGGTTTTAACTGTGGTTGTTACTCGACATTCTACATTTGTCTGTAATTTATATAAAAGTCACATATCAGGTTTTAGACTTATTCCTAATGTTTAGATGTTATAGCACGTCAGTTTGGATCATGAATAGGTCACACCTTCATAACAAGGCCCCAGAGAGCCCCAGAGAGGCTCCAGGTCAGATGGACTTCCTTGTAAAAACACCACAGAAAAATTCATATGTTTTTACATAAAAAATACATGCCATTGTTGAGGTAGTGGTGGTAGTAGAGTGGGGAGACTCTCTGTAGACGCCCGAGGAACCCGTAGGCAGAAAATCTCACATTTTTGCATTCTGAACTACACTACAGGAAGTGGGACTTATCACGCCTCACCCTCTGACCTCTACTTCCTGTCTTGAGAATGGGCCATTGTGCTAAAGGCTATGGGCCTCCACGCATAGCCTGATTACTGTCCTGCCCCCCACCACCACTCACATAGCCTCCTCTTGCCCTGCGATTGTGCGGACCAACACCTTTGCTCCCTGCTCTCTTTATCGCCCTGCGGCATCATGGGATTGGGGAATTTATCCTAGAGTCTCACAACCACTGTGACCATTCACCATTATACTGTATGCGCCTGGCAGTCAGGAGATGACCCAGCTTAATACATACACTGTATTCAGACAATTCTGACTTTATGACAGAACATGAGCAAGCATAGCATTATGAAAACATTTTATACAGTTTTTCATGTAACCTCTGCAGCTGAATACAACAGATCCTCAAATTGCATATTCATATTTCATTCATATACATCATAAAAATATGTGCCATTTTCTTGATGTTATGGATGTGACAAAAAAATCACATCTTTTCTTTTGAAAATGACTGCGTATAATGTAATGCATGTCTACACAATGCTCTATCCTGTCGTTGGGTGTCCAGCGTGCTTAATTAAAGCCTGTTTCCTCTGGCCTAATGAATGAGTGGCCATGCTTCCTGTGTTGACATCTATCCCATGTGTCTACTGTGTGCCAGGCAGGCCCAAACTGATTTGTCCCAGAGTATTGTCGCTGTGGCACTAGTGAGAACAAGGACTTGAATGTCCACTAGAAGGGGAAAAGCCAGATGCACACAGATAGCATTGGACTTGTATTCAGGCGTGAATGGATACTGAAAATTACCACCAGTTCACCAGTCATGTGGGCACGAGGGCATCATTTGACAGACTATAGGTCAGGCAGTGGATGTGCTTTTGTGCATGTGTTTGTGTGTGTGTGTGTGTGTGTGTGTGTGTGTGTGTGTGTGTGTGTGTATGTTTGTATGTGTGGTTTTGCATGTGTGCATCTGTGCCTTTGTGTTTGTGTGTTTGTGTGTGAGAGAGAGAGAGAGTGATTCTTAGTGTGTGTGCTCAGCATGGGTATGCATTTTGTGTGTGCCTTGTGCGTGCCTTCTTTGGCTTCCAGGCTGAAATTGCAGGGGTCAAGCAAAACACCAGTGTGAGTAGCTCACCCAGCCGCAGGGCCTGGGGTGACCAGCAATGAAATAACAGAGACAACCAGCGTTCCAGGCTGGAATGGTGAGCGGGACACACATTCCACTTCAGCAAGGTAAACAGTGGGGTGAGAGAAGGCCACATGCAGGAGGAGTGAGTTGATGGAACCCTGGGCCGAGTCACCATTGTTGCACTAGTTACCTGAGCCTCAGCAGTTTACTGATAGCTATCAGTATTGGCAGCTTCCATTCAGCCATAAGCACATGCCAAAACATTAAGTCACCAAACACTTCAGGCCACATGCACTGAATTTTTGATGAGTGCGGTTTGGTCTGACTGAGGGACATTTGAAAAGGATTTAATAATAACCACAAGCCGCAGTCTGACTGAAAGGGAGTTCTAATACTGAATGTGGCAACTGAACCATGGTGAACCCAGATCTCGGATGCGTCATGAATGTGCTCTGTGTTGAAACATATAGGAGGACACTTGTGTATTTCATCAGACTGCCATCTCGAGCTGGGGCCGGCCGGACGGAAAGACACATGCTAAACGGAGGGAAAGTCCTCGGTCACAATGCAATCTTTTATTCCGTACAGTTTGTGGAGAACAGATGAGAATTTTTGGCTGCCTTCCCTGGCAAGAGTTTGTGGATGAAAAAAAAGGGAAAAACTTTTTTGGCATAGCCGTTGTTCAACATTCCTCCTTCTCCGGGCTCAAAACCACCACTTATTCTCCAGCTCAGCAGTCTCAGTTGGGATCGGAGCAGCCAGGCCTTAGAAATCTTTATGCTCTCATTCAACCTATCCTGGAGTTTCACTGAGGAAGCCTACCAGTGAATTTACCCGACCCGTTTAATTATTTTGACTTTGAAATTTTCCGAATTCTTTCCATTTTGAGCTCTGGGGGTGTTCTCAGGGTCATCTCTAGGCTCTTTTAAAGATAAGCATGAGCTCTCTATTGACAACAGACATGACCCTGCTCTGTTTACCACATGGGACTCCATATGGTGAGGCAACCTTATATCTGATGGTACTTTGACTGTCAGCACAACGCTAATTAGCCAATGCCTTTGTGCAGTGAGCATTAGGGAGACATCAAAGGTCCAGACCATGTTGGCTGCTATTAAGGGACGAGGATTTTTTTTTTGCTGTTTTATCATGCACGTTGCAGAAAAAGAAAAATGCAACAAAGAGAAGCCTTAGCAAGGCTTCAGAAAGATGCTTTGTTTAATTGTTTCCAGAGGCTGGCGGTGAGCCACGGCGCTTGCTTATTTTTAAACCACTCTGGGGCGGCGGAGAGGTATGACGTCAGGCTCAACCATGTGTGGCTGGCGGAGCCACTGCCCGATTGGCCGAGCCTGCGTCCTGTGGCATTTGCGTTGAGGCGTGTGCCTGGACACAACCCCCCCACAACCCCCCTTAAAGCCTGTGGAGATCACATGCAGACTTCCGCAGGGACGTAGTCAAAGTCCCATGTCAGACTGGGAGGGAGGCAGACTTGGGCCAAATATGTGCCTGCATGAGTGAGAGAAAAGAATAGTTTGCCTCCCTAAAACCATGGACATGAATGCTTCTGCATCTCAGACTACTAGAAGGTGCTAGAAGGTGCTTCACATGCAGTCAAAATCATAATCAGACTCAGAATCGGTTTTATTGGCCGAGTATACTGACATATACAAGAAATTTGACTTTGTTAGGTGTTAACTCTCTATGCATACTACAAATAGTAGTATACATTCAGTGGGCCAAAGTACTATAGACACATACTGTACAATAAAGACAACAAAATACATATCGGCACATACCAACATAACATACAAATAATACAATATACAAAATGCAACTGTTAAAATCAGACATAAGGCTGCACAGATACAACACTACACTGCACAGCAATACAGGAGTATATCTGTATAACAGTATAACACCAGTATAACAGTATAACAGCAGTGTAACTGTATAACAGCATACAGTATAACAGGCATAGATGTGCCTGCTTCACAGAGATGGCTCTTGCTTATAGACATAGTTCTTTGTGCATATATGGTCAAGGGTAATGACAGTGGTCGCCTTTAAGTTTGAAGACAATAACGACATAAAGAACCAGGCACCCTTTGAGTAAGTCTATAAAAAGCTGCTTTTACATTGAGCTTCTGCCACGCCATAAACGCTCTCCCATGGCCATTGCATCTCACAGGAAACCTCAGGCAATTTTTAATGACCGGGTGAGAGAGACAGAGTCCACGGGTGGTGTGCAGACACGCCACAGAAATGTATACGTCCCGTCCACCCTTCCCCACTGAGAGGGTCCAGGTCTACTCGACAGTCTCTTATGGCATATGTAACTCTGATTGTTTTACTGGGATCTCACCACGTCTGGCATCCACCCCATCCCTCACCCCAACACCCAAGCCCTGACTTCCAGCCCCAGCCCCAGCTCCAGCTCCACCCCCACCCTCCCTAAGTTTTCTTATGTGACAGCGGCCTGGACCTTTCCTAACATGGCTTGTGTTTATTCTGGCAGTTTTGGTCCTATAGGCTGGTGTCTGTCTAAAGCAGTGCTGGAATTTGGCTGGATCAGACAGAAGTTCCTCTTCCCTCAGCTTAAGCCATATTTTCATAGTTTTATAGGGCATGTCTGTATAATATTTCACATTGGCAGCTTTTACAGATGCTGTTGGGCAAGATAATCCAGTAATTGAAGCTACTTTCTATCAGACTGGATTGCCGTTTTGGGAAGAATAACCCTCAAAATATGATTTCGCTCAAAAATATACCATGTTCTGTTATCTCCAAGGTTTTAGAAAAAAAACATTGAACATTAATATTTGATTAAGTGTTACATATTATGCGGTGTGCCCAGTGTGAAACCAAATGTCTGTTCTTTGCTGCTTCCCTTGGCTGAAAAGAATGTCAGAGACATTCATCAGTGTGTGTGCTGGAATGAGGCATCCACAAATCACTGCTTTACTTAACTGTTCCATTCACAAATCTTTCTATCAGCACTGATTTCTGAGATTTCTGCCTCTTGCAGCAAGCTGATTCATTCAACTATTTTGGGAAGTTGCTTAATTTAGGACTGCTTGCAGCAATATTACTTCAGTATCAGTATTTCTTGGCAGACAAGCTATTGGATAAACTAGTTGTTTATTTAAAAAAAAATGGAATTGGCACATTTTGGAAATACATTCATGGATGTGACTGAGGCAGTGAGATTACATTGGTTGACTAGTGAGATTCCTCCACAGAGCCCCCCCTTCACAGTGAGTCAGAGCGTGGGGCAGAATGTGAAGCCTTCTGGCAGGTAAGCTGAGCAGTCAGGTGACAGGTCGGGGGCCTGGGGCCGAAGCCACGCAGCCAAGTGTAGCAGATTAGCATGTTTAGGGCAAACAGGAGTCATGTGACCCGACTGACATGTCTATGGTAAGGGGAGCAGGAGTGTTTACCCCTGGCTAAGGGTCTGGGCTGTCTGAGGGGAGAGGGGAGGTTTGGGGTCTTGTTCTGAACAATAATATCCTCCTGCACCCACAGGAGTCTAGTTCTTGTGTGGGCACGATTGGTAGAGTCAAAGGGCAGGTGTTCCACTGCATATCTGTGTGCATGTGTGTGTGTGTGTGTATGTAGGGTAATGAGGTTAAAAAGAAAAAAAAACTCAAGTAAAAACCGCCTGAGGATTCATATTTGTAGAGACATGTAAAATCTGTATTGTTTCAACACTTGCATTTGCAGATGCAGTTTGTGAACCATAGCATGGATTTGAGGTCAACCGCAATGCACTCACGTTGTAACACAGATCTGCTAAATTTCGCTTTGGGCATATTCTAGTATGCACTTGAATCCTGGAAAGATAGACATCTCTGACACTGCACATAAACTACTAAGTTAATGTGCTCAAACCTCTTTAAGTTTTGCTGTTATGGGCACACAGGAGCACATTGTAGAAAGTGTATTCAGCGCCTGCTTTTCCACATTGACATTTTTTCCGAGTGTGTGAGTCTATTTCAAGGCTGGACTTAATGAACTTCTGCTGTTCAAGGAGTCAGGCGTCTGTGTGTGTGCATATGTGTATGTGTGTGTATGTGTGTGTGTGTGTGTGTCTGTTTTCCAATGTGCACGTGCTGTAGCCATCCAGCTCTCCCAGTGAAGTGAAGCATGCCACGTTTGCAGAGCTCTGTTTACTAAGTGTGCGTTTCTCAAATGAATTTCAACACATCCGTATTCCACCATGACAACCTTTTCACTGGCCACACATTCACACCTATCACACCACAAAGCTCCACAGCTCACTAACACCAAAGGATTATACCAATGTTATCCCACAGTAGTGTCTCATTGCTGAACTGATTGCTGGAACAAATCACAAACACCACTAGACATTAGACTGTTATAGTGTAACAACTCTGGTTGGGAGGACACAGTGGGCTTGAATGCTGAGAGTAAGTCTGGCATGCAACAACTACCATGGAATCGAAGTAGCAAAGCCTTTTTTGGCAAAGCCTTTGGAAAATTTCTGTCAAGTTTATATATTTGGGATCTCGATTTTAAAGCTTTTTGCTTTTCTCCCCTCATTTGTAAGAAGTCCTTTGCTTAACGGCCAGTGACAACAACCCAAGAACTTTGAGTGCTTCACATATCTACTCTGAAGGTCTAATAACTTTTTTACCCTGAAGACTTTGGAAGCAGCTCACTGGTCCAAGTGTTTCAGCAGTGAAAGCATGTTCAGTACATTTTATCCTAGAAATTTAGTTGCCCTTAAGATGTGTGTCCACAGCAAAGGCTTGGTTTAGAAGAAGACAAAGCCCTGTCTTATATCCACCATCTTCTCTTCTCTATGACAGTGCAGCTCTGTTTACATCAGGAGGTTTATTTATGCTTGTCAGAGAAATAATATTTTAGCCCCTGGAGGAAGTGCTCATTGACCTTTTAGGGGGTCTGTGTTTGGGCTGCCCTGTGTGTGTGTGTGTGTGTGTGTGTGTGTGTGTGTGTGTGTGTGTGTGTGTGTGTGTGTGCTCGCACGCTTCCTTGGCACTTGTGTTTGATGTGAGTCAGCTGCTAGCTCTTCTTCTCGGCCATAACTGCCTCTGGTGTCTCTAATCCAACAGTGAGCCCCTCACACACACACACACACACTCACACACACACACATATGCAGCCCCCCCTGCCATGGCCCAAATGCAGCTTTTGGCTGAGGCCCAGAGGGGCTGCTTTGGGGCTGGCTGGTGAGATGAGGCAGTTGTGTCGCCAAAAGCTGAGAGTGTTTACAGTGCTTGTTAAGGCATAGCAGAGCCTGCTGGAGGTAAAACCTCCACTACTCATTGTGTGTGTGTGTGTGTGTATGCGTGTGTGTGTGTCTATGTGTGTATGTGAATGCGTGTTTGTGCGTGTGTATGTGTGTGCGTGTGTGTGTAGTTGTATGTGTGTATATGTGCATAAAAGCATGTATGTCTGCACAGATTCTTATGTGTTTTAATTTGTGTTCAGTTGGAGGGGTTACCTGTACATATCTGCACACATCCTCATGTGCATAAATGTGTGTTTAATTATGATCACAGGTATGTGTGTGTGTGTGTGTGCGCGCACACAGGGTTAGCAGAGAGGATCAGCATCTGTCTCTATGTGTCTTCATTCTCAGGGATGTGTGTGTGTGTGTTATCTGTCCACAGGTGGCTGGGGAGGACTACTCCCTGTGGGACAGCTTCCTGGTGGAGGGCAGGCTGGATGGCAGGCAGGAAATGACCTTGGGGGAACTGCTGGAGCACATCAAGGTTCCTACACACTGTACACACACACACACACACACACTCAGTCGCATATGCATAAATACACACACATATTCACACAAGCATACATTCTCAGGCACACACAAACACACTGTAACATGCATACATGGACATTATGCACCCACTCTTTCTCTTTCTCATGTGCAAACACACACACACACACACACACACACACACACACGCACACACACACACACACAAACACACACACTCAGTCACATATGCATAAACACACACACAACACTCACACAAACATACACACACATTTGTGCACCCCCACTTTTAACAGTACTCCCATCAACCACTTACACATTGTCAGAACTCTTTCTGCCTATCCTCGTGTCACATCTTAAGTACACTTAAAGTTAAGAGTTCAAACCATCTGAACAGGTGAAAACTATATTTACATTGACCTCAGCCACCATGCTCTCAATGCTGCGTCACTGAAGTGGACCAGTCTAAAACTGACCCATGTTTACCAAAGATTTCTTACGCTTTGCTACTTGTTGCCCTCAGATATCACTGCAATAAAATTAAAAAGCAGTTGACACAGCTGTTGCACGCTAGCCGCTGTCTTTGCCATTGTTGTCAGAAGTCGTTTAGAGGAACTAAAATGAAGCTGTTTCCAGTAGGTAGTCAATGGGCTGTAACTCAGTATTTAGATGCCTGTGTTGATAGTAGAGATGAGTGTAATTGCCCTGGGCTTTCTGTGGGCCCAGTAGGGGAGATTCACTAAGTGGTGTGCTGCTGGTCTCCCAGGTAGAAAGTGATGGCTCTCCTAGAGACAAAGCTCATTGCCGGCACCACAGAGGATCATCAGCATTTGCCTACTTAAATGTGTGTGTGTGTGTGTGTGTGTGTGTGTGTGTGTGTGTGTGTGTGTGTGTGTTTTTGTGTATGTATTTGCATGTTATCATCTGACCACCCGCAGATGAAGGATATATAACTTAAGAAAGTGTCTCCATGTTGTTTCAGCGTACACATAACCTGGAGATGTCAAGTCTTTTTTATGGGACAGCCATGCTGTACAATGCTGAATCAGACCATGGGCAGAGATTACAGCAGAGGTATTGCTTCCCCCTGGGGCCAATGTTATGTCTCTCTCTCTCTCTCTCTCTCTCTCTCTGAGTTGCACAATCCCTCTTATGTATGGCATCATTTGGAATGCTTTGGGAGATAACAAAATGTAAACAAATGGGTCAGATATCTTCTCACCATGTGACCCTGGCTTCTTGATGCTCTCTCCTTTGCACATTTCACATATAACAATTGCTACATCTCATGCAAAAATGACTGCTTAGCCACATGGATAAAAAATGAGCAACTTTAATGTAACTTCACACGAAGCAGTGCAACACACACACACACACACACACACACACACACACACACACACACAGAGATTGAGTGTAGTACACAGTTGTTCTGTGGCCTTGTTTATTTATGCAGTGGTTAATGAGGGGATGTGAGTTTCTCTCCTTGGGGACTCTGTGCTGTTAAGGCTGGTGTTTGGGGTTTTTAAGGCATTCTCCACTCCATTAACCCATGGCATTCCAGCCCTACTCTGATCCCTGGTCAGCTGAATCTGCTGAGAGCTGCAGAGTGCCAGCATCAGGCCTGTCCCTGAGCCCTGGGACCTCCTGCCTCTATTTGCATTCCTGGCAAGGGTGGGAAAGAGCTGGTGGAGGACCACAGCAAAACAAGTCCTTATGTCACAAAATATGCACACACACACACACACACACACACATGCATACACACACACACACACACACATACATACACACAAACACACACATACACACACACAAATACATGCATATGCACACACAGACACACACACACATGCACATGTACACACACAAACACTGTACATAGAACCACATTCATGCACACATGCAGAAGAGAGCACTTCCTGTTTTCTCTGGCCTGATTCACAGCAGAACTGCTTGTAAAAAATCATTAGTCTGCCAAGCCCATTATAACCAGACCAGTAGTGCTGGACCACAAAGGACACAGAACATTTAAAAATCTCATCCATTTCTTGTCAACTTTCTTTAGCATCCTTTGCTCTCTCTCTCTCTCGCTCTCTCTCTCTTTCCATCTGTCTCTGTTTATCTTCCTCTCTCCTATCTTCACTTCGTCCTGTCTCGTATTGCTCTGTCTTCCTGCTGGACTCAGAGTGGACACTCGACAGCGAGGGTCATCAGACAGAAGGAATGGGGTGTGGACAGCACTATGCACTTTACAGATGCCCCAAACAGGAGTCACATCCTGAGCTGTCATCATGACCTGGCCTCATTCCCTCTCCTCTCGTTCTCTCTCTCCCTCTCTGTCTGTCTTTCTGTCTCTCTCTCTTTCTCTCTGTCCTTCTTTCTCTCTTTTTGTATCTCTCTCTCAAATTCTAATTCAGTGAGCTTTATTCTCACTCTCTCTCTCTATCTCTCTCTCTCCATTTTTTTCCACAGTCTTTTTACACTTCTTACAGCATGGCATGGTCGGCCTTGCATTAGGTGTTTTTAGCAGTCATTTGAATGTAAAGTATGAAAGTGTCATATCTTATATTATGATGTATCTGATCTGTCTCTCCCAGGGTAACTGAAGTGGTGCACACTGTGACAAAGAAAGAAGTTCCTCCCCATGTGGAGATGCTGGAGTTGGTGCCCTCTTTTGCAGAAGATGAAGACTGTGAGGAGGTGCCTCCCATAAACTATGTTCTAATACCACCCTTACAAAATTAGGGCCACTTCATCATCCATCTCTTCAATTCATTACCTCTTCTATTTGTGAGATTCAAACCAGATGAGTGATAGACATGATTTCAATCACGTATAAGGTGATAAAGAAGTAAATTGAGGACATGATGAGAGAATAAATTTTGAATTCATATTAAATTTGCAAGGCAATGCAAGTAGTGTTTTGATGGCAGGTAATTCTTCCTACCTCTCTAGATTTTTCTTTTTAATTTTGAAATGTGAAGGTTTTTAAAATGGCAATGTTAGCACACCCCTGCCTCATTGAAGGCCTTGTATTCATGTAATACAAAGAAAGAAAGAGTGGATGGCTTAGTGATCTGCCCAAATTTACATCCTTCTACTGTCACATCATTGGACAGTAACCAAATGGTCTAACATCAGATGGCCAATCATCAGTCATCTGTTTGTTTTTCACACCTGTCAGGACCTTTCAGGGCATCAGTATGTCTAAAGAGCCTAAAGTCCTGTGTGTTCCCAACAACATTAACATACAAATACTTCATAGTGCTAATGCTAATATACTAATACTTTTAATACAGCTTTGCCTGATTACCTGTGGGCACCTGTTAGCTTATACATGCAGAGGAATTAATATGGCACAAATGCTTAAATTAGCTGTAGCCTTACTGTTAAAAATTTGCCCCATGGTTATGGAGGCTTGACAAAAACTCCACCTTCAAAAAAAGATCAGTATAATAAACAGATTACATTCAGTATATTCAAGGCACGTACTGTAGAAGTGGTGTTAATTTAATGGCGTAGGTGGTTTTGTGTAGGGTGTGATGTCTGAACTAAGCTCTGTTCTCGGAAACAAAACAGAATTCCTCCACATGAGTTTGTTGACCAGGCTGTTTTCCATAATGTGATGTGGTGGGTTATATCTGCCTCATTCTCCTTTTCCAGTTTAGACTCTTTTCAGCATGACTTAAGGACAAACACTGTAAACCTCCTCTCAAACTAATTTAGATTGAGGAGTTGCTTTGAAGTTCTGATTGGATTAAGCATCTAACTGTGAACAAGTGGGGGAGGCTACTCTGAGCCTGTAATTAGACGCTTATGCTTTTTTTCTGTGGTATTATGGAAACCTCAGGAGATGTTTTAGTTTAAATCTATTCTCTCCATTGATGGTTTTTGTCACTGTGAATAAACTGAAGGGAATGATACACATGAAATGTGCACATACTTCTTTCTATCTTACAATAACAATAAAGCTTTAGTTTAAAATGCAATCTTTGCTAATGTGTCATTTTTAAATCAATAAATCAGTTACTTTGTGATCAAAAGGTCTTTCCCTCTCCTTCGTGTTATTCATTTTTACCCTGTAAATAACACACTATTTTAAAGAGTGCTGCACAGTACCGCATGCAGTGTATGTTGTTAAAGTGGTGCCCATGAATAACAGGTCTTGGAAAAACCCCTGCAGACCTGTGATGGGATTTGAGGTCTTTGTGCTGCCCAACAGCTGAACTGAGGTTTCAATACAAAGAGTACTTCTAGACAAAGCCATGTTAACAGCTTCTCTGACCACAATGGCTTTCTAAATGGCCTTTAGATGTAAATAACCTCAGCAGACTAAACAGACTCTAGTGGTGTAAAAAGTACATCAAGGAGAACTAACTCAGTACATGTCATATCCTTCTTCATTAAAAAAACAAGCTTTTATTGGCACACATAACATTTTAACATTACTGCACCAAACAATATCAAATGCAAAGTAAACACTCTATAATAAAAAGTCTTATAATTTGGCAAGAGAGTAGTCCGTCTTTCTCTGAATTCAGATATATCCAATGATGTCATTGCATATGATTGGCTGTCGACTGCCAGACTTCATGAGTGCGCTGAAGTGGTAGTAGTCTGTTTCGAGTTGGTGTAGTCCCGTGTGTGACTGATGAAAGAATGGCTTCTGTGCCTGCACACCCACTGGGCATGACAGTCTCTTAGCACTTACATCCAAGGCTTTACCCCGGCCCTCTGTCACCTTAGACATCCCAGCCAGCCTCCTCCGCACATTACCCAAGAAGTCTTTGGCCAGCCTACGGCCAGAGTTGGGCCGGACCTCAGGGGTTTCGGGGCATTCGGGAAGGTCCATCCAGTTCTTTATGAGGTCCGCAAAGCTGTTGTCACCGAGCACCAGAGGCTGACGATTGCGGCCGCGCGTCAACAGAGACGTGGTCCAGTCCTCTGGCTCGCTGGACGCCTCAAAGGACGTCCAGCGCTCCAGACACGCATCCGAGGTGGATTTGGGTCGAATGCGGTTGGTGCGTACACAGGCTGACGAAGAGACGCGCACATTCCGCGTTCTCCGCAGCACCACGCCCTCGTCCTGCCAGGACGCCTCTGAGTACCCCGAATCAAATTCCAGGCTCTTTTCACTGCTGGGGGAGCCCTGGACCAGCCTTCCTCCACCTCCTCCTCCACCTCCACCTCCGCCTTCCTCTTCCTCTTCCTCCAGAGGGCTGGCCAGACAGCAGGCCGAGTCGTAGGTGCTGGCATCGCTGGCGTCTGAGTTGCGCAGGCGGCTGAGCCGCTCCCGATGCAGCGCCCTCTTTTGGTTGAGGCGGGAAGCTACCAGGGGGCGGCATCCACCAGCCGATTCACAGGGGTCCCTGATCTGCTTGAGGTCCTGCAATGAGCGCATCATGTAACGCATCTGGTCCCGAAAGCAGTCCCCAGAGTTCTGTAGACACAACTAGACAAAGAAAGAGGAGCACAGGAGGTTAGGACTTAATTCACATGCTGTAGCTGTAGCTTTACTACTAACAACCATGCAATACAACTGTATGTAACTCAAAATTACAACATAGTCTGACAAACAAATATCTATCAAGCAGTGAAAGTTTCCCTGACATCCACAAGTGCCCACATAAAGCAGATGTAAGGCTAGACAGACATCTCTGTCTATCATTGCCTTCATGCCAACAGCATTGATATTCAAGATATTCAGCACCAAGTCAGATATTCCTCCACAAATCTCTGCATTCAGCTTAATGAGGACCACAGTTCTAGGGTATATGATTGTGGGAATAGCTGGAGTGCCTGTCTCAGGGGAGATGCAGCAGTATGTCACAGCTCACTGAATTCATCTCTGTGAATTGTGGGAACAGGATACAGAGAGGAACAGCCTCTCCGCTGCTTCAACAGGCGAAGGGGAAGCATAAAAATTGGTGATGATGAATCTCGCACAGGACGACACTTCCTTCGCTCCACCTAGCCAGAGGATGTTATGGTCATCTGTGATTCTTGGTGGGGAAATGACCTCACACATTCACCATTGTGGGTCAAAGTTAAAGAATTATCCAGGGAAAGGGCTTGCCCTGTTGCTGCTAACCCAATAACTCACTATTATATGCAAGAAAACAGGGCAATCTGGTTCCACAGCATGAGAAAGATGGTAGGGTTCTCTTTCTCAACAGATGGAAATGACTGTTATCTACTCAACTCAGATATTGTTACTGCAGCATCTGTTTTTTCAACCCCACAGTCATATTGAAAAATGAACACCCTATCTAGTTTCCACTCATGTTACAAAGGGACCATGTCTCAGGACAAAATCTATTTTTCCACATTTGCCAAATTCAAACCATCAAAGGAATCCAGAACTCCTCCAGCAACAACACTGGTGCTTTGGTCAACAGTTTTGCAGAAAGAGAAATCCATACTTTCGTCAGGATGATGTTGTTCATTCTTTTGCAAACCAACACCCCCAAAAAACTACAGCAGACTGAGAGAGCCTTCTTCTCAGCACGCAAACAACAACATCTTTACACAGGCGCTAAAGATCCATCAGCGGACCAAAGCCGCAGCGTGGGACCCACTGGAGATGGCCTGGTATTATTACAGATGTCTGTAGCCGCTTGCCTATTTGGCCAAAGACGACAGAGCCGTGAATTGGCCTGCACATGAAATCGTGATGCTGTGGCATAAGTGACTCAAGGATATGACTAGTCATGATGTGATTCAGAAACTTAACAGTCTCGACTTAAAAGTCGCCTTAATGCTATGCGACTAGTACACAAAAAAACTTCTCACTACCATAACAAGATGCGCTATCAAAAAGTTTGACACACAAAGTTAAATGTGACAAATAAGCCCCATGATTCCCAAAAAGTTACAAGAGATCAGCATACGGTTTTGACTACATGGAATCAAAACACTGTATGCAGTTCTTCCAAAACGAACTCCAGCCTGCGCTGAGATGTCCCAGAAACGCTCCAAAAAGTTAAGTCGGATCACCAGCTGCATGGAACAAAATATTGCTCCAAAGCACTATACTACAATTGTATTTCCTGCAGATGTTCTGGGACTTTTCTTTTGAGATGCATGAATACGGGTACAGCAAAAAACTTAATTTAAACTAGCCTAAACAATTTAGCATTAAGCCTATCCGGAAAAAAATCATTACTCACCATACTTTACTGTCTAATTAACAAATTAAACACGAGTCATCAAATGAAGGTCAATATGATGGATTCCTATAAAGAAAAAAAAATAAGATTAGATAATGTACATTGCTTAGACATAATACGCAACAATAATTTTCACCTCACAAGCAAAATTTCAGATCATCGTTTAAATCAGATATTTAATACTTACTTTTGCAGGCGCCTACGAGGGCTGTTCTGTTCTGTTCTCAAACTATACTTATCGCGATCCAGGGCGCACGAGCTAATGGGTGACACGTTTGAAGGTCTCTGAACCAGTGCGCTGAGGATGAGTTTTTGGTCCAACTTTGTGTGCGCCGTTCTTTTCCTGTCAATAAAATGTCAACCAATCAGAGAAACGCATCGCACGATCAACCAATCAGTAAAAAGGCGAAACGTGATACAACACACCCAAGGTAGTGTAGTGATTTCTTATTAACGCTGGGTAGCAAATTTCAAAATCCAATGCATTCCAAATGCAATATAAAAACATGATTATAGATTATGAACACAGAATGATTTAAGTCTTTGGGTTAGGTAAGGGTCAAATAGCAAGTCTCATTACGCATCTTATTCTGGATTAAACTATTTTGTTGAGGGAATTATTTCGATCAGTCATTTCAGTTCTACTTTTACAACAGACAGGCTAAACGAAATGTTGTCATTTCCCTTTTTCATAGGCTCTGTGTGTAAAGATTCTCTCATATTTACTCGGAAAATAACTGCTGAATTGTGTAAAATTGTATGCCCGTTTTGTTTGCACGAGCAATTACCAGCAGGCCTGTGTATACTGTAAACTGTGTATGCTGTACATGTAAAAAAAAAATCAGAGGTACTTATACTACCTCTGAAAATAAACCTACATAGCTCAATGTAATGAAAGACAGTAGAAGTCTAGAAGTCAAAGGAAAGCCAGAGCGAGATGACTGCGCAGGCTTGGCTACTACTTGTGTGAGAGTCTTAAAATATACGCCTTCTACTGCCACCTTGCGGAAAATGTACGCAAGTTACAACTATATAGGTATTTAGGAAGACCACTCATTTAACCAACCACTGCCCCCTCCTCCCAACTGTGAACGGGCTACTATTCCCTCACTTAACACTTTTACGTACCGTGTTAAGTGCAGAGTTTGAATTCTCCTTTGTAATGCCATTGCCCCCGGCCATTGTAGACATTCCTGGTGGAGTGGCTTTACAATAGCAGGGCACGAGGCAAGACAGCACATGTCGTGGGAGGGGAGCGTGGAATTGAATGCATTCGTGAAGCGTAAAGTAGCCAACCACTGTGGCACCAATTAATTCAAATATGACAGTAACATTACTCACAGTTGGAACGTTGCATACCACCAGCAGTTTATGTAGATAGATACGAAATATAAGGACAACTATAAAGTATGCATCCACTCGTAGAGTTAATAAGGTTATGCCACACAATGCTGATCTGGGAAAAGTGTATTACATCTCGACAAAACAGGATCGAATTTTGTTAGATAACAATTTTGCAAAACATCCAACAGATGAGAATGGATATACGTTAAATAACAATTTTGCAAAACATCCACCAGATGGCAATAGATATACGTCGTAGAAAGAATGGGCCCATTTAACGGGGAAAACGATGTGTCCCTTACCAGGTAAACTGCAAGGGCACAAACCATAGATAATTGATAAAGACCACCACATACTGGAAAAGCCTTCACTTATTCTTTAGTTTTGAGACAAAAACACGTATCGCTGCGCACTTCACTGAGCTCGATCTCCAAACTTAAAACATTTGAAAATATTTATCACCTTATCACTTTACTTTAATGACTTTAGTGAATGAAGATATCACGTATTTAGTGTTGTGTTACTGTAGAAATCACATTACATTTCGACTAAATTGAGAGACATTCACAACTTTGCCAGATATCACCAGATGTCATGACCTTCACTGCAAAAAAACATTCAAAACAAAAGATGTCAGTAGAAAGCCGTATAACTCTGTATCGCACATTTATCACCTTGGAAAGGCAATGGACATATCTAGGCATCTCATTACGGTTTTAAATAAGCGATTACCGTGTTGAAATAGGCCTAGGCGTAGAGATGTCAAAATGAGCTAATAGGCCCTCATTCGTATTCATCGAGACTCATAGCTCATCAAAAGCTGCGAGTGTAGGCTTTTATGTAAAATATCGGGCCAATTGAGTAACATTTAATAGACAAAGCCATTCTTTTAATGTCAAGTAGGCCTATATTGTTCCCCTATCTTTGCGCCATCAAACTATTGGTGTCTTGGCACAATGCCTAAGTTCAGTGTGAGGGGGGCTGTTAGGACAGATGTGGTCTGCTGTATGACATTCAACTGTCCAGATGGAATTAACTACACTCTCTCATGGCTTCTAACTGAGATGTGAAATCGGACATCTGATTTCTTGCCCACTCGTTTTCTTGTAGATTGCACGTTTATGTGATGCATATTAAGAGACAAACAGGTGGCCTTTGAAAGAGAAAATATGGCACTTACATTCTCACGTCTCGTCTGTCATCGAGTGGATCATTGCTTACAGTACATTTCATCAGTCATTATGAGTCTGCGTGCAAAATTGTTTACATATCAATAATACAAATGAAAAATAATAATTTTGTAATGTCATACTGCATCTCTCTGAATATATTTCCTTATTCAGAAATAGTATTTTTTAAAGGGATCCGAGGTGATGTCACTTTTTACCCAGAAAGCATCCAGAAATAAATGCAATGGCAGCTTACAAGCTCTGCAAATTAAGGGATTTTCTACAAGTTTTAATAAAAACGGCATTTTGAGTGTTTTTAAATCCTATTAAATATAACTGATATCAGCACCTGTCTTGTAAGGCCAACGTCTTACTAGCCAGGGATCTTTTGAATTGATCTCAGCTATTCGATGATGGAGTAATCTGGTGCTCTCAAGGTCTCCACCAGGTGGGATCATATCACATGTAGAGAGTCAGTGGGGTGGATCATTGCAATTCATGGGCTGGCCTCCACATAGTGACAGTATGTTCACTCTGTTCATCAGGTCAACAGAGGTGAGGCCTCTGGCACTGGTCAAGTGCCCTGGGCCAGGCGGGGTGGGGAGGTGGCACTCGGCAGCTGTGATGGACACATCCATCAGGCCAGATCTGCCTCGGCAGCTGTCAGTGACCAAGTGGAGCCAGGACTTCACATCGACGTTTGAGATGGGAGTGAAGTTGTGCGTGTGTGTGTGGGAGAGTGTGAGTCGTGAGTTGGTTCTGTGATTGTGTATGCTTGTGTGTGTGAGATAGAGAGAGAAGGAGAGTGATGTGCTGTCTCTCTGTGTGTGAGAGAACGAGAAAAAGAGAGGAGAGATGTGCTGTGTGCGTGTGAAAGAGAGATGTGCTGTGTGTGAGGTAATAGCATAATGAGATGCTCCTTCTTGCAGCTGCAGTTAGCCAGAGACCTAGCACAAGCTCCCAGACAGAACTAAGAACAAAGGCTGCAGTGTGCCAGCCATGCTGACTACTCTGAGTGGAATTGAAAATACAACTGCATAGCAGGGCCAAAACACACACATGGGTTGCATGTGAGAGAGGTGATAAACACCACACTGAGAATAATGTGAAATACAACAGATTCCAAAAATGTAAGACACAACTGAAGAAGGCGTTCTAAGGACTCAGTCTTTATTTGCATTCGCATTGTGCATCTTGCTGAATCTGCCCCAATTTTAAGCTAAGCACTGCATCTTTTCCATATACTTATCAACATGACCCCCCCTTTCCTTTTGATTTACCCCCTCGACAATGTGAAAAACACAGGTTCTAATTTACATTATAGACAACTTGAACCTCTACAGACAGGTGTCAACGTAATCAAGGCACAGACACTGCAGAAAAAAAGAGTGTAATGCAACGCTGAAGGAAATTAGATCTGACACGTTAGGTACAGGTACACATATTTTAAATACTGGTTGAAATGTACAGTGTATGTGATTTTTTTTATGTTTGTTAACTTTTTTTCTTCTAGAAATTACACAAAACATTTGATGGGATTGAGATGCTTGTGAGCCAAAAGCTGATCTAAGGTTAACATGCAGTAGAATGAACACTTTTAGCCAAGTGTGAAATTAATGTAAACATTATTTCTTTAAAAAAACATTTTCTTTTTCCTTTTTGATCAGTCATTTTCTGTTTTACCATTACAAAATAAGCACTATACACAATTAAGCTAGATAAAATTTTCACATCAGTTAAAGAAAATGAACGCTGTAATACAAAAGATCTTTTTTTTTTTCATTTTTATATAACTTTTTGCGATAAAAAGAAATACCGTCTTAAAAAATGGTTGTAAGACACAAGTACATTTGTATCTATCTCCTCAAAAATTAAATATCTGGTGCACAGAACACAGCAAATCAAGTGGGGAAAAAAATGAGAGAAAACTCCAGTGAGCGAAGATGGATGCTGATTAAGTGATGGATGAAAGTCTGTCTCAGTAGTTCATTATGGATTCCGGATGATTCTCTATTGAAGACTCTGCTCTGCAGAGACTGCCCGTTCAATAGTATGTCACCAGTTGCATCAAAGTTTGAAACCTAAGACAGAGTGACTGCAGATATCTCTGTCAGGGTATTAAAGCCTACGTGTTATGCAAGCCGTTATCACTGGCTGGTTAAGGAAAATATAGCCTGCACTTGTATTTAACACAAAAGACCAAACCTTTCATACCTACAGAGTGTGGGGTATGTACTAACTGGGTAAACAATATGCGTGTGTGTATGCGTGTGTGTGAGTCAATGTGGATGAACAAGTGTGTATCTGCCAGCATGCTTGTGGTGATGTTAGAACAATCCGCAGTCTTTAAGGTTGTTTTTGATAATGACATCGGTGACGGCATCAAAGACGAACTGGACGTTCTTGGTATCGGTGGCACATGTGAAGTGTGTGTAGATCTCCTTGGTGTCCTTTTTCTTGTTTAGGTCCTCAAACTTGGTCTGGATGTAGCTGGCCGCTTCGTCATATTTGTTTGCTCCTGGGGATGACAGAATAAAAAGACAGAGTCAGAGATCTCATACACACGCACGCATGCGCACACACACACACACACAGAACAGTCTTTTAACCAGTCACTACAAAAGTCTCTCTCTCTGACACACACACACACACTTAAAGCTTTCATTTCTGACCAAAATAATCATGATTACAAATTTTGCCATAATCAAGCAGCCCCATTTCAGAGAAGAACAACATTAACATAAATATAACTCCTGGAACAACACAGAGCTTACAACTTTAAACCTAAGACAGAGACAACCAGATTATTGGTCCAAACTACAGCTATTATGCCATAAAAAAATAAGACTTTGTAAAACACAGACAGAATACAGAATTCTCCTGTCTGGCTGATACCAAACAGCACACCTGTGTACTCAGGGAAGCAGATGGACAGTGCACTGCGGGTGATCTTCTCCTCGAAGAGATCCTTCTTGTTGAGGAAGAGAATAATGGAGGTCTCCGTGAACCACTTGTTGTTGCAGATGGAGTCAAAGAGCTTCATGCTTTCATGCATGCGGTTCTAACATGACGGGAGAGAAGTGGGGTAGGTTAGGTCAGCTGGCTGATCAGATGCCTGTCATACACACCTAATGACCACTTGGTGGCAACAGTGGTGAACAATACATCATGTACATACAGACCGCATGGATTTTTCTTCTCAACCTCGAGCCCTCCACTCCCAGTCATCAAAGAAAACTGCTATTAAATAGCACAGGCTTTAATTAAAATGATGGCACACTCCAAAGTTTAAAGTCTAACTCGAGTTAGCCCAATTAAATCTGCTTATTTCATACCATACCATTAATACCAAAATCTTCAGTGCACACACAATCAGTGGGTCAGCTCAAAGCTCTAACATCGCCCACAATGGCCTTACCTCATGCATAAGACACTTTACTCATACATTTTGGTTGTGTTTCATTCCTGTCTCCCTGGTATTTAGCTGACACCTCTAACTGAAGGCACATGGACTGGTAATGGCATGCTTGGGAATCAAACTCTGGTCATCTGACTGTCAATAAGTAGTGTTGCAAATATTGTTACCACTATTTTACTGTATTCTATTTTACACCTCATGTAAGTTAGAGGCTGAAACTCAGGTAAGGTGACAACAGTGGGTGGGCAGAGATGGGTCTTTGGTCTTCTTACCATCTCCTCGTCCTCTGCCAGCACCAGGTCATAGGCACTCAGGGCCACACAGAAGATGATGGCCGTCACGCCCTCAAAGCAGTGGATCCACTTCTTACGCTCGGAACGCTGTCCTCCCACGTCAAACATCCTGGCAGGGATAACATCACACAGAGAGGAGGAGGGAGGGAATGCTGTTACAAACAGGGGACTCGACATGCATAAGTACAGTTATATATAGTATAGTATTTTGATCCATTAGTAAAATTCAGCCTCTGTATTTGACCCATGTGTGAATTAGTCTCACACACACATGCAATACAGTCATACACATTTGACACATACACACTAACCCGGCACCCAGGGAGCAGGGATTGGTTTGGTGCCTTGCTCAAGGACATCTCAGTTGTGGATGTCAACATGTTCCCTTACCCCCTACCCCTTCCCCACCCCCACCACACACACACACATTTTTCCTACTGGTCAGGATTTTAAACCGGCCACCCCACAGTCACCCTAACAGAAGCCCTAACCAGAAGGCCTTGGCTGCCTAATTTCCTGTGCTGAAACAGATATTTAAATCTGCATGGTGTGGTCACCAATGTCCTTATGCAGCGATAGTTGTGCGGATTGATTGTCCTGTCTGAATGGTGTTGTTGGCCAAAAATAAAACAGAGGCTGTAAAATGACCCTAAAACACATAACCAAATATCCAAGAAGGGTTTCCGTTTATCCCTCTCGATTTCTCTGTCTCTCCCTCTCTCTTCTGTGGCATTCTGCTGGCATTTCCAAACAGTTCAGTTTCCATGGTGACCAAGGGCAGGACAGAAATGTAAGACAGTAATTTTTACCCTCCCTAGAATGGCTGCTATATTTAATTCATTAAGCCCAGGAGTCACGGTTAGCAGCCCCATGAGTGATTGTGCCAACAATATTACCACCGACAATAGTGACACAAACTTTACTGGCTTAGAGACTGGTTTAAATATCACATGCTTCACCAGGAGCACACGGAAGAATATGAATGCATCCAATCTGACACACACACACACAAATCTAATTTCATGGATATTAAGGCAAACTGTCTTGCACATGTTGCTCACTTGAAATGCAGTTGTTTAAAGGTAAAGTGGGTCTCCACAATTCCAGTGGTCTTTACTCTGGTTCGGAGCACGTCCTGCTGGGTTGGAATGTAGTCGGGCTTGGCTATCCTCTCAAGGTCATTCAGGTAACTGTGGAGACAGAAAACTTTTCTTTTGATGCCTGGAACAAGCACACACAAGTGTAAAATTCCTGGACACATTTCAAACAACCTCTGATTCCACTGGTTAATGCTCGTGTCAGTCAAGTCCCTAGCAAACAAGTCTGACTTTTCAGACAAAATATTCACACAAATTCATGAAGACCATTGACTTATATCTAAAGATTCAATCCATCTCCTCAGCTTTAATGAATAGGATGTCTATTATCTTCTCAACGGCCTGGGGTGCTTTTTTTTAAAACCGTAGTTACTAACTTAGCCACTTTGTTGGTTGCAATACAATTTTCCATTGCAAAGCGACTAAGTTGCTGACTTGTGCCGAAGAAACTTACAGAAACTTTATTTTTCCACACCGAAGGAGGTAGCATCCTGGCTATACCCAAAGGAGAAAAAATAGGACAGGTCTATATATGGGCAGCTTGTTCAGCATCAGGCAGAGATTGGGTAAGTGGGTAATGATGATTGTGAGCCTATTTAAGAACAGTGCAGTAGAGCGCGCACACACACACACAACTGCTTTTGTAGAACAAAGTGTCTTGTGATGTGTAGAACATTGCTATCACTTGTCTGAATGTTAGGGGACAGTGACCGATTACCAAGGACTCACAGACAGACACAGACACAAACACAGACACTGCTGCCTCCCCATCCCATGTTTGCCATGACACACTGAATCCATCTGTCCAGTCCGCGTCTATTCAGTTGGGTTTTCTCCTACGCAAGTAACAGTGTGATTTGAACATGGCTGTTGTATAATATCAATAGGTGGTTTGTGAGTGTGTGTCTGGTTCTGAATAACTGGAGTCATGGAGCCAGGTTCACTGGCATGACAGAGTTCATGTAAGAGGGCCATTAGGGAGGAAGCTCTCGCCATGTCTGTGCTGTGCAGAGCAGCCGGAACAACTGCTTTAGAAAAGAACGCTTTTGTTGTTCCCCAAATAAATGAGAGAGAACGACTCCATCCCTAATAAAGGTAAAGGTAAAGGAATCACAGAGGAAAGCTGTGGGAGGTCTGTGTATGTGTGTGTGGATGCAAGGACCAGTGCGGAAACATTCACTGGTGTTTTTGTTACGTTTAGAGCAGCTTCATGTCCCAGTCGCCATTCCTTGCTCTGGCATAAAGCTAGCTCACTCCTCGAGCGTCATTTGCTGGGAAAACGCTCAAATGGACAGACTCAGCAGAGGGGAGTGAGCAACCCATCTGTTCATTAGAGGGTTTGGTGGTGGTGGGGGGGAGGGAGCGAGAGACAGAGACAGATAGAAATCCAAAACTGGGGAAATAATGCGGGGAAATGCAAACAAGGCTGCCTGCAGAAAGATGGAATGCAAAGGCGAGAGGAGGAGGAGGAGGAGGAGGAGGAGGAGGAGGGAGGGAGGAGGAGGAGGAGGAGGAGGGAGGGAAGAGGGGGAGGAGAGGGGGGAGAAACTCATCAGCAAAAGCACCTGGGTGATTGATCTTACACTGTGGGCCAATAAGGACCAGTGGCAAAATAGCAACATCTGCCAGGTTGCCAGGCTAACATAAAATAAATTTCTCGTCAAATCGATGAGTGACTTGAGCACCCGGGCTGCCTGAGCTTAATGTAAACAGCCGCCTCAACAAAAGCAGCAGCAACAGCAATAGCAGCAGCAGCAAGGGATGTCTGTACTTAGAATGGCTTGTCAATTCTCATTTGGAATTTTCAGTTTTGCTTATATTAGGGAGCTATATGGAGAGGCTTAACTTCCACCCAGAACCCCCGCCCCCCATGTGATGCAAAACCAGCAGACTGAAGGAAAGAGGAGATTTACATTTGAAACATCAGCTGCAGCACAGAGAAGTGAGCAGAGAGTGAGAGAGAGCAAGAAGGGTGGGGGGTAGAGAAGAAGAGAGGTGGGCAAGAAAGGAGAAAGAGAGAGAGAGAGGGAGAGGAAGCAAGAGAAAAAAAAGAGAGCAAAAAGAGGGAGGGAGGGAGAGAGAAAAGGAGAGACACAGAGAGATAATCTATGCAGGTGTGAGTATCTTTATTTACACAAACGTGTTCATTTCCACCAGGGGGCTGGTGATGGAGAGAGAGATGGGCCTCAGAAATACAGCGGCTCCTTCCTGTCTTCCTGTTTACCACAATCTGCCGTGACCCATTTCAGTTATGAGCACGCACTACTACACAGCTGAAATATCTCCAACAATCACTCATTTTACATCATAATCCCTGCCAACACTGTCCACAAGGATCATGTTAAAGGATCTAATTAAATGTCCTCCAACTGCATTCAAGAGGGTGAACTGAGGCCAAGGATCACGACACAATAACAATCATTTACAAGAATAACATTAAACATAAACCAGTATTCTAAAATGAAATATAATAATAATCATTTATATATAATGATATTTGGTTGTGGATGTTTGCTACTTAATGCTTAACTCATCTGAAGAGATGAACTGCATCATCTCACCTCATATGAAACTTGTGATGGATATCCTGTACTTCACAGTGATCAGTGAGATCAGTGTACTTGTAGGTTGATCTAACATGGTCTCTAAATCCTGACTTGTATGCATGCATGTATACGTGTGTGTTTGTGTGTGTCCATGTGGTTTGTGCATTGCTTAGTGCTGACTGTCCGATGATCTGCGTCATTAATCTGAACAGAGGCCATGCGCTGGCAGGCGTTAGCATCCGTTATCGTCACACACAGCCTCTCAGGATCCCCTCAGGAGACCGGCAGGTAACGCCTGGGTCCTGTCCACTTCCATCCAACCTGCATACCAATGTCCTCCCTACTACCACAAGCAATCACTATTGGCTTTGTGCATCTCCCCAGTGGCGTGATTCATTTTTTTTTTTTTTTCGAGTGGGAAGGGCACACAAAGGCATACAAACAAGGAACAACATTTTAGTTTTTTTGTTTTTTTGTTTTACAAACACTATTGTCCTTAACAACCTCTGGTAAAATCATTGATGTGGCGCCAGCTAAATTCGGCAAGGTCTCAGATATCTCATCATCTACCTTAGCCGATCCACCTTTCCAAAATATATTTTTTTCCCTGGCAGGGTAACCAAAGACATATCAGTGCACAAGAGTTTCCTTTGGAGTCAGTATCCAGAGGATAAACTGGCGGTCGTGACCGGAACAGGTACCCTGGCCTCTCAATCATGGGGCTTCCTTGCGAGAAGTGGCAGATGGGAGCTGCCCGTGACTCCCAGCACTCAGTGGGCACTTGGAGCTGAACACAAACACTGCACCGCTAGATCTAAGCAAACCCAAACCTCCCCTTTTCACAGAATAATCCTCTTCACTCACTAAATCACTATGACACGTGACCTTACATTCTCATTGCCTGCATAAACAAAGCAGAGGGCAGATGTCATCATGAATTCTGCACAGGTAGAGCGACAGGCAGCAAATCTTCAGCTGTGTGTCCTGATTAACATAAAACTCATTATGTTTCTCTCGGTTGCTTTTCCTCAGGTTTATTATTTCAGCTCATTTTAGTCCTTGGGAGAAACAGAGATAAGCTGACTCAGTGGAAGACAGGGAACCTATACTCAGTAAGCCTGGTTCTTACACATGGCCAATTTCTGGCCAATTTCATGTCATCTCCATCTTCCATTAAGCAGGATGACCATATGTAGATCAAAATGCCTCTGTGACCAGTGACTAGAGCGAAAAGAGTGTGAGATGCATCACAGCTAAAAACAAAACAATCAAGTCTGCCTCCATCGTGCTGGAGTAAAAAACATTTTTTGATTGGTTCCCTATCTCGAACTGATAGAAGTGGAGATAGGTCTACTGGCCATACTGAACTGCATAGCAGATCTGCATCAATTCTATAACTGTAGTCACTAGCTTTTGAAACAATCCAAATGCCTCTTGCATACTTGGACAGTGTCCAGCACACGCCCCAACGCCTTACATCTTCCAACACATCACCATGTGATGGACAACACTGTGATGGACAATGTACGTACTATGCAGCTGAGTCGTTAAGCTGATACTCTCGGGAACGGGTGAAACAGGTCTGCACACCACTGTCTCCCCACAGCCTCTGGATGACGTTGGACAGGTCCTCGGGCAAGATGCCCTGCTCCTCAGCTGCCGCCGACAGGGCAAAGAGCTGCCGGGCATCATCCTGAAACGAGAGAGGGAGAGAGAAAGAGAGAGAAAAAGAGAGAGAGAAGGGGCATCACACATCAACGTTACTGCCCAATCTAGGACTGAGTCATTTTGACGTAAACAGCATAGCTGATGAGCATGTTCCAGTAAGACTCTAATAGGTTGTAATAATTCATCTCATCTTGTTTGTCTGTTTGTTTTTGTCCTCACTGTCTGATGCTGATGGATGCCTTGGTGTTGATGATGGGTAATGAGTGTGAAAAACAATGCAGCTCAATGGAGATATTCTGTCTTGTGAAGGCCTTCATTACCCCACCATCAACAGGTGCTTTGGATAACCCCTGCTCTCTGACGTTACGTTTAAAGGATAAATCCGGTGTGACTCAATCCATAGCCCTGTTATTCAAGGTCACTGAGTGCTGTCAGTAGGAAAAAGAAAAAAAAAAAGATTGAACGAATAGTGAACCAGCAACTAACATGAAGTGAATGGGGCACAGTAACTTACTTTCAGTTTCATTTCTCTATGCCCCATTCAGTTAACAATAGGTATAGTTTCTTTATTCAGTCTATGTTACATCAATTATTTGGTCCTTTTACCTACAGACAGCATTCAGTAACCTTGAACAACAGGGCTACTGACTGATTCACACTGGATTTCTCCTTTAACTCAGAAGAAGAGCAGAGACTTTTTTATCCAATGCATTCAAAGCAACAACAGGCTAGATCTTACAACTTCCTCTGTTCGGCTCTCCAATCATTCTCCCTTAACACCTCTGTGCTGGAAAGCCCTTGTGGATTTGGGTGTCTGACAACAGCTCTTAAGCCATTTAAGTGAGCACTGCTCCAGGAAAGGACTGCAAGGAAGACTACATGAGGTGTTTAACAACCCAGAGTCAGCTTAAGCAGGACACGCAGAGCCTAATGGCTCAGGCCAGAGGGGCTGCCCACACAACCATGTTATTACACAACCCATACACAGAGGACATTAGAGGCAGGGATTTACAAACACTCTTCTAATGCATAGCAATGAGGCAGTATGTGTGACTGGGACTGTGCGTGAGTGTGTGTTCGATGTGTAGTTGTGGTAATGAGTGTGTGTGTGTAGCATAAATAATTCATTGGGTGATTTCCAGAAGGGCATGGCTAAGAACTGGATTATGATATAGACTGCATTCCCCACTCATTTTCTGACCTTGTTGCTCCAAGGTCTGTACTATATTTCTATATTTATTATCAGATTTGAAGATGCATTATAAGAACATGGTGTGAAATTTCTGCCCTGAAGTGTGATTGATGGTTTACAATGAATGCCCAGCCACAGCTTCGTGACATGGTACGTGTGTTTGTGTAACGTGAACAGACTTCAGCAGAGCTCAAAGGCAACCTGAAGGTCAATTGTGTGTGACTGTGACAGGCATGTAAAATTTTAATCTGGTCAGACAAGACTCAGACACCTGGGATATAAAAAGAAGCTTTTAAAATAGCTTCCAACAATAACACTTTCATGGGCAAAAAAAACCCCAAAATGTTGGAGACCACAAACCCAGTTTCTTCCGTATCAATGGGTGTAGTCCAAGAAAACTGGTTATCCAAGACTGGTCTTTCAGGATGCAGACGCAGTTTTCCCACAGCTCTTTCTAACAGACAACGCGCCCTTACATTAGACTTTATACAACTACAGTACCTGCCTTAACACTAAAGCACCAGGGGTTAAGTACTGAGAGGAAGCAGCCAAGAGTTACAGACAATACCAATAAAGACTGGGGCAATTATTTCTTACAATTAGGGCAATTATTTCTTACAATTTCAACTTCTTCTCCACCCTAGAAAATCTTTGTGAGCCTCAATAGCTTTTCTTAGAGTGGAAAACAACTCTTTTTAACTCTTTTGATGAGCAAGACGGTAGGTAGCAGCAGTACTTGCTAAAAGTAGCTATGTCCCTCCCAGGTGATCTCCTGTGAGTCATGCTGAAAAGAGGCTGGAAAAGAGGTCTGGAAAAGAGGATTTTTCGCGACTATTTTGGGTATCGGCCCTAGTTTTGTGTGTCTTGTGTCTTAACAGTGTGTCGTGCATCGTATAGTATACAAGGGGTAACAAAAAGCGCATAACACCTCATGACCAGCTCCCGACCAGAGATCGTATGGTCGCAAGAAAACCAAACCTGTTTGAAATCCCCTCTGAGCCTCCGCAGAAATATTGGAAAAGTGAAAGTGTAGGCAGTTGCTTAACAGAAGCTGTTTAATAACTATTTCCACCACCATTTCATTCATTCCCATGCATGAACAATAAAGCACAAGTCTCCCAAGTTACATGCATATCCATATTTGGTGCATCTTTCTTTTTGCACGCATTCAGCCAGTAGGAGTACTCAGGTAACATTGTGTGATAAATGCAAATAAGCGGTTTCTTTAGAGAAGTTCTTTAGAGAGTTCTGTTTTTGGGGTTCCGAATATGTTCCATTTCACTCGTATGGTGTGAGCAGTCAAGCCATAGCTTATTATCAGATCGTACAGTGTGAGAACATAAATCTGAGTGAGCTGAATCCTGGACAGAAAGTGAAAAATCACACAGTGTATGCCCAGTTTAAGAGGGAACCACGCTGTGAATCCTACGTACCGATCTGCCATCCTCCCCGTAGTCAATCTTCAGGTTGCTCATGGCTTTGATGATGGCCATGATGGACTGGATGGTGTTGCTGTAGACCACAGCTCTGTACTGTTTGCACTCATCCTCTGAGTAACCATCCTCATGGATGATTCTAGAAGGACAGTGGGACAGAGAAGCAGAGGGCAGAAAGAACAACTTTGTTGACAAAAAGAGGCACCACAAGCCACTTCCACACTTTCTGTAAGATGGCCTTTTGTTGATCATGCACATTTCCAACGGGTTATCACAGTAAAAGGAGACAGTGAATCTAGCACAATGTTATCATTAAAGCAAGTAAAAATTGAATTAGGTCTGCTGACAAGCAGTATCAGCGTTTGGAGGAAGTGAGTATTTAGGTACAGTCCGTTCATTGGGAGAGAAGAGGTGATGACTATAAATAAACCTGAGTCAGTTGGTCACTCTGTATTCTAGGTAGCTAGCCCTCCTCACTACGTTCACTGTGCATTTCTGACTTGCTGACAGCATTCTACCTTGACAGGCAGCATGCTCTGAAACCCACCTCCATATCACTGAGCAACATCCTTTTTCTCATGCGACACTGGAGCATGTAAGCTTATACAGTATCCATCAGTCTATGAATGTTAATGTATGTGTATGTGTAGGCTTCAGAGAACATATATGGATGAGTGTCAAGGTAAAAGATGTGTGTTACATGTAATACATGCATTTGCTATGTGTGTGTTTTTTCCATTGTTCAAGAAGAGCACCACACACAAACACACACATACTTTCATGATTTACGTTCTTAACCTGACCATGAGATGTCATTCAGTGCCGCTCTGGTGAAAAATGGCCGCTTCACATAGTTGCTTCCCCATGGTGTGTGAATAATGAAGATGTTCTCAACTGTGCCACATGCCCCCCCCCCCCCACCCTCCCCAAAAATGCCCTACATCTCACACTGGACTGGACTGGATTCCTCCCACTCTGAATCACAAGAGGATGAGCTCAGTGTGTGGCACGTGTGTACCTCTGATCTGGGGGTGACTGAGGAGGTGTGTGTGTGTGTATACACTGAAAAATGTGTGTGGATGCTGACTCCTCTGGGTCCATTCCCTGCATCTGCCAAGGAGAGCTCTCCAAAGCTAGCAGACTAGTCTTACACCTCTGTATCCCCCCCTCTCTCCCTCCCTCCCTCTCTCTCTCCCATTTTTCTCTTCATCCTGATCTCCCTCGCACTCTCCCCTTCCCAATGTCTCTGGTGGCCATCTGCATCCCACATCGTTGTCGTGATGGAGAGCAGGAGAGGCACGGAACAGCACTGGGATTTAAATATGGAGGTCTGCTGCAAGAGCATTACCAGCCACACGTGACAGGAGGCAGAGAGGAGACAAACAGAAGAGAAGACAAAAGAGAAAAAAAAGGGAATGAAAGACATGAGGAGAAAAGTTTTAAGAGAAGAGAAGGGAAGAAAGGGAGGAGAAAAGAACAGAAAAAGGAGAGAAGAGAATCAAGAGAAGTGAAGAAAGAAGATAAGAGAAGAATGGAAGAAGAGAAGAAAGTAAAAGGAAGAGAAGTGCAGAGGAGAGGAGAGGAGGAGTAAACAAAAGAGGGCTGAAGGTGCTTGAGGGACCAAAGAGTTGGAGTGAGAGAGCCAGCATCTGTAAGGAGAGCACAACAGCACTTAAGGGCAGCTGGGGGGACTCACTTCATCTGCTTGACGATGGTGCTCTTCCCCGACTCGCCAGCACCTGAGGACAGAGGAGACAGATAGGCGTTAGTCAGTGCCACTGGCGTATGCGTACACGCGCACACACACACACATACACACACTCATGCGCGCGCAGCGCACTCACACCCACACCCACACCTCCTTGGCCTGCAGCTAAGCTCAACTCAGCTTGGGCTATTTCACACTGTGCTGTTCATCATAATTTGATTTTGATTTCTGTCTGACTCACTGTCTTACTGTCTGGACTCGGCTCCAGGGAAAGGGTTTGCAGGGCATTTCAAAAACAGTTCTCGTCCACTGGCGGTGGAGGTGGGGGTGGGGGTGGGGGGGGGGTTAAGGTTTTGATACAAAAAAACAAACTCTGTGCTGCTGCAGTGTTGATAAACTCAGAGTTTGAACATAGCGGTCATGCTGCTGTTTTGTGTCCAGTGAGTACAGATAGCAACTAGAGCCTCCAAAAAAAGTGAAAAGGTGAGAGTGTATGAAAGGTTGACAGTCTGGAAGGACACAGAAACAAAGAGGAAGACTGAGGCTGAACTCCAGCCAAGCTGTCGCAATCCATCCTGCTGGGCTTTCACAGTCTTGGTTGTGTTTCAGCCTCATTCTCTCTGCGCTCTGGGCTCTCTGTTCATCACACATGATGCTCTGTTCTACCTCCAACATTGTGTGCAGTGTGATGTGCTGTGTACTTGTGTTATGCTATGCTGCTCTATTGTGCCATGTTCAGCTGTGCTATACTTCATTACATTGTGCTTTGTTGAGTTGTGCTGGTTTATATTGTACTGATTTACATTATGCTGTGTTGTGCTGTGCTGTATTGTGTTGAGTCGAGTTGCACTGTGCTGCATTCTGTGCTGTGCAGTGTTGTGTTAAAGTGTGCTGTGTAGTGTAGTGCTGTGTGCGGTGTGTAGTGTAGTGCTGTGTTGAAGTGTGCTGTGTTGTGTAGAAGTGTGATGTGTAGTGTAGTGTAGTGTTGTGTTGAAATGTACTGTGTAGTGTTGTGTTGAAGTGTGCTGTGTAATGTTGTGTCAAAGTGTGCTGGGCAGTGTTGTGTTGAAGTGTACTGTGTTGTGTAGTGTAGTGTTGAAGTGTGCTGTGTAGTGTAGTGTTGAAGTGTGCTGTACAGTGTAGTGCTCCCAGCCTGTGTTCCTCCTGACCTCCCCTCTTGACAGTGTGCATGAGCTCAGTGTGGCAGCAACGGCCAAGAGAAGACAGGAGTCACGATCCCTGCCCTGTCAACACCACTCAGTGACCACCACTCTCACTCATCCAAATCAGACCTTTAGGGAGGCACAGGGGGAGAGAGACAGAGACAGAGACAGAGAGAAAGAGAAAGAGAGAGAGAGAGAGAGAGAGAGAGACAGACAGAGACAGAGAGAGAGAGACAGACAGACACAGAAAGAGACAGAGACAGAGACAGAGAGAGAGAGAGACAGACAGACAGAGACAGTGAGAAAGACAGAGACAGAGAGAGAGGGAGACAGAGACAGAATATGAGACAGACAGAATGAGAGTGAGAGAGACCATGAAAAACATTCTTGGGGGCCGTAGACAACAAAGCATGGCCCAGGAAGTGGGGGGATGGAAAAGGGTCTCTGCAGGCCGGAGGATGAGTGCTTTAGAGAGAGCTTGTGGAGAATGACAGGCCTTTTATTGCCTCTTCCTCCTTCTATCCCTCTACTCTAGTATTAGGCCTGGCATATCCTTCCCTCCTTTTTGCTATCTGCTAAATCACAATAAATAAACAGCAATTTATGCCCCACCACCTGGCGATACAAGCCTATGGTCTCACACAAGGAGTTTTGTGTCTGCTAAACAGCCCCTGAAGGAAAAGCTGCCATCCATCAAAGAGCTTCAGCGAGTTGCTCTGTACTCCCAGGTGTAAACAAGGGCTCATTAAATAAAAAAAAAAATTTTTTTTTAATTAAAAAGGTGGGTGTGACTTGGCTGTCTTTTCCTTCTAAGAGTCTGAGGCAGGGAATGGGAGTGTTTAGCAAAGCCTCCTTCCAGGAGTTTTGATGGCAGTGATAAGTTCAATAAATTCCCCATGAGGAGTCACCAGGACACGAGCGGTACATTACTGACTGAGCATGTATCTTTCAGAGGGGGCTGAATTTATGCATACGGCTGTGAAGCAGTCAGACCCACCCAAGCAATAATGCATCGCTAGCTAACACCAGTGCAAAATTAACAATATTTATTTAGTGCTGTCAAATAGATCACCTGCATGTCTCTGGGTGCGAGATAAGCCTCCTTGAAATATCACTTTACTCTGTCTATAGAGACAGGTGCGATTAATATATATATATAGCAATAAAATAGTGATGTTTTTGACTTGTGATCAGATATCCACCAAGCCCCTGCTGCCTCAGTAAGGAAATCCTGTTTCACTAGGCATACCTTTTCGACAAGTTGATTTCCACTTTCAGCTTGTTTTTGTGTGTATCAACACAATGTGTGCATAACCCCTTGTGTTCTCCAAGCACTCCAAATTAAAGTCAGGATAATTTAGGTGCATGACCATGATGAAGTAGTATCACAGGAGTCAATCAATAGGATGTCTGGTAATGAACTTTAAGCACAGATATACGACTACAACACAAATAGACATCAGAGGCCAATTAAAAAAAAAATCAGTTAGTCCAAAAAGGCTTATAAGAAAAGCAGTATTTCAGTAGCACACAGGAAAGTTACCCAGCAACAGCTCCTCAGTGACTGGTCCTTGTTTATTTGGGTGTCTGACTCCAAATGAATTTAGGAGCAAAATGCAATGGTGCTTGCTCTCCTGATGTGACTCAACCTACATTAAAATGCTCCTGGGTCTGGCCAATGGGACACAGGAAGAAGACAAATATTGTTTACGCTTCCGTTACAGTTTCCCACCAGTGTGGCCCACCGCCCAGGAACAACTCTATCTTCGGCTGAAGAAATGAACACATCAGTGATTTATTCAGGTGATGATGCTGGAGGCTGTTTTTTGTTTCATCAACTGCATAATGATTTGTAACTCCTGACTGACTACAGTGACCCGTGAACTTGACAAATCAGCCTTGTATAGTGTTCACAAGGTGGCATTACCACAGAAAGGATGATCACTGATGAAACTAATGACCACTGTTGCTAGACAGTACTCCACTTTTAACACAACCACTTTGTGATCAAACCTCTATGACCATAATAATCCAACTGTAGTGTAGCAACAGGCACCAAACTACCAAACTAATGCACTTTCTCTGTTGCTACTGGTGTTGAAAGGCAGGATAAAATTTGTGACTTCTGTCAAGTACTTTTTCACCACAGTCCAGTGGGAGAGCTATTGATTCTTGTTACCATCTGAGGCTTTATTGAGATTCGTGTAATATTGCACAGGGAAACCGAGATGAGAAAGCTGATCTCTGAGGCAATGGAATGATTTATCATCAAGGGAGGAAGGGTACCTCATTATCCATAATTAAACACTCCAAAAGTGTAACTGCTTATGACAGCAAAACCCTTCAGTGTATATCAACACATTCTAGAGCTTATTGTCCTGCAGTTTATTTAAAAATGGCTGTCAGGTAAGAGCTAATATAGGGGTGGATGGGGGAATATAGACTTCTCTAATTAAACTGTCAGAGGCCCACAGAGGGCCAATGCAATATCTAGCCAAAAGAATGAATTAATTAACATTAAGCCCCAGTGTAACATCCTCTTCAGACTGAATGTGCATGGGCGATAATTTGTTGCAGCATAAAGATTAAAGTTTAAGATAAAGTACATAAAACAGAGTCATTGTATCGGCATCCGCTCACTACTGTGGCTGAGTAATGCAATCAAAGAGGTTCTTATCACAGATTTATGAGGCAAGACTAGCCCAAAACCAAACCGACCATTTTACTTTTTTCGCTGATCTGGCCACTGCTCTGACTGCAGATCTTCTAGAATGTGCAGTCAGTCCCAAAAGGCTCTCTCCGATGGAAAAAGACTGAAGAATGTAATTTACATGTGGCAACTGTCAAGACACTACTCTGGGCAAGGGCATATTATATCACTGCATTTATGACAGTCCTCTTTTAGGGCCATGATAAAAATAGATGTAAAACATTAACATGAGAAGATTAAGGCGAGACAATAAGCGCCTTCCAGACCAGGGAGAGGTCTTAGATAAAGCAGCTAGCATTAACAGTCCTCAGTGTCAAGTTAGTTTTCGCATTGATCTATATCGACCACAGCAGAATTATTCAAGAGCTGGAAAGGTAACAGCTCAGGTCACCCACATAGAGGAGATAAAAATAGTCATAAAAGTTGAGCAGGTCAGCTGGATAATACAGTCATTGCACACAATGAGTTTAATGAAGGCACCACACTAAAAACAGGTTTTATGATGTTTTTAGAACTGCGCCGAGATAGCCCTTAAAGCAGAGCTCAATAAGGATATGGAGTTACTAATGCAACTACTGCTGCAGCTTTAAAGTTCTCTTTTATAAATGAGAACCAAGAACCTAAAATGACCTTTAGATTGCATTAAAAAAACATTAAACAACTTTCTTCATTGTCTTGCTGCCGGAGAGCAGAACACGTCTACCGACTCTGATGGTCAATGGAACCCACAGATCCCTGGAGCAGAGGCTCTCTCCACCGTGGGGGGTAGAACCCTCAGTTAACTCTTATGCACATGACACCAAGCCAGCACAAACAATCCTACACCAAGACACTAAGCTCAAAAAAACAAACATCCTGTTACTGCTTAGCCTCCTTAACAGCAGGATTCAAGCTGAGGCCCTGGCCTCACAGAGCGGTTCCCCCCATGAGCAAAGTGCTCTCCTGCATGGGGTTTGGTCCTCTCTGGGGGTGAGGACGTGACTCCAGCTCACTTATCCACGCTAATAGCCAACAGGGAGGTCCCATAATGCACCCCTCTGGGACAATAAAGAATAACCGTAAAAAGAATAACAGTTCTGTTTACTCCTGAGGTGGTTGGAGTTCTTGGCTGTGGGGGAAAAGTCTGATTTTAATTAAAGGGCCTTATTCCATCCCCGGCCTTGTTATGGTCGCCACAATGCTGGTTAATTAGTGCACAGTGTGCAGTTGCTGTAGCACTGACTGGGCAGGTGAAAACATGACGGTTTAATTTAATTTAGCTGAAAATATCATTACATCTATGTTACCTGCTGCACAAATGGTTTCACTTTCGAGCGCAAACGTGCACGTGAACTTGCGTTTATACTACCGCCTAAATAAGAGGCTCTATGGCAGGCACTAAATAAGTAGCAAGCATTTTCCTGACCGGGAAATTTACGATTTCCTCTTCTATCGTTTCGGTTCCATTATGGCGTTTAGATGTGCCACAAGTGATCAGGAGGTGACGGAGGCACATGGGCATAGTTTGGCAGTGCCCAATGGATTTATAGGCTAGATTCAGTCAATCGGTTGCCCATAGTTTAATAAACGGTGTCCCTTGCAAATGTTGTTGAATACTGTCGCCTAGTTAATGGATTCTAATTCACTTTATTTACTTTCTCATGCACTCCCTGAAACTTGCTGTATTATGTATTAGCCTAACGTTCCGTCATCCCAACTGGTTTCGTATGGCTCTGCCCACCGGCAGCTTTTTTTCCGCTATTGAAATGAATGTGACAGGGCTATCTAGCTAGCCTGCAGGCAGGAAATATATGAGCATGAAAGGGCTAAATATGTAAACCTGAATACATTTATTTAGACCAAAGACATATCAAGTCATTACAAGTCATTACAAGCCAAAGAGGCAAAGTCCAAGTCGAGTCGCAAGTCTTCCTTAATTTTGTCAAGTCGAGTCCAAGTCATGTGACTCAAGTCCACATCTCTGTGGACTCGTACCTAATAACACTACCTAATCTATAGAGAGCCAGCACATCTGTCCTGCCTGATCCCAACAGGAAAAAAATGTGGGTCTTCTATACTTACTACTCACTTGTACTTGTATCATTATTGGTGTATTGTACTCAAATTAAAATCCAACATATTCAGTATTATTCAGAATTATTTAACAGAAAGCTCAGCTTTTAATATCACATACAGTACGTATGTCCATAAAAACAAAGTCAGTGTGGTGTGATCATGAAGGCTAGTCTGTTAGACGACGTAAGCTAAGGGAACATTAATGTCAAGAGCATGTCAGCATGTCCAAAAATGGTGTGATTGGATTGCAAAGTAATTTGTCTGGAAATCTTTCATATTTCATAGCTGACTCGCAGCTAGATGAGCACTCCATATGTGTGTCTAATGTCAGAAGAATGATAGAGCCATTCAAATATCAATGTAATTAAAATGGGCCTGCTGAAATGCCTTCCATCACACTGTTAGACCACTTCACTTTCTGAAGGGTATAAAAGGCTTTTAACTGTACATGCTGGATGCTGGTGCCCGTCAGTGAGCCGAGGGAAGCGAAGGGAAGCGAAACTCAGGAGTTTGCCAGATCTAATCTCTCCTGTTAGCCAGACCTGACAAACGCTGTCAAATGAATGAATCTACACCATTGACTGTTCGACACACATCTGGAAATCCCTCACACAGATTTGGGTTAAAGAGAAATTAAGAAAACCCGCCAAATATCATACTTCTTCACTCTTTGTTTCATTGCAGTCTTCCTTGTTGCAAAGGATCAATCTGAATTGATTTACTACTGTGGAATGGAATGAGGAATATGAAATGGTTGAATGTTTTCTCGGTCCCCTTGTGCATGTATTTGACTACAAAACTCCTATTCACAGATGGGCTGAACTCACATCCATGATGAGCATGCAGCAGAGAGGGGCTGTGCTGTGATGAGGCAGCAAACAAAGCATGGTCTGTGCTGGGCTTTGGCAGGCTCAGCTGGTTCTGTTTGGTGTCATTTAGGTCCACAACAAAGGTGTCTTAATGAGACTCAGGATGCCACAGGCCACCCCCCTCCTCCTTTATTAATTAATGCAGTAAGAAGAGTGTACTGACCTCCTTACACAGCTTGGCTTTGCAGTTCATGCAAGAATTGGATAAGAAATTTGTGTGCGGAAGTACGCACAAAAAAAAACATAATAACTTTCCATATGTCGTTGACATTTCAGTTACATTTCAAATGGATCTCCTTTTCGGCTAAATCCAAAACCACAAAACCACCACTAACACCAGTCTATGGTGAATTATCTCTCATTTTCAGCGCTCCTTAAATGCAGCCTGAAGCTCCATATCTAAGACCAGTGACCATGGCAGGTCACCTTGAAGTCTGTCAGGGTGCAATTCAGAAAAATCCTCGACATACACCCTGTTCCCATATAACCAACTGCATGACAACTAGGCTGATGCATGCAAATGTACTTCCTTTAGAGATTTCCTATATGTCCACACTCTGCACTATTTGTATCTCTTGACTGCCTGTTGAGATCCCAATGGACCTTCCATCCACTTTAGTGCAAATGAGTCCAGGAACTGCTCAGTCTGTGCGGCACTGGAGCCAGTGGGCTATCGATGGAGACAGCCAGTGCTGTCCTCAACCCTCCCTCATCGACAGGAGCCTGTGAGAAACAGCTTCCTCCCACAGCATGTTTGACAAAGAGGGTGTAATTACAGTTCCTGAAACCCCTCTCCCTGCTTCACCATACACACATACACACACATACACATGCAAACACACACACTGACACACACACACACACCATCGACTGCCTTGGCCCAAACATATCCAGGGGAGAGTGCAGTACAGACTTGATCCAAAGGTATCAGTGAGGACAGTGGAGGGATACAAGGAAAGCATAAAATTCAATTAATGACATAGAGGTTTTCAGATGAGGTGGAGGATAGAAAACTCATAAACAGCTAAGGTGGTGGAGTAGACAGAGATGGGAAACAATAACAATGGAGAGATGGAGCAGAAGGGAAAAGTAAGAGAGGGGAGAGGAGACAAAAAGAAGAGTGGGAGGAAAGTCAGTGCTAAGAAGAAAAGCGTAAAAAAAAAAATGGGCTTGAGAGAGAGAAAAAACACAGAGGAATTAGGCAGGTATTTGTCTGGGCACAAACAGGCCAATTAAGGGAAGACCAGTATGTGAACAAGGACTTGCTGACTAGGCCTGTGTGTGGAGGCGCGTGGAGGATGCAATGAAATTTTAATTTCAGCACCAGCACAGGCAAACAGAGAGGGGGCTGTATTCGCCTGAGCTGCCAGTATCTAGGGCACGCCAGGGCTCGGGCATATTCTAGACAGCAACACTCTACTCACATCTCAGAGACTCATGGGCACACAAGCACAGCTTCTCAGCCACCTCAGTATTCAAAAACTGAGATGGACAATCACACGTAGAGGTGTAGAACAAATTATACAGTAGATTTTTCTTTCTATCTTTCTTTTGTACACCATGTGTTGTATCTCCAGAGCTTGGCGAGATACTCTGGGCAAAAGCAGGTCACTGACTGCTAAATAATTCATTATATGAGGAACTCCTGCTTCAGGGAAAAAGAGTGCTGCCTCTTTCATGGATAGGTCACCATAATCCACTTAGGACAAATGCGTCAGTACATGTTGAATCAATGATCATTACTGAAGCTTGTTATAAACAGCTTCCATTAGTGGCTGTTTACCTGATGACCCAAAGTCCTAGTAGAAAGGAGACATGCTGTAAATCCAAATGTCATCCCTAACTGTGTGTTCACCCCAAGAGCTACTAAAACTGTAAAAACGCTTTTGTTACTCATAAAAATTGCTGCTAAATGTGTGTGTTCACTCTTGATGATCTAATTGCTCATGGCATGCCCACTGACATTTCATTTACAGCCAAAATGCTGTATTTGCTGTAGAAATGCTAATTTGCATAAAGCTCAGCAGTTTTTAGCTTCTCTTCGTCACGCTAGATGCCCAAGTTTTGTTGCTTGTTGCTTTTGTCGCTCTTGTCCAGACAAAGTGAATTACTTCCCGCGACTTTACAGCTTTGTGACAGTGGTGTGAACACACAGTAACCCTAAAGCACTGAACCTTCAAAGACTTAACTTATATAAACCAGCATCATGAAGTTGATTAAGGGCTTAGTGTTTAGGAGAGACACTGGAATTCATCCATGACCTCCTGGAACTAAGAGAGGGTTGCTCTACCGATCACATGACCTCTTCTCAGCGTGAAACAAGTCTTGCTCAGGTACACTAATCCTTTCCAGAAGAGCAATGATGTGTCAGAAGATATCAATCAGTCTGGCCTTAATAATGAACACTGTAAAACTCAAACATGACCTGTGGTGAGGAGGACACAGCAGAAGGCTGGTAACTTCAGGGGACTTGCTAGTGCTGGCTGGGAAAACTGACGATAAAGAAGATCAAAGGATGGCATCCCATCTCACAAAAGCTCTGCGTCCGACAGGAGCCTCCCAAGACTGCCATGACGACATGACTGCTGACAGGGAGAGACAGATACACTTCTGAGACTTTAAAGTAACTGACAGCCCTGACTGCTGGAGGATTCCGCTGGAACCGCTCGTCTCGATCCAACTGTCAAAAAGGATGCCGCTAGTTTGAGTTTCTGATTAGTGCTGTAATGAGAGGCATCATGGCGTCATTTCAACTATGAGTGGCTCTGGCAGAAAGAATCATCTACCAGGGCCATAAACTCCAGCCTGAACAAGGTCAGGCAATCTGCTTAGAATAGTAACTCTGGCATGCAGATCCCATCTAGGAGGGCGATGAACTCTAGTTTGGTCAAGGTCAGTCATTCTGCTGAGGAAAAAAGCACTGAGAAGAGTCTGAAAAGGGGGGACCAGATGAGGTCAAGTATGAGGTGTCAGGTATATGAAAGTGATTGAAAGGTAAGAGCATTTACAAAATGTTTCCCCACAGGAGGAAACTGAGAAATAACTGCCAAAAATGTCATCTTTGGAAATGTGAGAGCCGCAATTACACCTCCACTCTCGTCTCAACCCCTCCAAATTGCCACAGCAAAAACACATGGGCCTGACCCATCACATTTTGCAGATATCCATTCTTCCTCTTTGTACACTCACTCTTTACGTCACCAGCCTGTCTGACCTGCACCTTCACCTTTCCTGCCTTCTCTTCTTTGTGCATGTCCAGGCCCTTCTGCTGTTTGTGGACTTGCTCTTTTTCATTGGTCTGCTTCTCTGTCTCGAACCCTTATTTCCACCCCCTGTAGTCACTCCTTTCTCAGACCCTTTTGGGGCCTCAAACCAAGTGAGACAGTAATCGGAGCAGAAGTAGTACTCCACTCAAAAAAATAATAAAAAAAATCACAGTGAGCAGAAAAGAAACACAAAGTTGCAGCTTAACCCTGTTTACTCAACTCACAAAAAATCCAAATACAACCAAATTAGTGTATGTACTGGTCTCAAAAATAAAAGAAATCACAATATAATGTAGTCATGACTGAAGAATCTCAACAGCCAGCAAAGCAGAGGTCTGCTTAACCCCTTTAGCCACTCACTTGATTGACTGTTGTTGGAGAGGCAGTAGAATATATTAGTCTAGCTTAGCTCTAATGTGCTTTAATGCAGTGTAGGTTCAGGTGGTGAATCTCAAATGCTGACACTCAAGCAGCTCTTGAAAGAGGCACTGTACAAACATGCAACCTATTAAGCAGCAGTGGAAATAAATAGCTATAATATAATGTTCCTGTTATTGTATCGCAGAAAGGAAAAGCTGACAAAAGACTTTGTGACTGTGAGTGATGCGCTACAAATCCACAGGCAGGAAAGAAGCAGTACAACTACAAAGACACTTGCAGGGGTATACAAGAACCCTGCTGTCCCACCCCCCTTAGTCCTTGAAACCTGCACTAACATCTCCAGGCATTTGTCTGGCTGTTGTCTTGTGGCTCAGTAATGGCTAGTGCAGCTGGAGAGCTAGGGTGTGTGTGTGTGGTGTGTGTGTGTGTGTGTGTGTGTGTATATGTGTGTGTATGCCCTATGCAAGCTAGAGGCAGGTGCTTCTGTCTGTGGTCACCACTGTGCCTCAGTATGTCAGGTTCATCCAAGCCCAGTATATCACTACAGGCCCCAGTAGTGTGTGTGTGTGTGTGTGTGAGTGAGAGAGAGAGAGAGAGAGTGCTCCAGCCATTTTAGAAAAGCAAGCCCTGTGAGTCCTTAGGTTCTGCAGATTCTAGACCAGTTCAGGGGGCCCTTCACTTTGCCAAACAAAGGATAGGGCAACATAATACATTACAATGCGAGCAAACATGAATACTTCTGGTCTGCATAAGTGGGAGTGACACATAACGTCACAAAATAACATTTGTGCCTCTCACTCCACTTTTACCCTCTCTGTTATTGCTTCATGGTGGTCTGGGAGGTGTCCTGTCAAACTAAAACCAATGACTACATGGAATTGAGCTATAGGTGAGTCAATCCCTCCAAACCTCATGCTCCATCCTTGTTTCTTTGGCTTGAGGGGGTGGGTAAAACTAACTGAACTGAAACTGGAGCCAGATCATGAATTCCAATTCGACTGAAAGATTTGCATATGGATTTGGAAGAAATTCCAGGAAAGCGATTGCAGGTTGAGACAAAAACTCTAAGGAGTTGTACTTTCTTATCTGCTTAGTCACCATAACATATAAGCAGGCATAAGCAGTCAAACCGTTTACATATTTACATATAGAGAGGAAGAAAAGAAGAAGAGACAAATTTGAAAGGGTGATCATTCATAATTATACTTATATATTTTTACTCATGTCTTTTTTTTATTATTGACACAGGCGGTGGGTGGCTTTCTGATTGGCTTCTTGTAGGCGTAGCCTCCACTGTTTTGACTGACATGAGTGACAGCTTAGCTGAGGGCTGGCTGCATTATTTTTATGAAGAGTTTTGATGGTCATGTTAATTCCAGGCTGGCAGTCATAAATAAGCCCTCAAATGAGGTCTGCAGTAAGACAGCTGCTGCAGTGGCAGTCTGCTGCTGCTGTTGCTGCTCCTGGCGTAACCACCACTGCGGTCAGTTCTCCAGTGCCGTGGAGATGTGCGTCACTCACAGCAACAGTCCCACACATTCCATTTCACGCAAACAGAGAAGTAGACCCTCAGGACTGACGGGATGTGGGGACTGTGCAATTGTTTTTTTTTTGTTTGTTTTTTTTTAAGTGAGTACATTTTAATTCCAAATCCATTGTTATCGTTTCCATGCAGACCCAGCATGGAGCTTTTAGCTTAGCTCTTAGCATTAGTTGGCCCAAATTCACACTACACTGCAAACGGTGCTTAGGTACAGCAGCTGCTTTTTATACTGCTTTTATTTCGGCATGCATGTTAACAGGTATACAAAAGCATGCACTATGCCTGTGTGATACGCATGGTTCAAATTGCATTTTGACTGTGAGGTAGCTAATAAAATGGAGGGGCCGCAGAAGGAGTCTCCATAGATTTCAAACAGGGGGCTGGCTGAGGCACTAACAGCTTTCTGCAGGACACATTTCTGGTGTGAATACAACGCCTCTCTTGCTTCTAATCTTCGAAATCTCTCAACACCACCCCTCCACAGAGAACCTTTTAAAGCAGCTAAGTTCACAGCATCTATAGTATCTGTTGTTGAAAAAAAGCATTGGAATTTAAAAATAGCTGTGTTATGCCTGACCAACTACACACAGATCTGTACACAGTCTCTGTTGCTCTCCAAAGCTCTAGTGAAGGTCACTGATGAGCCCAATCAGATGTAGCAAGGGAGAGAGAGAGATGGAACATATCTAGAGTCTGGTGTGGCATCCCATGGACCTGACATACAGTATACAAGATGATTAAACCTTATAAGCAAAATGTCTGTGAGGGTTCACATTCATCTGGGTCATGGCAGTCAAAGGAATGGCCACTTCATTGTTAATGCTTTTCCAGACAAATGCCTTCTCTGAGTCTGGGCATTTAAGGAATGTCTGCATTTTGTCTCAGTGAGGCACTGGCTGGGTGCATGCATCTGTGCAGATGTACAGTAGCCTACAAGCCTGGAACTGACAGTGGTTTTCAAGAGGAAATCTTGCAAATCTCATGCTTGCTGTGCATGGCAACAACAAGTTCTACTTCCTCTGTTTTGCCAAAAGGCTAAAAACAACCTCAAAACATCCCCTTGTATCCCAAGGTAGGCAGAAACACAAAGAAAGAGAGTGAAACTGACAGACAGACATAAAGAACACAAAAGGCAGCAGAGACAGAGAACATCTCTTTAATCCGCTGCATTTGTGACAGAACTGCATACAATCCCTGTCCAAGAGTTCTCACGGCCAGCTGTACCAAAGCTCTGTACAGAGAGAAGAACTCTGAAACAGCAGAGGAAAACAGGAATAAAGAGGCGGCAGAAAGAAAAACAGAGAAGGAAATAGAGAGGTGTTTTTATACTATAGGCTATGGGTTGCATGCAACAACACTAAGGCCCCTTTGGGAGGCGACTCAGCCCCTGTCTGTCTGCAGGGGTGTTTTTTGCTCATATCCTCCTGCATGTCTCGGACTTGCTCCCGTTAGAGACTGAACCCTGGCCTTGACTTTGCCAGCTGAACTAAGAGAAAACAAACACAGACACACATTTATCCACCAACAGCATGCCTGCATCCATCCAACAGTGCCTCCACCATTCAACATGTGGTTCCCTCTAACAGGGGGATGGCCTGACATTTGAGAGAAGAAATAAGGATGTTCCTCCGTGTGTGTGTGTGTTTCCACCCTACACACACACACACACACACCTCCAGAGCTTTTAGTTTAATCAGTTCTCCATTCTTTTGATTGGTCATTCATTTTGAATGCCTATTAAGAACATCACTGACCTTTACAGACAAATCTTATTCTCATGTCCCCATCACGACACAACACCTGACACCAAAGCTGAGATAAGCTGAATAGGTCTTGAAAAAGCTGAAAAATCCCAATCTACCACCTAAACCCCAAGTTATGATCCCTCAAACACTTAACTGGCCTGAATCAACTTCATGAGTGACTAATTCATGCTAGTTAAATCCTATAAGGCTCAAGGTTTAGGGTTAGAACTATGGACGACATAAGGATTCAGCTCTCTTGCTTTGATCACAAAGGGAACAAAAGGGCTACATCCGTACCCAGTCATTACCATTTTACTTCAGTGCAGTGATGCCAGTGTTCCGGAACCCATTTTCTCTGTCAACCACGGAGTGAACCAAAATGGTGAGCACATGCAGAAACCACACTAGCTTTCCTGTTCTGCCAACAGGAAGTACCCACCCACCTGACAGACTAGAGTGGCACCCATGACACGATCTTAGACAAACTTCAGGGCAAATGGTATCATCTTACAGATCGCTTACGCTTATCGCTTAAGGCTATTTATTTATTTATTTATTTATTTATTCATTCATTCATTCATTCATTGAATCAAGTTGAATCAAGTTGGTGTCTGTCCATGAAAAAACTTTTTCAGATTGATTGTCATGGGCAGCTATTATCATCATCATCAATTAATAAAATAAATATTTTTTTTAGATATTCACCATCACATCACCGTTATTCATTTTGGTGGTGTTTGGTCAAGTACAAGCCAAAAATCATCCAGGCTACAGCACTGCATAGTTCTGTAACTGGTGACAGCTCAGGGCTCTGTGAATATATGATAAGAGAAAAGACAAATGTCACATGACATTTGACATATGACATTGCTGACTATACCACCAAAATACTCCAGTTACTCTGCCTACAAACTTATATTAGCATCAGTTTGGTTGTTGTTCTCTGCAAGATTTTGCCATGAAAAAGAAAAAAGGAAAGGAGTCTTCTCAATTAGCTGCTTCAAGCAGTATATTACTATGAAAATAACAACCAATAAAAATATCTATTGACTGAGCTGAGATTGAAAGAAAAGGTCATCTAAATGACCAAAGTCAGTATGTCTTATACTATCACACTTCTCCATCAGAGCTGTCAGTTCCCTTACACCATGTGGACACAAGACAGCCAGAAATAACTGCCAATGTGACATCTGTTGGACAGCTGCTGCACAAGGGAAAATAAAAAATAAATAAATAAATAAATACCCTGGGTTCATTTCGAGCACTCTGACCCATGCTGATCTGCTCGCCTCTTTTTAAGAGCTTTTAGAACGGCATGCCCCATGTGTCAGCAAGATTGCCAATAACCACCGTTGACACATTTCACACGGACACAGCCTTTGATGGCCTTCCTCTCCACACTGCCCTGCACAGCAGCCCCCCCCCACCCCCTCCTACAGAGCAAACCCTGCTGAGAGCTGCATGCAGCGAGCCCCCCACCTGCCTGCTGTGAGAATGAGCAGTCAATACCACCTGTGGGCTTGCCTCAGATCACAGGGACAGACACAGCCAATGGAATGCTAGTCCTGTGTCCTGCTGTAATTACAGGATGGGATTTCTATGCCGCAAGGTATGCGTCTTTTCATTTGAACACGCTCACACAGACAGATTTTTAGTCTACTTGGAGAACATCCCAGTGGATTGTGTGGCCTGCTGTGTCTACAAAAAAAATGTGGGTACACCATCTTCACACATCAGCTTCTACACCACTTGATCATCAGGACTATTACATGACCAGATGCATCCAAATCACTATTTTTAAAATGCTACAAAGGTTTGACATAGCATGACACTTTGGTTGTAGCATTATCAGAGTTCCTACCCATAACCACTAGCATTGAGAACACCATTGGTGTACACTGAGCTTATCAAAAAGTGCACCGTTTCTTTAAACACACCATGTATATACCAATGATGTTCAAAATGCTTGATTTCATGGGTAGGCACTCTGAAAGTGCTACGACCGATGTATCATGCAATGTCGAGTCTTTTTAGTACTTAAAAAATTGTCAATTGGAAGCATCTAGTGTCACTGGTACACTCATTTGACTTGGCAGTCAAATCCCAGCTTCCAATGTAATTATGAGTGCTTGAGAATTTTGTATCAGGAAGAGTTAGCCTGATTCTGAATAACTGGTTTTCAGAGGAAGTTCAGGGTTGCCAACTCACACATCTGGCATGATTGTCACGCATTCAGCATCAGTCTCACGCTTTCACGCTCACACAGGAAATGTCACACCAAATCTGACTGTACACAATCTGTACTAATAATATTTTATTGGGACAAGAAGCCATAAAGCTCTGACCGTAGATGGGCTCAAAGATCTACGGTTGCCTCCTTATCCTATTTGGTGCGTCGCTGAAAAACGCATATGCCTTGATTGTTGATTGAAAAACTCTGCTCTGATAACACTGTGACATCTCCTTTGGTAAGACAATGGCTTTACACACAAATACAAAATGCACTTGTGAATGTTTCATTTTTATGCAGTAGGTAGGTAGTAGGTACATCATTTACATTACATTTACATTTAGGCATTTAGCAGACGCTTTTATCCAAAGCGACTTACAAAAGAGGATAACATTCAAGCTACGGAGGTAGCTCATGGAGGTAGGTAGGTAGTAGGTACATCATGGAGGTGAACAAACAAAAAAAAAAGAAATCAAATGGACTTTTGTGCAACTGATCTACATACCATGCTCCATGCATTGTGCCAAAGAAGCTCATAGCTCTCTCTGTGCATAGTGCAGAGGGTGAATCCACCCATGAGATCAGGGTAAAACTCATTTTTCTTTTTTTTCTTAGGAGCATTATGATTTCAAGTTCATGTGTAGTCTTTATTTAAATGTATTATTTAAGACCAATAAAATTTCTATCAGTGGATTTTTGACAGATTATTTGCCATGGGATGAGTTAAAAACAGTTTGATGTGCGTTGTTATCTCTGCATTACTTCCACATTGACTAATCTCCATGAGGAGATCTAGATAAGTTTGACCAGATATCAGCGCAACAGAAAAAAGTGCTAACTATTGAAGCTATCTCTCAGTTATTACTTCCTAGTCTTCTTTTGATAAAAGTAAGCTGTCTAAAAACGTGTTAATGCAGAAGAATGCAGGAGGCATATTAAAACTTTAATGGGGGAGGTCCCAGACCCCTAACCTATGGAATATTGGGGTGAACAATTTTAAAAAAACTTTTCTACAACAATATTCAGCAAAGCACAATCTAAAAGAATAAAATGAAACTGCTTGTGTTCAGTACCCTATTTTGGAATTGGGCTGAGCAACGCACAAGGTTCATTGGGCTGACAAGGTGATCACAACCAGGTATGATGCTTGGCTAAGATAAACCAAAGGCTTAACTTGTGGCTGTGGCAGTAGCAGTGGGTTAATTAGGTTGATGCATATGGATGGACTGTAATTGGTCACCTTGCTAAAATAATTGCTTAAGTCTTTTTTTCAGGTTTTTTCAAGAAATACATAAAAATAACTAATATAATTTTTTAGATGAAAATCAGGCAAAAAATACATTTTTCCTAAAAAATGACATTTCCCTAGCTTAGCCTACCTCTTTAAAGTAAGCTACAACCTACTGAAATGCACCAGAATGTAGGAAAGGACTAGCCTGACAAGCCTGACTACAGCATGAAAACGTATAGTCTGCCCACGACTGACAGATCGTGCTCAATCCTAGGAGCATAATCAGCGGTCGTTTTCCAAACTGGATACAACCAATCAGAGCAACGTCGAAAAAACAGCAAATGCATTCTTCTTTGAAACAAATGACTTAAGTGCCTTATTCTGCTCAACTTTCGAAGAAAGGCTCAAGTCTAACTTTTCGATGCCAATTCCAATTCAAACAACTGTTATTCCTTGACCACTTAGTTGATTAGCACCATCACAGCCCTGTCATTATCATGCAAAGCCCACCCAGCGACTCTCTACAAAGATAGAGCATTGTGAATGGTAGACATACTAAGGCCCCGGTGGTGTGTGGCTAGACGTACCCCCTGAGCAAAACTATTTGCTACCACTAGGGTGCGTCTAGATTTCTAGGCTGGAAAAGGACATCTACTTTCTTCAAAATGTTCTGGGTGAGGACCTCCATCTCTCACCATAAAAATAATGCTGTGAAACAATGAAGAATCAATTATATCACAAAACAAAATGAAACCTGCCAAATGGGGTTGAGGGTACACTACAGGACATGCATACACACAAAAAAAATCTGAAATCTCACTCCAGACAACTGACCAAAGACCAACCCTGGAAGTTCAGTTCAGTGCGCACAAATACACTTCTTCCTTCACTCTGCCGGCACTCTTGTCACTCACTCACACCAAACAATCTAAATGGGCCAGTAATGGCTGACCTGAAATTCTCCCGACCGCACAGAAATAACAGCCTGCAGTCACCTCTTAATGTAACAGCTACTGTGCAGTGAGAGTTCCAGCTCAGCCTCCCATAATGCTTCATTTCCCTGTGCTGACACTATGTCCACATGATGACCCACGTCTCGCTCTTTACCTCTCACTCAGCTCCTTTCTTCTTGTTGGAACGACATGGAACTGGCCTTGTCTGAACCCCTAAAAGCAGGAACACACCTCACTCTCCCACAGGTCGCCATGACTACTCAGCCACAGAAAGCCTCTCTGACCAATGAGGCGAGAGAGAGCGAGTAGTGAGCTTATGTAATGTGTGTGTTTGTGTGAATGTATGTGTGTGTATGTGAAAACACACACACAAACATGCATGCCCAAGATGAACTAGTGCAGACTCACTGAGGTTAAATAAGGTTGTTTTGTACAGGTCATTTACGCTCTTTAATGCTTGTGTCCCTAGTTCTCGCTCAGCGAAACTGCTTCGTCCACTTAAAAGCACAAACCCACTGATCGATGCGATTCCGGCAAACAGTTCTCAGAAACACATCTATGCCACTGTGTGCCAAGAATTTGCAGTGGCCCATCCAAACACACTGTCATTAATGAGCAATGGGCAATGAACAGAGCAATGAGCAAAGTCCACCACATATGATAATGAATCAAAGCTTGTCCACCCTGGCAAAATTGTTTAATGGGATTTGAAAACACTCAAAAAGCTTTCATTTTCATTAAAACGTTTAGAAAATCACTTCATTTGTAGAGCTTGTAAACTGCCATTGTGTTTTATATCGACTACATCTCAACGCTTTCCAGGTAAAAAGTGAAATCACATGGTTGAATTATGTTAGACATTATGGTGTAATGAACACTTCTTCTGTTCAGCCTTTGCCATTTTAAGTGCACCTTAAATCAGGGGGACAACACGGGAGCCAGTACTCGAAATTAAAGACAAAAGGAAGACGATCAGAGAAGCGCTGGAAAAAAAAAAAAAAAAAAAGTGGAACAATATGAATGGTGTCTATGTGCTGCAACAGCTTGGATGTAGTCCCATGCAACCTCGTGATGTCCATTTTTACCCAGAGGGCATGAGACTTAAAAAACAGTGTGTAACTGTGTTTAAATAGCTGACGCCAATGTCAATAATATAAGAAATTATATAAGGCCCATATGTCTTACTAGCCGGGATCCTTTTATCATTTCTCTAACCTGGGGTACAGCTGTCAGATAATCCACCCATCCTTTGGGCAAAATTCAGCTATATCGACACCACTGCAGCTCAAAGCATCAAAGCAGCTCTAGATTTGGCTGCGTCTGCATGTTACCCCACTGTGTGAGTTTTAGTGAAAAATTATACCAGCTTTTCAGCAGATCCCCATTCTCACTGCTTGCCAAGGGAGGCAAAGCTGGGGTGGGCTGTAGCTTCAGATTCACATCCTAGGGCTGAATCCTGCGAATTACCAATTAGAGTGCCCAGATGCCAATGGGAGCTGATGAAATATTCCTCCTAGGCTCTCTTGTGAACTACATGAGGACACTGACCCAATACCAACCCCTCCTCTCCTCCTCTCCCCTCACTCACCCTTACTCACACACTCTCTCTCTCCCTCCCTCCCACTCTCTCTCTCTCGCTCGCTCTCTACCTATTCCGTTAGTTGTGTTTACGTCATGAGCGGAGTGGCTGCAATCATTTGATGAGCAGGAAGTCTCTAGTTTCAAGTGACAGACGGCAACAATGCAAAGAATGACAGCAAAGAAAACTCATAGCCATCTTTCAGTTCTTCATTTCAAGCATCATACACCTGACTTCAATATTTTGCACACCGTTTCATTGTCGAGGTTATATTATCAAGAAAGCCTTGCATATGGAGTGTTCAAAAGACAAAGGTACTTCTGCATTAGAAAGGTAGACTCAAGACACAGAAGCCTTCAAAATTACAAGTTTACAAACAAGCTTACTTTTTTGCTGGATGCATTTGTGTTGTATGCCTATTTACAATATAAACAGAATAAAACACATTTTATGCCCTACTTGTGTAGCGAGGAAGATGTATTGGCCATTTCTGATAATCTGTTGAGTGAAGCCATTTATATAGCCTTTTCATCCTAAGCCACTCTTTTTACAGTCATTATTACAATATCATGTGACCAAATAAAGGAGGAAACCATACAGGCTTGCATGTTCTCTGGACAGGAACTGTGAAACTTTACTGTGAAACTTTACTTTACTGTGGTAAAGATTGTAGTGCCCCCCCCCCAACCTCATCAATTTAGTCATAGAGAGTCTAGACAGGCTTTTAGTTACTGTGTCACAGCACATGCTAATACAAAACGATCTCACTCAAACAAGTCGAATGATTCACCTTAGATTAATGACTGAACCAAACATTGCCAAGATCATAAAGAGCTATAATGAGTCTGTGCCTGATGTGATAATCCCATGGGAGTAAGGTGTTCACCGGCACACCAAGAAGGATTAACAAAAGAAACAAGGGAAATCAAAACCACAAGTCAAACAATTAAAATAAAAAATAAAAAAATTCCGTTGCCCATCAGTAACTGGAATGACCAAAAAAAAAGTAATAAATTACAAGAAAAAAAATACTTGTCTCTATGTTATTTAAAGTACATATAGTTTTTTGCTCTTTTAAAATGTGTTGTTTATTAACATTTCATATTCATTCTACAGCATATTTATTGTGATGTGAGAAAAAAATACTCCTTCACTGGCATGATTCACCCAATCAAACTGATTCACGGCAATTAAATCTTTAAGGGTTCAGCGATTGGGGGGAGGCATATAGCTACCTTTAGCTTTGCACTGCTTTGTAGCGGGGCTCCAGGTGGTGTAAGAAAAAATATAATGGCAGAGTTAATTAGATCTCACACTACTTACCACATGATAATGTCCCACAATCATCTCACTACACTGAATACATGTGGTCCACTCATTAATATGCACTACATAGCACAGGAGGATTTTCTTTGTATCAACTGGAATCAATTATGAAGTTTGACCCTGATATACTTTTGCTAACTACACAAACATACAAGATATAAAGGCCACAATAAGTGGTATCAAGGACTAGCATATATATATATATATATATATATATTTACACATACACACGATTATGTTCTGCAAAGTGAGGTACCCATGGAATTGTAGTGCGCTTGACAGAATATATGTCTATACATGTCTGCATCAGATGTGGTCTTGAGAGTTAGAACAATACCTTTACTAAATCTTCTTTCAGCTTATTCATTCAATTGAATTCAATACCTTTCAACACACACACACACATAAACAGTACATGATGTACAGACATGTGATCATCTGCCTGCTGTGCACATGCAGGCTCTCAAATGCACACATTGGTACACCACACAATGAGTGAGAGGAAGAGGGACAGAGAGTGGGAGAGAGAAAGAAAGAAAGAAAGGGGGAGGGCGAGAGAAAAAGACTGAGTGGGTATGTGAGAGAAAGAGAGGGAAGAAAGGGTAAAACAGAGAGAGAGACACAAAGCTTATGACATGTGGCATGTAGAGCTCATGAGAGAGCTGCCGCAGGAGACAGCTTCCCCACACAGGCCACTGGAACCTCTACTGGAGGAGGAGTTCTGCCTCCTGTGTCACGCAAGGAAATGGCAGAGCAGAGATTATACCACCCACCACCTCCACCCCCCAGCCTCCCACCAGCACTGGGACACCCATGACATTTTAGGGTTCCAAGGTAACTGGCAGGCATCCAGAAGGCCCAAGGGAAGGGTAGGGGTGAAGAGAGAGAGGGAGAGAGAGAGGGGGAGAGAGAGGGAATCAGTGAAAATGAGCAGGTAAAAGTGAAAAGAACATGAGGGAGGTATGTATGAGTGAGGGGTTAATAAAAGACCATGTGACAATTTCTTTTGAGAGGTGAGGAAGTGGGTTTTTTTAACTCCTGCATCCTGTTTCACCAAATGTGTTTAATCATTATAACAAATGTATTTCAAATGTATTAAACTTCATAATTTCCTAACTTTCTCAAGGACTTATTTCCAAACTGCATCAGACTTGTTCAGATGTTCCTTTGCCAACATGTGAAGCCAATATTGGTGCAGAAGATGCAGATGAGGGTTTCAGTTCATGATTCTTCAATATAGGTCATACTTGTGACGGTTCACACTAGACCAGTGTATCACCACACAATAGTATGAGAAATCTTCCTGAGGGTTTTGCAGTCAAACTAGAGCTTTGAATTGCCATTCTAGTAATCCTGCAAGCCCCCTGAACGCGTTTTTGTTCTTCCAGGCCTCAATTTGACAATAGACTGTCATTGTTTCTTCAGTGAATTTCACCCTGAGAAAACAAAACCTAAAAATGTTTTGCTAGCTGTTTTACAGCCTTCTCTGACCATTGTGGGCTTGAAGTTTTATGAAGTTCAGTGTCCTACCAGCTGCACATATGGGCTCATGGCTGCTGAGTGTTGGAGGAGGAGGAGGAAGAAAAAGAGGAGGAAGACAATGATGAAGAGGAGGAGATGAGGCTGAAAGCATTTGGGAGGTATGTTATGATGAAGCTTCTTGTCCTCTGATCAGGTGCTGACAGGCAAGGTTCTCAGTTCTCAAGAACTTCCATCCAACAGGGGGTGCTCTAACAGCAAGCTGAATATAGAGGCTGAGAAAATCTCAGCGAGTGGATAAGAATGTGTACAGTCTTGACAGTGATTTCACAAGGTAATGTGACCTTTGTTGATATTTCATTCCTATTGGCTATTGAACAGGGCTGTGTGTCTGCTGTTGGCAGTGGGCGTGGGCATGGGCAACAGTAATGACTGACGCATTTTACTGCTGGTGCTCTACAGGAAGCACTACTATGATGATCTCACATTTCTCGTATCTGGATCATATGCCGAGAACTCCTGTCTGTTCTCGACATGTCTGTGCAGCTAAATGCATTTCTCTGGTAACAACCAAACCCAAGCAGTGGATTCCACAGGGGGAGAGTGTGTGTGTGTGTGTGTGTGTGTGTGTGTGTGCGCTGCGCTACAACAGTCCACTGATCTGATTAGATATCACAATCTTTAGCTTGCTGCTTCCATGTTCCGTATTGCGATTTAATCCCATTTTATATATATATTGCCATTACTGGTCTTTGCCTATTAGTTTCCCTACTTTCAGATTCCTTTGAAATGTTCTTTGGAAAAGGTAATCTCTAAAAGCCTTTTTTAGAGAACAGAAGAGAATAACAGGACAGTGTCTACACACTTGCGTGCATGTGTGTGTGTGAGTGTACATGTGTGCATTTGTATGTCTACACACTTGCATGTGTGTGTGTGCATGTGTGTGAGTGTTTGTGTACACGTGCGCATTTGTATGTCTACACACTAGTGTGCGTGTCTGTGTGTCTGTGTGTGTAGACCAAAGGGCAGAAAGACACTGCCTGGCTTCCTATACCCTGTGCTCAGCAGCCCAACTCCAAGCCCTACCATCTCCCGGAGCCCAGCTTGAGCGTGCAGTCAGGCCCGTGATATAATCAGCGCCTCCAGCCATGAGACAAGCCTCTTCCCTATTAAAAGCACGTTTGCTTTCATCCTTTTATTTCATGATGCTTCCCAGAGGTAATCTTCAGCATACACTGCACTTTCCACTCACTGTATCTTTTCAAATATATATAATTTTTTTTTGTGTTTGCGTAAGTGTTTGAGCGATTGGTTGGCTGCATTCAGCCAGTACGTCGGAGGGAGGCCTGTAGCCAAACGAGTGTGGCCAATCTGTGCCTGAAATCTGCTGGGAGACAAGTGTGGGCAAGAAAACAGAGACAAGAATCCCCAGCAAAAGAACTCCTAAAATCTGCACCCAATTGAGTTGCTTTTTGCTCTGAATATGCAATGTCATGCCATGCCAGCCCCTGTCCAATGAAACACTTGCAACCAAATGTGCTGTAAACTTTACAATTAAAAATCTATCACCATCATCATTACTATAAACAAGAACTACGTAACTAACAACCATTAACCTACAGCAGAAACAGAAAGACAAATGGCAGCTTTGTAGCAAGCCTGTTTAGGTTCTGTTTTCACCTTCAGCGCTCAGGCTTTCAACCCAAAGAACTGCCAGCTCATGCCCACGCCTCCACCACCACCACCAATTAGTCAGTGGTGAGATCACCCTTGCCAACAATCAATCCCTCCATCTGGCCAGCAGATCTGCAGTGACACCCACTGTGCATGTGTGTGTGTGTGTGTGTGTGTGTGTGTGTGTGTGTGTGTGTGTGTGTGTGTGCTTTCTCTCTCCTCCTCCTCCTCCTGTCAATCAGCCTGCCTAGTGCACACTTGCTACCCAGCTCTGCCAGGCCCAGGACAAAGCTATTAACAGACCAGGAGGACACATCTGGTCAGCCCTGGCCATGGCCGAGCCAGTGAGCAGCGGTGCTGTACTTTCAGCTGTCTGCGCTTTCCAGGCACACACTACCACTCCTGAGCTCAGCAAGTGCCAACTGGGCCAACTGTGCCAGCGAGTGCGCGAGTCCTCCTCACACAGCAAAGACCAACTGTAAAATGTACCCAAGTGACAATTCAATTTGTCGCCCAATACCCCGCTGCCGTATGAGTCAGTTTTACACCTTTTCACACTCCTCAGATCCTGCTCCATCACACAGCACTACTCGATGCCACACCTGCAGTCTGCAACAGAGAGGTGTGAAGTGAGCGTCTAAAATTGATCACATTGAATACTACCATTTTTAAACAATGAAATTAGCCTCAGAGTACAATGCAATCCTGAAAGAGGCACTCTGGGTCTCTTTCTACACAGGCATTATTACTTAATCAGTTGTACATGAATGACTAATCAAGTAGTTTAGTTGATTGCTGATAAAGCCTCACTCTCAGCCCATTGTGTGTGAGGGGGGTAATTACACTTTTGCATTCAGCACTAGAGCTCTCAAACCATGAGGCTTTCTGTTGTACAGAACAATCTCCAACATGCTCACACACTTACACAGAATTTGTAAAAGGTGGATTTAAAGAGATTGTACTCAGGTTCATATACATTAAATCTCTGCCAAGAATACATCCGCACATGAGCACGGTGAGCACACACTCACACATGAGCACGGTGTGAAAACACAATTCAATTGCAAGTGAACAGGAGCACATGCAGGATAGTTAGAACATCCCACTGTTCAGACAACTTTAAAATGACTTCTGCTCAAGTTCAAACACATGCCACTCTTCTCCTAAATGTGACACAGGAGTAGGCTAATTAGAATTGGACAGTCATATCTAAACTTCACTGGTAAGCACAAAGCCTGGTGTTTCCCTGTGACTGTAGAGGGATGAAGAGCAGTGCAATAATGAACTGCAGGACTTCACAGCCTTTTCTCCACCTAAAGCCTCTTGCTCGGCTCTCCTGAAGACAGGTGGAAGGGGGAAAATCGAGCACTGGGGTAAAAGTGAAAGCATTTAATTTAGCTGAAAGAATCTCTCTCTCTCTCTCACACACACACACACACACCACACTCAAAACACATGTCCAAGGCTCTCAACCAATCCAATACCTTTAAAAAACACTGGACCACTTGAGCAAACACAGACTCAACTGACATCCACCATAAATAAGTTACTTCTGAGGCAAAAAATAGAACACAAACACAAAGAGTCTCGGGCCCAACACTGGATCTCATTCACCTCTGGATGCAACATCTGGACACATGTAATGAAAAATACCTTCCTGTTGCCTTACTAGACGTTTATCTTCGGATGCTGTGGTCTGGCACACTGTGTGCCTTTGCTGGTCACCCGTCTTTCACTGGCTTACAAGACGCATAGCAACCATATAGCCCACAGACCATATGAGCTGCAGAAGCCATAGAAGATTCTGCTTAAAGCTGGCATCCATTAGTATACACATTTAAGTTGCAGACAGTGAGAATATGGCTCCTATATACAGCACCTCAAAACAGGATTACCTACTTATAGATTGTAAAGATATAGGAGAGTGGCAATAAAATCAGTGTATGCAGTGCGCCTAAATATTTACACAAAGAATTAAAAATCTAATGTCTTGCACAACACACAATTATGTTAGCACTTTGATGGAAAGTAATGACCTACACCAGTCACTCTACAAAACAAATATCCAGACTCTTCACTTCTTGCTTAAACTTTGCCTCCTCTAGTAACAATAAGAATTACTTTATTGCATCACTTCACACTTATTTCCATGTCTACTTTAAGAAAATCCTGTCTGTTTTTTTTTTAACAGATCTAGAGAATGTGTCAGCAGAGATGTAGTGGAATTAGGTTCACACACATAAGAAAGTTGGTACAATGTTCACATTTTGTGTATTTGCTCAGGTTTATATTGTCTGTAAATCTATATAGTCTCAACACTCCCCCATTTTCAATATATGCGACAAATTTCAAGGTTTAGCTAGTTGAACAGTAGGTCACTTCGCATACCGGCTTCTATTTCAATGGGCAGACCTTAAGGCAACGGTAAATTTGTGGCATGACAGAGGGTCGCTTCCACTTTCATGTTTACTGTCGGTTTTCCCGCGGTCAGTCTGAAGCTGTGCGTGATTAAAAGGATGACCATCTTTTAAGTTTGTCAACACCACGGAGCGATACCAGGGTTATATTTGGAGGAGGGGGTCTACAAGAGGGGTGTATGCTTAAGATACCAGTACGCTATTCAGAGAGAATAGCAGAGAAAGAGAGAGAGCGAGAAAGAGAGAGAGAGAATGGCGAGGGGCTTATTTTGGCGTAATGACTGACCGCAGAATGCGGAATTGAGTGCAGCATGATCTAAACGGAAAGTTCCCCTAAATCTTAGTCATATCTGTAGCCTACCAAGAAAGAATTAAATGGCTGTAAATTCAGTGGACAGCTTGACACGTACGTAAATGTAACATCGGCTCTGTTTTGCAAGTGACAAATACTCAAAACTAGCAACGTTTATCAACCAAAGCTGCACTTGGTTAATCCAGGATGCAACCACTAAAATTACACATGCGGTCTTTACTTATCAAAGGCCTAAATTATTATGAACGATTATGTTTATGTTAACCAAGAAGCTGGCATGTGCTGTGCATGTGCAGAGTTAACTAAATAAAGCAAGATGACAGTTCAGCCAGTTCAGCGTGGCTAGCACAACTATAATCAAAACATTCCGTTGAGACAGTCGGTTTCCCATTAATTTGACGACAACACCTACCCAACAAGAGCAGTTTCACCTCCCGCGCAGCTTTCTCTCCATCTTCTCGGAGGTTCTTGTCGATCCTTTTTGATCGCTCGGCAGCTGCCTTGTCCTCGGCGCTCACCGTGCAACCCATGGCTTCCCAATACTGTAGCGCACACCTGACTCTTGCGCAAGTGAGAACACGAACCCTCTACAGCACGGGCTTTTCACTTCTTTCTAGTCACCGAGTCGTATTGCGAATTCACACCACGTAGCACAGCTGTGAATAAAGTGAGAGTATTTAAAGTGTTCAATTTCGGTGGCCGAATCTCTCTCTCTCTCTCTCTCTCACTCAAAAAATGCACTTTTGTGATGCCTTTACACTAGCCTGTCCATATGGCACCTGACATTAACCACTTATCAGACGTAAATATATCCCATTCAGATTATTCCACTTCCCGAGCCTGGTGACCTAGGACGATTGTTGATGAAGCATGCTTCGGGTCATCTAGAAGCCCAACCTTACAGGTCCTCTCAAACGCGAAGGATCTCTTGAAATGACACGAATGATTTTCATACACTGTAGCGCGTCGACTGGAATCCAGCTGCGGACTGTCGAGCATCGAGGTGTGAATGTTGATTAGCACCGCTGGCTCGCTGTTCTGTTCGTTTAGCGACCCTCTCCTTTCCGGCGACTCATCACCTTGAAAGCATGTGTTTGAGTTGGCTGTCTAAACGCGGTTTGATTAAACGTACTGTTCCGCGTGGCCACGCCCGCTGTCCGCTGAGAAGTTGGCTCATAAACACTACAGTGCAATCCGTGTTGAAGATTCACAGGGCTTCATGACCAGTTAGCTGATAGTCACGTTTCCACAGAATCCTGGGAAATGTAGTAGACAATTTGTGGTATATTGTAAACTTCAAAGCCTGCTCCACACAGGTGTCCTATCTCGTGAGCCCAAAACTTTTATTAGCCTAGTTGATACACTTCACGTGTAAACCTTTAAATGTATGTGCTATAACGGCGCAGGTAAAGCGTTGCCTCGAAGTCAGAGCAAAATAAGCCACAAATGTTGTCTATTCAGGCTAATAAAGGCTTTTACATACCCTAACATTACCATTGCGTTAGGGAATAGGACTGTGTCTCCCTCTAGCGTTTGACTCAATGCTAGACAGTTTAGACGCGCTTGGCTCTGGACTCGTGAATGCCTGACCCTTCGTTTGATGGAAAAGAAACCCATGTCAGCGTTACATGCAATGCAGGGTGCACCTCTTGAAGTTTGTTTGACTTGGCAGTTTGTGAAAAATCCCGAACTAATAACACTAATAACAAGGTGATATAGTGGATTGCAACTTCTAACTTTAACTTAATTAGCATCATTACAAAAGGTGTTTTCCACACCAGTGGTACTTTTTGCAGTTCATAGAACCTTTTTTGTGTATTTTGCACTACATGGAATTTGGGCCTATTGTAGTTTCTATGACTGCAGTTCTTATTTAGCTTTTCTTATTTAGCAGTTCTTATTTAACTATTTTAGCTTCTACCTTGGGGTAGGGTCTTTCCCCTAGGCCTAGGAACCATGACAGACACATTGCATTTGACTGGTCAACTTGTAAACTTAGCCAAGGCATATTTTATATATATATTTTTAAATCCATGGAAAAATAATCTGATGAGTTAAATAGAAGACATTAAAATAAAAATTAAAATATGTTGAAAAAAGCTGAAACCCCAGTGGGCAGATTGAAAAATAATGCACTTTTTTTCTCTCTCTTTTGTGCCTCCTTGGACATTGACATGCATTCATTCATGCATGCGTTCTGCTGTGTACCACACTGAGATTTTACAAGAGAAACCAAAGGAGGGATTTTCTGTGGAGATCAAAAAGCAAATGGGAGAGAAGTATAAAGGATAGAGAACATCTAAACAGGTTGACTCCTGTCCAGGTTGAACATGTTCAGATGTGTTTCTGATCCATGGGACTGCAACCAAACTCCCTAGACCCTCCACAAAGGAGGACAGCATGAACTGGAAGAGCCACGGCAAAGAAATCTGGCAAAACTGAAACATTGTGATGTCACAGTCCTTATGGAGAAATGCCCGACAGAAGATATTAAATGAATGTGGAACTCTTTGGGAGGTCACACATCAGCCCCGTGTCCAAAAGTGGAAAGGCTGAGCTTTGCAAGAAGCACCAACTGCAAAGCATAAAGGCCATTTAGTTATCAAATAGGGTCAGAGTGCACCCTCCCCACCTCTCAATGAAATATTTTCTGAAAGCCCTGGCCATACTGAATGTGAATTTAAATGTTAAAATTGAAAATTTCAGGATGCACTATCTATTTGACACTACAATTTGGCAGGGGAGTGCATTCTGACCCTCTTTGGCCTGCACCCTGCAGCCTTTATGCTGAGGCTGCTCTGTGCCAGGCACGAGGGGCCTTAAAACTGCACAAAAAGCTGTGAAATCTCTAGCCTGGCTCATGTGCCTGTATATTAGCACATCTTCATTAGGCTGAGCTATCACTCTGGGACTGATCAATGCAGTAAAGGTTTTGCCTGGCCACTAAGATGGCAGACCAATCAGCGCACAGAGGTAATGACTTTAGTTTTGAAATCGGAAGTGGCTGTGGGAAATAGTTGTAACTGTACAAATTTACACAGCTGTTTACTTTGCTGATGTGGTTTACTGTTGGTTTGCAAATCTAGTGGCAAAGGAGGAATTAGTCACATGAGGAATTCCTCACCAAAAACTGAATGAGTCTGGTCCCCTAGTCTATGAAATCTCAAGATGGCATCCTTGGGGAAACCAAGCTGCTCTCTGCACCAGGCACAGGTCAAGGGCCAAAAACTGGTATTCTTACTTTTGCAATGACAATAAAGTTCAATCTAATCTAATTAAAACTAAATTCCCCAGAGGATGCAAGGATAAAAATGTGGCCTCTTCTGAAGTGGTCTTCTATGAGTTCTAATCCAAATTTTGAACAATAAAGTCTGTAGGAAGCATCCTTAAAAGGATTATCCATAGTGAATCAGCCCTGTTGTTAGACATTGCCGAGTGCTGTAGATATGTATGAGAACAAAAGAATTTGGACCAAATGGCAAAACGGTAAATGATGAGGGCAAGGAAGTTTTGTTTTCTTATGCCCCCCATCAGTCAGCGTTAGCTGACAGTTTGGTCTACGTTACACCAAATATTCATAAATAGTCATTCTTACACCTACCGACAGCACTCAACAGGGTCAAAGAACAGGGATATGGACAGATGGACTCCAGATTTTTCCTTTAACCTGAGACTGTTGATGAAGTCTGCTCAGGAAGAGTGGACCAAACTACTTTTTGAGAGATGCAGGTAAAAACCTACGGAAAATGCTTAGTGACATTTGTAAGTGCTATTAGGGTTCTACCAGTAAACGTATGTCTTCTTCTTTTATAAAACTGTCCCAAAAAATTGGCCATAAGTATAGATCAATAGCCTGGCCTGGCTCGACAGTTTGAAGGTGTCTAGTGGAAGTCTAAAAGAATTGTCACAAAAGACTGGAGTTGAACAACAAGAGCCATATAAGCGTTTTAAAAACAAATACATTTGTTTTTATTGTCAAACTAAAACTATTTACACTATACAAGCTAAATATTCTTGAAATATAGAAGTTGGTAGTTTTTATATACATGGACATAATTTATGTGTGCCCCAAAAGGAGCCCTAAGATCCACAAAAGAAGCCTGTATTAATTCAGAATTGATTCTTGACATCAATTAAAGGGGAAATAGAATGGAAAAACATTTTTACCCTGGCTTTGTTGAATTAGGAGAGGTGATGCATGCCCACAAGACCTGTCATAAACGTGAAACATGCTTATGCCCTCCTTCATCTGTAAATTTTGAATTTATAAACAGCCACTAAAAAAATGGCCAAACTTGATCAAATTCTGTCTGTGAAGTCACATGTCACTAATTAACATCAGAGGAAAAGGTACAATACTTCATTCATCCATTCTATGTCCCTTTTAAATATTGTACATACACATTCAAGATCAATGAGGCTGACAAAAACAGAGAAATGTTTTATGAACAGATTATATCTGTTTGAAAAGAAAAGAACAGTGTGGGGAGAAAATAAAATGGAAGCAAACTAAGTTCAAGGTAAGTTCATTTTTGGCACCACAGAAGAAAACTAAATATGCTTACAGGATGAGACAATGACAATTTTCAATGAAGGTGATTTTTAACGTAAGAGTTTACAAAACAAACAGCCACTGTGGAGTAGCTAGACTGAGCAGCAATGAGACATTTAATAGTATAGAAATCTCAACATTTCCTTGTATAGCTATCAAATATCCAAATAGTGTTACGCACTAACAAGACTGACTGACATACACTTTAAAATATATATATCCTCTTATCTCCTTACATACAAATTTGTGTGGTTGGACACTGAAATCAGATTTTAGGACTGAGAGCTTCAGGAACCACCAGGGACACAGAGCCTTCAAAGTACAAAATAATCTTTCACTCTGTGCTTTTAAAATTAACCATAGATATTACTCATATTATTTCTCTGATCACAAATTAAGATCAAGAGTACAAGTGACTAGCACTACGAAATATAATAATACAATTTTCTCACCAGGAAGAAAAATAACATACTGATTATTATACTGATTAACCTTTCAGGGAGCAGTGTCCACATGCTGAAAGATTTTTTTTTCTAATTATTTATGGCGTTGGTGGAGTTGCTGTCTATAATTGGAAATGTGTGTTGTGATGTTCTTGCATCTAAATATTTCAGAAGCTCTAGCATATGAGCGCCTATAACAGCTGCAGCAGCAACAACACATTATAGCCACAATGCAGATGCTAAGTTGCAAGCAGCCTTGTTTGTTTGACTGTTGAATTATTCAGTCCATTGTTCTAAACTATTAATGTCTAGAAGGCTATTGGGTATTGTCTTGGGTATTGTCATGGTTTGAATACGGCATCTGCCCCTCAGGGCTGATCCTGATAGTGTTGATGTCCCGGGCAAGATTTTGCATTGGCGCCCACCTGAATCTGAGCAACTGAGCATGTTTAAAATGCCTACAACTTATACAGATGAGACTAACAGAGAACATTTCCCACACATTGCACAATACTTGTTACAAGAAGTCTAAAGTGGAATTATTATATTTAATTAGAATCCAAAAAACTCAGCCGTACTAGCAACTGAGCTCTGTTGCCCGTTTAGGCTCAATATTAAATATCAGAATCCAACATTTAACAGCTCTACTTTGCATCTTTTTCCCTAGCTGTCTTCCCATTTGCTGTCTCCAGTAAAACCAAATAACTGATTTGAATAAAGTTGTCTCCAGACAGTTTGCACCTGGAATCTTCTAGACTCTGAGCTGAAAATACTGCAGTGTGATCAGACAATTGGTTACTACCAGTAGGTCCTAAACAGGGCATCACAGTCTAAAGTGAGCCTATACAAAGTAAAATGAGGAGAACTCAGGGTAATTTTAGATATAGGACAGACAGACAGAGAGAGAGATATGTGGACAGAGAAGGCTAAAATTGTAATTGCCAAAGGGATGTTTTAAAAAAGAACTCCTTGACAACTGTTCAGTACACCTGTGGCTATAATTTGCTTTAATAAAAATAATCCCTTGGCTGCTTTTTAGCATATGTCTACATATACAGTATTCTGATTTACATTTTCTATTCCAAAAACGATCCGCAAATTCAGGATGCAATGTCACAGAGTGGTTCAAAAACAAAAAGACACCGCAAAAGGCACTACCTTCCAGGACAGGACAGTGATAAAAAAAAAAAAAAAAAAAAAACTCATATCCATCATGAAGTAGCAGCTTTTGGAATGCCCTGCCATCCTAAAACCAACAGGATTGAAATATGTTGATAAATATTAACTGTGTACATTTTTTACATCAAGATTATTTGAAATTTTGTTTTACAACTACAATTCATAAGGCTTTGCCTAGGGCTGTCTTAATGATGGGTCCAAAATTATCTCAAACATAAAATATGAAAATAATAAAAAAAAAATATTTGAGGTTCAAGTAAGTGCTCAAACATGTCTCTTATAATCATAGTGTTTCAAGGTTATACACGAGGTTAGGCTCAGTCAAACATCTTGATTTCTGATTGGACAAGACCTCATTCCAGAATTGGATATCCCAGGAAATCCTGACTTTTCACTGCTAGAGATCACTCCATGTTGCGCTGAATTGTCTGATGTGAAAGGTCCATTCATTCAAGTGTTTTTCTTTATATTTTATTTTTTTTGAGGAGTGAGGGAGGGCGGTGGATGTACAAACTATATGTAAATAAATTATAGAAAAGTGGTTTATAGTTGCGCTATTGTGTAACAGCAGTATGGCACTCATGATAGTGGGGTTTGTGGGGCTGGCCTGTAGGCAAACTATTTCACTCATGCCACATTTTTTAGGTAGCCATGTCAGTGATACACTAAAACCCACAAAACAAGTGTAAACTGGAATATAGAATACTGTCTTCAAAGATGACCGCCAAATGCTTCTAATTGTCCCCAAATCTGAGCTCTCTAGATCAAGGTCAGGGCAGAAGGCAAGAGGAATGAGGTGTGTGGTAGGGACACAATGGTACACAAAACTCAACATCCACTGCCACAAAATAGGGCTGTAGCCAAAAATAATATTTGTATGCCAGTCCATAACCAAGGAAACAGAATTTGAAGCATGGCATCTGCTCCAAACAAACAACCATTTGTGGATGGGAGGTTTCATGTGTGGGCTTGGCTTGTGCCTCTATCAGGCAAACACCTTTATAGATATAACTGCACCTTTTCCTACAAAAAAGCCTTTATCTCCCCGACAGTCTTTGGGCATCTCGACTCCAAACCTTACAAACCCTTGACTTGTTAAAAACACACACACACACACATAAGGCTTTAAAGGTCAAACATTAGGGTTGTACACTAAGCCTGTTTTACTCGGACTTGTCTAGCATAAAGTGATACTTATGGATTTCCTTCTTGCCTCTACACAATAGGCACTGAAACAGACTATAAAGCATGTGATCATAAAGTACTCTTTACACACTTTTGATGAAATACATATAACCTTTCTTGAAAAATTAAAAATTCTTGATACATAATAAAATAAATAGACACTATGTTTTTGAGCTTTTCCTTATTTTTCTCTCTAGTGTTTCTGAATCTCTCCTGAATCATTTTAGTTTGTAAAAATGAGGGGCCCAAGGGCCCAGTTCAGTCTGTAATGTTTTAAAGCAGACTTTGTCACGTTATGCAAACAATAGTACAATCACTGTTACCCTACTGAACTGTCTGGTTTGGGACATATCTACACTGTCTGTGAACAGACATCTCCCTTCCTTTTCTGTCCAGTGGCAATCATTGGGCCACTACTCAGCTACTTTAGTCATGATTCTGAAGTAATACAATATCATGTAAGTTGAGCTTCTGTGTCTGTGTGTGTGTGTGTGTGTGCGTGTGTGTGTGTGTATACACATAAGTAACTAACACTACATACTGTACATACACGTTGAAATAATAATAATAATGTGTTTCCCTACCAAAAATAAGTGTAAAAAATTTTTGTAGTAGTTTTGTGTAAAGTTTGTGCTGTGCACAGGTGCATCACCAGCTGTGGTTTGTGTGTACATTCACAGATTAGATATGGGATTTAAATCCAAGGGATATGACCAAGAGAACGGTATTACCAAAAGGTTGAAGTGGTAGAAAGTGTCTACCACTTCAACCTTTTGGTAATATTGGTAATTTAGTCTGAGTGCAGAAGCATCCCCCCTTCCCTCATAGGAACAACCTGCTTGCTGTCAGTGAGCTTCAGAGCTGGGAAGCAACTTCAAATGTTTTCTCACCATCCAGTTTAATGTCACTCCTACAGGGTCTTAGCTCGATGTACTGGTTGGCAAATTTAAAGCTGATTAATTGGCTGATTTAGAATAGTAGGGATGAGGTCAGGGAGCTGATCACAGTTTTTCTTTTGTTTTTGCTTTTTGGACTATTTAATTATTTGGCCAAATCCCAAAACTGCAGTGTAGTGTGTGCTTATTCAAGCAAGAGATACAAGATTGCACTGATTACTCTTAAAACAGAAATGCCTAACTTAAGAGTGGATTATGCCTTGAGGAGACAGAACTACTGCACTCTCTATAACAGCTTCAGTGAAGAGAACAGTCTGTGTAAAAAAAAATACCCATGACATTTCAGATTCTCAGACCCCACAAATACCTGTTTCCACTCTGCTGGACTATCTCTGACCAAACCACTGTGCACACTCACACACACACATACAAACACTTACACGTCATGACAGGCCCTTATACTCTTCATACACACACACACACACACACACACACACACCATCCATGTGAAGAGCCCCCTAGTGGCCTCCTCCCGCATTGTTGCTGCCTGTTGTCCAGTCAATTATGATGAAGCTCAAGCTCATGGACATGAAGAGGAAACCAAGGACAGCAAATGCAGTGGCCTGCAAAACACACAGACACACAGAGAGGGAGCAGGGTGAGACCATCTCATACTTAAGCCACCCTCATGATACAGGCTTTAAAGGACACATAGAATGTAAAACCATTTTTGCCTTGGCTTTGATGAATTAGGAGAGGTTGTGAATGGCCAAATAGCTATCATGAACCTAAGGCATGGTTGTGCCCTCCGTGTGAAAGTCTTGAACTTAGAAACAGCCACTAAAACCTTGGCGAATTATAACAAAGCCTACATGTGGTGTCAAATAGCACAAACAAATTGTAAATTAAGTGTGCACCATTTAGCCAAATGTGGACCATTTCAATACCCAGCCTAAATATAAGGTTTTAATTGGGTTTGAAAAATTGCACTTATTGTTGATATATTAGTTGAATATATTCTATAAGTTACAACACTCCATTCATCCAGTCTATGCCCCCTTTAAGTAAACACTTCTCACATCCATAACATCCTTCCAATTCCAACTAGGAATGACACACTCATACCTAATAACTTAAGCCATACTATTGAGAATGAGAGACAGAGAGAGAGTGTGTGAGGAGACATCAAGAAATTCACAACAACAGAACAGAGGATATAGATGCCAGATACAGACACCGATACTGGGGACATGTCTGGCTGAGAGAAGATGGGATAGTCCGTACCACAATCTTCGGGGTGGAGTTCATAGGCTCCTTGTCTTTCGGGACAATGCGGATATAGAAGATGGCTGGGAAGATGAAGATCAGGCATGGAGCAGAGGTGGCACCTGGACGAAGAGGGAGACATTAAAGGCAAAACTGCAATTTTTTACCTCTTTATCTCCCCCTGTCGCCACTGAAAAAATGCAACAATTTTGTGCATTTTCACCAATCCATGTGGATTTAATTTCAGAACAAAGAATAGGAACCAGCAATGATAATTTTATAGAGGTATGTTGACTGACAATGTATTTCAGTTTCATTCAGTTTCAGCTTTGTTCGGCTCACAGATCGCAGCGTATTGTAGTGATCTAAGTGTAGTAACTGCAAAATAAATGTAGAGGCAACGAGACAGCCTTCATTCACCCCGTAACTCACATTGCATTTCTTACCTTGTCAATCAACAATACTAATATGATCGCCACTAGTTCCTATTCTGAAAAAAAAAGTTGCCTGGTTTGCCTTTAAGAGCCTTGAATAAGGACTATAGAAAATAAAATGCAGGGACCCAATTAATCTGACTTTCATGAATGGATGTTACTGGTTCAGACATGATGTGCTGTCAGATACTGGCACTGTTATGCAGCCATGAGAACGAGGCTTAACTGATTGTGGGGTTTCACATAATTTAGTATAATCAAATATATATTCATTCGTTTATATTAAATATCCTGACTGACTTATTCAGAAACTTTTAGCATGTCACTAAAACTATTGTTCAGCACACATCCCACTGTTCTATTAAATATACTCATTCTGTCATCATAACCAATTCAGAAAGGACACAAGTCAGCCTGACATTTCAAAGAAAATGACCAGCGCTGGAGATAGCATTTATGATAGTCCCCTTCTGAACTCTGACCGCTTGTACCCTAATGCTTGTGTCGTTTCTGTGGCGTGATGGCTGCACAAAAATATTGACTTAACCTGTATGTTGTTATCTGTTCAAACAGGGCCTGGTTTGGTCAAGGCCATGGGGAGGGAGTGAGAGAGAACCGGTAGTCGTAGGTGGGTGTCAGTGCCCCGGCAGAGACTCACCCTCTCAGCCCCAGAACACCAGCACGTGAGCCCCACACACACACACACAAACACACATTGCAGGCAAAGCAGACATGCCATGAGACATTAAGCTCCACAACCATACCTGTTCCTCAACATGCTGATCAATACACTCACATACCATATACTATACACACACATGTACACTGCCCCCCTCCCCCAATTAAAAAAAAAAATTAAAAAGAGCAAGAGAAGTATTTAGCAAGAGAAAACAGCATAGCATCTGGCTGAATCCAATGTCTAAATATCCTGTAGAATGACTGAATGCCAGACACACACATATACACACACACACTAACATGGCTTAGAAAGCCACATGTGTCTTTCAGTGACACCTGACTTACCGATGATGCCAAAGATGCCCAGGATGTTGGGTGCAAAGATGACGAGCATGTTGATGAAGATGAGGAGTATGATGGCGATAGCAACATGACGGAGCCAGTTGAAGGCACTAGTGGGGAAAAGCATCTGCTGGATGGCTCTACGCACCTGAGAACCAAAGAGCCATTGTTTAGGAAGATTAATATGGAAAGAAAGAAAGAAAGGAAAAAGAAAGAAAGAGTAAACAAATGATATGAAGACACAGGATGAAGACACAGAGGAGGGGAAGGAGGGGAGAGGTAAACAGAGCTAAGACAGACCAGCCATTCTATGTTTGTGTAGAAAGTTCTATGGCAGCACAGGCTCGGCCTTACAGTCAGACATCAGCTAGGATATCACAACCACACTGATGGTCACTGTCAATGCCCCACCCCAATACAATGTCATTGTCATGGTAAGTGGTTAATCATATTCATTTAGCCTTTTGTGTGAAGGAGGAGGTACACTACCGGGAACAATACGATTGGCACAGTCAGCGTGACTGCCGTGAGCACAGCCAGTCGGACGCACAGCATCAGAGTGTCATACGGGTCGATGCGGCTGTAGGTGTGGAGCAGCTCTGGTTCTACTTTTTCTGTGGGTGTCAGCAGAATATTTCATCATTATTTGAAGGGTATGGAAGTACAAAAAGAGTAGAGGAAGACAGACATGGCACAAATACAAACTTCAAATCCACTAGTGAGTTCATAAGAGACACTCCAGACATCTAACTGAAATATGTAAAGCAAGACTTTTGTCTCTAATATGATTAGTAGAAATATTATAATATAAATATTTGTGCACAATTTTCAAGTGCTAAGAAATTAAAGTGACACTATGCTATGCACATAACTTTCTTGACATGTGGTGTCCCACAGGAGTCAACCTCGGGGCCACTATTATTCAGCCACCATATTCTCTCTCTCACACAAATCAACAAAAAATGCACATAGCTATGCTGATGACACCCACATTTTCTTCTAAACTCTGTCACCTAATGATCACGTCACCCCATGAATTTCATCAACATAATCTCTTTCAAATCTTGTTAGAACTTGTCATTAACTCTCTGCACTTCCTTCTTTTTAATCTTTTTAATGTCTTTTCATTTTTATGTACTCTATGTTTTTAATTAATTTTCTACATTTGGCTGTTGGTTTTATACCTTTATGTACTATTGTTTGGGGCAACTTTCTTTTGTCACTTCCATAACATCAAGGCATGTTTTTTGTATGATGTGAATGATTATGTGAAATGTTTTGTACAATATTTTACAGCCAAAAATAGCATATGCTCACGTCATACAAATGCAATGCCATTTTCTTGGTTCTATGGACATGACAAAAAAGTAAATTTTTTCGCCCTTTAATTTTGTCATTATGTAAAGCACACTGAACTGCCCTATGTGCATGAAACTATAACTTGCCTTACCTAAATGAAACCGGTGTCATCTAGTCTTATTTTTGCACAATAAAATGTGTTGTGCTATCTATGATGTGTGTTCATGTGGTATTGAATTACTTGTTCTACTTAATTTCAGTCCATGGAGAGACCACATTTAATCCTCTCATTATAAAACATGACGCAGCATTTAAAGTTATGTCCTCAAGTGACCTGCCAAACGCAGTGACAGTATATTTTTACACAAACATTCTGGCAGGAGCTAGACGGATGTGCACCACCACGTGCACAAGTTCACTTTGAGGAACAACAAATGCCAAAGGTGAAGACTCACCGTAGAAAGTGAGGTAGCCAAAGAGCGCAGCCAGGAAGTACATGGTGTACATGATGAGGATGGAGATGTTGGACACGTGCTGCATCCTCTTTTGGGTGGGGCTAGGGTCAAAGGTGAGAGGTGAGATGGTAAATGTCAGGCTTTGGGGTGCACTACAGTTATATCTTGAGTTGTCACTGACTTAGGGGGATGCTCACTTGCGGAGTTCTGTGTAGATGGGTAGCACCTCGGGGTGGCACACAAAGGCAAATGCCAGGATGGGGATGGTGTAAGCTGTCTGTAGACACAGAATTGGACAACAATAACAAAAACACATGCAGTTAGAATAGAATAAAATACTGATACTGACATTACTGATAGAAAATTAATTTGTAAATAAGAAAAATAACAAAGGTGATGAAATACTAGCTTGTGGGCAGCCTTTGCTTATCGCCTGATTGAATGTCAGTGGCAAATAGCCTCTGAGGGCAGCAGGAGAGGAGATCTCTGATCCAGAGAATTATGCCCCTTAATTATGTCAATATTAAGACTGGACAACCATTTCAAGAGAATAAGTAACCTTACAGAATTGGACGCTGATGGAGTCTGACAGAACCAGCACAGCATTATCAGTGAACTGAAGCAGGTCTAACACACTGGCCATCATAGTGGTCACAAATGCACAAGAAGAAAATAAAGCTGAATTGGGGGCAATATGAAATAAGCCACACCACTAAAGAATACAGATTGACCTGGCTCTCTCCACACCCCACACCCTATGTCCTCTGTGCAAGAAACCCTGGCCTCAGCCTCACTGAGATTACAAGCCCAAAAAGTGTCATCACTGACATGAAGAGAAAAGTATGAAAATATGACGGTAGCTCTATTACAAAGAGATCCATGAACACTTTTGATTGTAACAGTCTTGTGGTTTAAAATGTATTGAATCATTGTCATGGTGAAGATTAAGTTTTGTAGCAACTGTTGTTCACACTTTTCTAGCAATCTCTAAAGGCCCCTGTACTTGACATTCTGTATTATTCTACCTTTCTTTGTTATGTGCTAAATGAATACATGTAGCTTTAAAATTAGCACCCGCTCTGCTAGTTCTGGCCTGCCCAATCTCCTGTTGCCATGGCAACACATGCAGATGCTAATGTATGGCACATCTTTGTATCATGGTAACAATCAACTGATTCTCCACAGTTCTGCTCAGCGTCTGCCGTTACTGGCTTGCTGATGTGCCACGTTATCACGACGATGAGCATCACTGTACCTGTGTGTTGATGGTGAACAAGCGAGGGCCGCAGTGGTCGTCGTCTTGCACGTGTCCGTTGTGGTAGATGTGGCCGTGATCTGCCAGTGAGATGTTGGAGATCATGTGTGCAGCTGTGGCATTGGCTGTGTAGTCCTCAAAAGGGCAGGAGATCTGGAACTTCTTGAAGATGACCTGCAACAAGAAACAAAACACAGAGAAGAGAGCAGATGGAGGTAGAGAGGGAGGGGAAGAGGAAAGAAAAATAGAATGAGTTCAAGAGCAGACAAACTAATTGCCACACCTGAATGGCAGCTGGTGGAAATGAAAAAAGAATAAGGTTAAGCCAGGCTGGGCAGAGCTGAAGGAAGCAGCTGTGTGAGGTACCTAAAGCTATTCAGGGGCCATCCATTATAATAGATGTCAAAGCAAATAATAAACACATATAGGGAGACACGAATGCAATAAACACCTCCGCAGATAGAGGCAATCATAGCCAGGGAGTCTTATGAAATCTATTCCCACAACAGTAGAGTAGCACGGTGCTCACTTTGAAGTCTGAGCCCCGCACACCATAATCCTTTACCAGCCTATTCTCACATCAAGCCAAGGCCCTCCTACACGCCAGTGCCCACTGTGATCTCCTGTGCGTGGGTGAGATGCTTGGAATATTTAGCGTTTGGCCGCAGGCTGTTGTCGACTGCAGAAAACAGCCCAAATGAAGCCTGGACAGCCACTGAGATAAGAGACCAGAGGGCAGAAGATTACAGCCAATATTTCCATCAGTTGTTCCAAGAGCCTTTTTTTGAAAATAAATCGGAGCCATGTCATGGTTTCTGCAAAGCACATGTGAAAATACTTGTATCCCACCAGTGAGAGTGTTTATACTATACTGCTCTTACTTGCTTGCTCTCTGTTTTTTCTGAAGTGTGAGTGTATATTATTCACTTTCAGGTCGATGTGTGTGTGTACGTGTGTGTGTGTGTGTGTGTGTGTCTATGTGTGAGCGTACCGCACTTAGGAAGAAGACCATGCAACTGAGTGAAAAGCCACTGGTGTAGCCCAGGTAACCTGTATGAAAGGAATGAAGAGACAAAAACATGTAATTTCATTTCCTAATGGCTGAATCCCAAGGTGCTCCTTAACCCAAAGCCCTTGATCACTCAAAGATTGAACTGCCATGAACCAGCCAAACAAGTTCATCAGCTATGCCAGTTACCATTTTTTGAGGCTTCATGGTTTAGGGATGACAATAGCATTCAGCCAATCTCAAAAAGAGGAGATGAGAGGACGAACATGATGGGGAGACCTGCTATGGACTTACCCAGCTGTTTCATGAGGGCCAAGGGCAGAATTATGCAGATGCTGACCAGCACCACAAGGTAATTTCCATTCAGATACCACTCTCTGCAAGAAGACAGAAATACAGGAGTCTTGAAATGCATCCAACTACCTCTAACTATTAACTACCAACTACAACTTATTAAGTTGACTATAAAAAAACTTTGTGTTTTTAATAATAACTGTACATTGCCAATAATAACCTGCATGAAAATATTCTTCTGTTCTTTTTTTAGTTAGTTCAAGGAAGATTTTTCCACACACACTTCAGCATGATATTTCAGAGACAGTTACGACGGTAACATAACGACTGATTTACGACGCGTCTTCGCAGTGACACGTGTGCGTGGCTATGTTTCTATGTATATTTAGCCATGCAAAGGATGTAGATACATGTGGGTGCTGGTTCTGTGTGTGCCTATGTTTGAGAGGATGTGGGCATATTTAGCCTGCTGCTGAGTGACTTATGACCATGTCCTCATTAGGAATTTCAGCTAACCCCTTTGGAGGTCATGGCGACATTGAGGTCTGTTCCCAGTCTGTCTGCGTGCAAGCCCCATGTCCCCTCTAACGCAGTCAGGGCTGGGCAACTGCTGAGTCTGTCTGTGAATGCCACAAGACCGCTATGGAGGTCTGAATATATGCCAATATGCCACACAGCTGTTGCTAAATCTTTTCTCTTTCTCTTGGTTGTTTGGCCTTGGTCGACAGCACTCTCAAAACAGACTTTCTCCAGTGCACCTGAAGTCGACACATGGTCTCTCTGATACCTACGCAGCTCAGAAGTTTTTGTAACCAAATCTTTTCTCATTAACTCACACAACATGGCAGCCTGTTTGCTTCTTCTTTTACATCAGTATGGGGTACACAACAGCAGAGCTGTTAATGAGCATTGCAGCCCCATTGGATTTCCTATATCCAATAACACTTCTGGTCTGAGAGAGCTGTCTCCTGCTTTGACTGCACTGTGCCATTAGGTTTGATGCCCATGTGGCCAGCTAAGGTAGATGCCATTGATGCCAAGATCAAATCTATGCCCAATTTCCCTATCAGACACATAAGAAAAGAGCTTAAGGAAACATACAGCATCCGTTTGCACACATACTGAACATCTCAACCAGGGGTGGGGGGGAGTTAGGATGATTCTACAGGGCCTGGCACTGACAGGGGGCCCCAGGGAAAATTTGAATATCATAATCAATGTTTGAGGGGCCCAAAATTATTTTCTGGGCCCTAAAGTTCTAGTAGCGCCCCTGATCTCAACATTTACAGTGGGTGTTGTGTTGTAGTATTTTTAGTAATTTTAGTAAATTTTTAGTAAAGTGCAGTAGATGCTTAGGAAATCAGAATGCTCATGATGCATTGCCTTCTATCTGTTGAAACACACATAGAAACACACACACACACACACAAAAAAAAAAAAAAAAAAAATATATATATATATATATATATATATATATATATATATATATATATATATATATATATATATATTAGTGTGTGCTGTTGGATCAAAATGGCTGGTCAGAACAGGCCCGTTCGAATTCAGCTGTCACTTTATTTACAGTGCACGAGAGTCACAAGACTCCATGTGACTCCATGACTGTTTGTGTAGTGTTGTGTACTCTGTGTGTGTGTTTGTGTGTGTGTGTGTCTGCGCGTGTCTGTCTGTTAATGTGACCTCAGATCTATCAGTCTGCTCAAGATGGCCACCACCCTGTCACCTGGCTGAGTGAGTGAGTGAGTGTATGTGTATGTGTGTGTAAGTGTGTGTGTGTGTGTGTGTGTGTGCAAATGTGTGTGTGGGTGGGGGTGGGGGGTGACAAGCGGTCACCATCATGTAGCCTTAAAGGTTACAAACATACTTTATTTTAGTGAACAATACAGTTCTTCATTAATTAAACAGTATAGTTTAGTTTACATTTAGTGAATTTAGTGAACAGCAACATCCACTGCTGTCTAACCATTGTCTGGGATCCATTCATCCTATAGGATATTTAGACAGTGGATTCAGCCAGATGCTATGCTGTTTTCTCTTGCTACAATAATTTCCTCTTCATACATACACATGCAAGTATACTGTATAAACAACTCTCCTTCTTACACACACACACACACACACACACACACACACAAATCAATACACAACGGCATATACATTCACTCTTACATCCTGACACATGTGATGAATGAAACATGAAACAAGTAGTCTGGATTGGCTCTGCACGTATGCAATCCCATAGCCGGCACAGTCGGCAGAGTCACTAACGCAAGTAGACATAAGAAGACCTGACTGGAGGGCCACCTGGTACTACTCACAGGGTTTGTTTTTAGACACAGAGTAAGAGAGAAAGAGAAGGAGAAGAAAAGAAGAGAGAGAAAGAAAGAGAGAAAGAGACAAGAGTCCTGTCCACCACCATGCCAGAGAGGAGCAACAGAAACACAACACTCGTCCTCTGACGTCACGGTGTCTCCATGGCGACTGCCTTGTTTTGACACAGTGGCTGGCAATGAAGGGAGAATGAGAGCTATGTGCTCGCCTGTCAACGGCAACTTTCAGCCCTCTCAGCTACCACCCCTATCCTCACCACACACACACACACACAAGTACAAACACCTCCCCCTCCCCCACACACACACCTCTCTTTGTTCCACCAATCACAACAATGTGTTCTGCTACCACCCTCTCAGTCTACACTGCCACTACCATAGGGGAACATGCATCAGATCAGCCATGTGCCCACATGGATGTGCAGAGCCTTGCCCACGGGCACACGCTACAACGAGCGGCCTGTGCCAGTGCCAACGCAGAAAGCTGGGTGACTGGGCCTCCCCAGTCTTTCAGTGTTCCAGGAAACAACTACGTAAATAATAACAGCAGGTGGTACAATCATGGTTTTATTCAGGAGTGTGAAGGCTGGAGCGCTGATGGCACAGAATGTAAACTGCTATTAGACAGGACTATTCCAGCGCTTCTCTACACAGTGCACTGGAGCAGACAGCCACAGACCAGTCGCAGACACAGCAGATAGGCTAACATCTTTCAGGGACATTCAGGGTCCAGGTAGTCGCTTTACACTAACTAGCTCTTAAACTGCTGCTTTCTGACCAGCCCGTTGTCTATGTGGTGTTAAAGAACAAGTTCGTTTTTTTCACGTAAAGCCTTGCTTTCTGAACGTTTATAATGAAATACAATGGCTAAGATTATAATTTGACTAATGACCTTGTTCCAAGACTTTTTGGTTGTTGCGGTAGCACCCCCCACCTACAGAATGGCTGCATAGATGCACAGCTGCAATCTTTCCTAAAACGCATTAAACTTTAGTTTGTAAAGACATGAAACTCACAGAGTGGTCAGTAATGTTCACTGATGCGCTAAAATCCTCAAAACAGAGGCATTCGTCAACATTTCAATCTTAACCATTGTGTTTCATCATAAACGATCAGAAAACAAGGTTTTAAGTGAAACAAGGTTTTAAGTGTAAAAAAACAAACTTGTCCTTTAGGTTTCTCTGCATTAAGAGGGTTGACATACACTTCAGTATCCTGAATAAGTTTCATATTTAGAATACACAGGTGCATGTAAATGCAGTCATTGTTATGTCCACTGTGATTTTAATATGTAAACCTCACTGAACATAAACCTCATTTGTTTACCTGTCTGCATCAAGAAACATCATTTACACTTCTGCTGTGTATGTGTGTATGGGACAGGCTGAAAGTAAAAGCTTTTGAGTCTTGCTTAGATGAGCTGATAAGGCTACTGTACTTACGTAGATGAGGGGTCAGCCTTCAGGAAAGCCTGGATGACCAGCGGGAACTCAGACTTAACGATGTACAAGTAGCTGGACATGGCTGTGGGGAAGAGAAAGAAACTGTCAAGACAGGGAACTGTCAAGAGGGACAGTCAATAGTCTTGGTAGCTACAGCAATCTTGAGCAGCATTAAATCCAAGGCCTCTGTGTATGTAGCCTGGACATAGTAAAGGCAGTACTAACAACACAGACTGACCCACTAGTTAATTTCCAAACCAGCTGTTGAGAGTCCAAGTCATCTTGGATTACAAACATACTGCAGCTACTACGTATTACTGTGGAGCAGCAGCTGGTTACAGAACTGTTGTACAAGTTTGCAGAACGACTCTGTAAACACTTGTGGTCAGGAGTACGTCACAGAGTGAGAGTGAGAAGCATACACAGATGGAAGATGGTGCAAGGTGATGTCATCAAAGAGGGGGAAGAAAAGGAAAGGAGAAGGGGGTGGGTGGGGGGATTGGGGAGAATGGCCAGAGGAGAAACAAGAATCCTCTGTCCCATGGCTTGACTCTGGCCCAGCACCCTGAAGTCATTATGCTCAGCAAGGGTGAGATTTGCAAATGCACAATAGAATGACATGCAGGTGAATCTGACTCAATCCCAGACTGCTCTTAACCACAACCACCATACTCACTCCTGAGATGCATGAGTGTGGGGTGAGGTGCCGGTAGGTGGGGTGCCAGTAGGCAGAGGCTCATATGGGGAACAGAAGGGGAAAAAGACAGAAAGAGTGGAAGAGAGGGAATAAGTGGAAGAGAGGGAGCATTCCCAAAAAGAGAATTTTATCCTGACCTCCGATGTTCTGCAGGGTGATGGCTATGCCAGCGGCCATCTTGCCAGGTGTGCCAAATGCCCTTAAGCCTAGCTGCTCATAGGCACGGATTCCTACACAAACAAAACAAAACTAATTAATAAAGCAGAAAGGATGCAATTTTTTTTGTTGAAGGCACAAAGAACCTGTTGTTAGACATTTCTCCAGTAGAATTCCCTACCTACAACTCCAGCGGACTTCACCAGTAGATGGACAGAGTAGGATGAGAGTAAAGCCACTGCTGTAAGAAGGAACCTGACACACACACACAAACATACACACACACACAGAATCAGAGAGAGAGAGAGATACTGTCAATTGAGAACACATTATAACTCACAAATTAACACAAACATACAAACACACACAGATAATCATAAATAGAGAGAAACACTGTCAATTTTGAGAACACATGTTATAACTCACACAATAACACACACACAGAATCAGAGAAAGAGAAAGAGAGTGACTGTCAATTTTGAGAACACATGCTATCTCACACATTGAAATCCAACAGCATAAAATAAACACATGCTGTAAGCTCCCCAATCAGCACCATCTGTGATAGTACTTAAACAGTGCACGTGCCACTGGCAATGTCAGTGGACTTTATGAGGCTAGCAGGTTTCTGGTGGTCAGTGAGTTCACTGGGTAATATCCATAAAGCAGGAGTAGAGTGATCTACGATCACCAGCCTCTCTTTTCTTGACCTTCCAGATCTTTCTATTTAAAACATTTCCATTGGTACAAAAGGTCCTGTTTACTCTTCTGTAGCAATACTGTGGACACATAGATGACAATGCAAGATACACAGGCACACTCACACTCTCTCTCTCTCTCTCACACACACACGTACACACTTGCACACAGGAACACACACACACACACACACATAGCTAACTACAGCCTGTGCTCATTACTTACTGCTACAAGCAGTGAACTTAGTGTGAAAGAGTGCATAGTGACCCCTTTCCCCTGATCCTCAACTGTTACAGTATATCTAACCCCAAGACAAACCCACCATCAGAAAGAGTGTGAAAAGGAGGGGGCATAATTTCTATAGCATTGGACACAGGCCAAAGGAAAAAAAACTTTGTTCCAGTATTGCAGATTAGCTCATTTAAAAAATGTACATTATTATAACAAAGTTATTGTGTAAGATCTCCTTACTGAAAAATACCAATGGATAAAATCATAAAACACCAGCATGGTTATACAATGTTGGGGATAGTATAAAAACCGTGTTACTGTGAGAAAAAGGGGGAAGTAGTATTCAAATGAAAGTAAAGATCCACACATCAGAGAGCTGCCATTATTCAGGTGACTTTTGAAGCCCTTACACCCCTTCCCTAGATGGAAGAACTTTTGCATTTTCTGATCCTGCACCTGAAATATATGGGATGTCACCTCCACCCTACAATGACTTCATCCAACAAGAGCTCCAAAGTGGTCCAAGCCCCTAACTGACAGCTCTCAGATCAGATCAGGTCTCAGGCAGCACTTTCACCTGACCTTGTGCACCTTGAAGTCCAAATGTTCATAAAGGTCATAGATCATGGTTGGGGATCCTTCCCCTGACTCCATGCTGAAGAGGTGGTACTAAGGTGTACAAGTCAGCAGCCAATCCCAGAGTTGAGATGTGTGTGGGGTGATGGTATCAAGATTCCACCGTAGGCACACAATGGTCCTTGGGTTCTGAGGAACAGGGGCCGGCCTTTGGGAAGTGACTGACCTTTGCGAATTGCGCTGATTTTCTCTGTAGTATATTGCTGGGTTGTATTTCCACTAACCGAGCATGAGTATGCAGTTCAAGTCAATAGCCATTAAACCTGAGACCATTTAGAGTCCCTATAAACTACTGCACTGATAGAGCCCATCTGAGAAAGGGAGATTTATAGCTTGGGGCCTCTGAGTGGATGAAACATATTGGGGACAGGGTCAGACAGGGCCTCGCCTCACACAGTTCTGAATCCTTGGTCACCTTGGATCCCTGTGCCTCTGATTGCCATCGACATCTGCAATGTTGTTTATTTATTTTTTTTGTGTTTATTACTAGTGTTTATTTATTTATATTGTAGCCTATTAGATCAAGTCAGTCAGTGGTGGTGGTGGTGGTGGGGGTATAATTTTAGAAATGGAAATATAATTTGAGATGCAACAATAAACTTGAACATTGCAATGTTTCCTTAATGGAGGCTAACTCTGACGGAGGTGTAAATATTACTATTACTATTATTATTATTTTTTTTTAATTATTATAATTATTATTATAGTAATATTATTATTATTATTATATTACTATTTGTACTCGCATATCTAAGGCAATTTCTTTATTATCCTCACTGACCAGTAACGTTTTATCAGAGAGGATAAAAGCGAGCAGCATTCAATGATCTTTGGTTTAATTTTTTCTTTGAGAAACCTTACCATTAATAAATCTCTACTCTGGCCACAGGGTGGCGGTAGCGCTCCAAGCTCTGTTTACTTGGTGAAAGCTAGTATGCTCGTCAATTGGAACTACAGTGCTAATAGAAATGTGCTAATAAAATACAAAAAAGTTGATTTTGAGCAATTATGAGCAATTAGAATAAATGAAAGTTATAACTATAGACGAGAATCCAGACAGTTTCATATGGGCATACTGAATGCTAGCGGTAGCTAACGTAAGGACAGCCAAGAAGCTAGCTATAAACATTCTTCATGACAGGATTTATGTTAACGAATTAGCTTATCCAGGCCAATTGGCAAACATCTTACATGCCCTTCCGATAGCATTAATCGATCTGTCTTTTTACTGTGATGCTTACTTTCAAATGACCCTGGCATTGCAACACATTTAACCTAGCATGTAATGGCAATAAGCTGTCTAAGTTAACGTTACAGCTCACAAAAGTTTATGTATTCAACCAATTTGAGCGCGTTTGGCTCATTGTCAGTGTTTGTTCCCAGAAATTCTGATCTTAATTTCAATTAATATCTAGCTTTACAAATACATGCACGAGCAATGTCAGGTTCCCATTACTGGGTGGCTTCATACTGGACTGGAGGAAGACGTGATAGTGGAGGTGGAGTGGAGCTCTGAACAGTTCTAAGGGCTGCCTACATTGCAGCAGGGCGACTACCGTAAATGTATCAGTGGCGGAGCGCAGCAGGAATGACGCTAATAACCTTTTTTTTGACAAACGTAATATTTTTTAAAGTTTTGATATTTACACAAAAACGATTGTTTAGCTTATGCGTCTAATATTCGGGAAATTAAGTAACCCAATACAAAAGACTCATGCGTGCACCTCATAGTCTTCTGGAGAACTATTCTAGCCAAGCTTATTCTACTTATGTGTGTATTACAACAAACAAACAAGGAAATGGCTTTTTGGGGAATGGAGAATGGTATCTTTCATGGGCAAACATACAGTGGCCCAACATCATGTTGACACAAGACATGTGCTCAAAGTGGAATCGGAAAAAACGTAATGAGGACCATTATCAAGTGGAAATTCTGCAGTCCTCTTTCTCTGGTTGACCTTATTGCACATGATGATGAAACCTCACTTCAATTTCTGAGGCGAGCCGCTCCACCCCTCCCCCCAAACGTCCTCCCAAAATAAAGTTGTCCACTTAGGCAGCCCATCGGACATCAGTAAGGGGCAGGCTGGTGACGAGGCATGGGGTGACGGATTTGAGTTAACTTTGGTTCCAACAGACATCTGGAAATACTGGCTGGGGATATTTAAAGGTGTTTTAAGACGTCTTGAGTTTGACGCAATGTTGTATAACACTGTTTATTGATAATAATAGTAGTTCACATTCCAGCAGTGGGCTGTGCTTATCAAACTCATCGAACATGACACTCCCTGGTGAAATTACCTCTGTGCTAACATGAGCCAAGCACTTGTGACTTGTGACAGGAAAGGGGCCCATCAGGAAGTTCATTTAAAATGACTCCTTTGGCAATAGTTAAAAAAACAAGCTAGTTTATCAGGCTAATTCATCAATCATACACATTTCCAAAGAGATAAACGGTGACTGAGCATACTTTAAATCTTTAGTTTAGGAAGCCTGGAGTCTCTGGGACTTACTGCCCCTTTTCTCCCTTTCCCCTAACAGCCTCTGTGTGTGCTGTCACACAACCTCAGCTCAGGGTCAGCCTAAGGTACAAGACCAGATGCAACACAACAGTCTAGCTATGTTTGGTGGAGAGGGAGAAGGGGAGGGGTATGGTGTGATTGGCTGTATGCTGTAGCTGGGATATCTGTGGCTGGTCAGGTGGAGATCTGCCCTTTCAGAGTGGATGTGTCGGTGGTGGGAGGGCTGTGGTTGGAGAATTGGCAGCGCAGCAGAACCCATGGAAAAATTGTGGAGGGTGGGGGTGGGGGGTGGGATGGAAGTGTGGAGGTAGCAAGGTGGTGGTGGTTATGTAGCTTCACCCTATACCTGCCCTCCCCCAACCCATCTTGGGGGACGCAAGTTCACCACATTCCCAGGCCTCACAGGAACGTGTGCTGGAACAGGAGGCTGCCTACTCCCAGCTTCCCAATCCTATTTTTGACAAGCAGGCCCCTCCACGGGAACTCAAGTGGTCATGGACAATAAATCACCCAGCAGTTACTATACAGCAGGAGTGGGGAACATTTTTGACATCAAGGACCACACAAGTTTGTATAACTAGTTTTGGGGGCTGGAATTTTTTTTGTTTGTTTGTTTTTGTTTTTTTGTTTTAACACAGAGCTGAGGACACTTTTAGAATTATTTGAATTGAAAACTGAATAATAGAAATTCCAAAGACTGCTTAACTGATTATTAGGCTACATTACAAGTGACAGCTCTTGTGAGAGCACCAATATTCAACAACAATGTTTTTTTTTTCTCCTCAGCCAAATGGCCTTGCCTCCATGGGCAGGATCAATAGCGTTGCCAGGCCGGATGTTTGCCACCCCTACTGTGAAGCATCTCTATAAATATACACTGAGCAGTGCTTAGTTATAACATGATGGGTCTTTAAATTGCACTCTCTATGTTGTTGGATGACTGTCAACATAGACAAATTATATAATTCTATAGTATGCTGTGTAGGGACTAATACTCTTTGCTGATCTTCTGTGAACATGCTGATATCAGAGAACAGTGAACGAAAACACTATGACACTACTATGCCGTGACAGTCTGATTTGTACCATATCGTTTGTCTGCCTTTTAATCTCTTACTTTTGCATTATCACTAAGGCTATTTGACTTGAAATCGTGAATACACATTGTGAGCATACCTCAAGTTTTTTTGTTTTTAAATCAGATCAGAGTTGCTGTCCTGCATTATCTCTCTGATCACTAAAATTTCCTAAAGTCTTCTGCGGTTGATTCATTTTAACATTTTGTACATCTGGCCCTGGGTCTCTTGTGTTAGACCGACAGTAATAAGACGATTAACTGACAGACATTGATATTTTTTAAAAAAGGCTTACAGAAACAGGAGGATGCCAGTGTTTGCCATCGCATATGACAGTCCGAGGATACCACTTCCCATGATGGCGTTGCCCAGATTGAATACAGACATGCCGAAGGAGGTCTTCCCTTCAAACTGTCAAACATGAGAAAAAAGACATTAGAGTCATGCATGACATCTACCCTGGACCACATGCTCAGAGAAGCAAGGGAACATGGGAAACCACAATGCAGTAAAACCAAACACTGATGCATGGCCTCATGTGGAGTGTTTGCAGTAATTGTTCACAAACACACATACACATGCACACACACACAAACAAACAAACAAAAGAGTAGAGAGAAAGCCAGACTCTCTTCCTCTCTCCTACACACAGACACGGAGTATCACACTTACATCAGTGAAGCGTGTGGGCTTCTTGCCATCTCTGTTTGGTAAGAATTCCTCGCTCTCTGCTGTGGCTCCCTCTGGGTCATCAAATCTGCAGGAAACAAAGCAACAGCCATTTAGTACAGCACCAGTCACTCTAATACCTGCCCTGAAACGCAGGGTTCAAGAATATGGAGGTAAAATAATCTAAAAAGTCACTTGTGCAATAAAATATTTATTTGGTAGCATATGACCCCAGTAGTTCTGTGCTCCAGTAGCAGCTTATTCTCGTTGCTAGCACTGCCAGTGCTGTTCTCAGCTATTGTGTGCAGAGACCATTTTTGGACATATAGATAATATCTGTGTGACGAAAATAATATAATTTGCTATATCGCTATAATTTGACAAAAATATTTTATTGCTCAAATGATTTTTTAGCACCATGCAGGAGCACCCTATATGCTCCACATAGTGCACGTTGTTATATGCGTCCATGCAGGTGGTTCACATACCTGCTGCTGTGGATACCATTTCTGTGGGCGGCAAACAGGGGAAGGAAGGGACATGATCCATCGTGGCAATGAGAACACAAAGATGAAGTAGACGTGCGGTTAGTGAGACACACCAATCAACATCACAAGGAAACCCCATTCTGGTCACCCCATTCTGGTCAGGCCGAACTGGTCAGACCAGGCAACCCTTTCATGAGATCTGAAGACTTGCACCCCACACATTCTGGTTGGCCGAACTGTAAATAGTCAGACCAGGCAACCCTTTCATGAGGCATCTGGTGGAAGACGCATCTGTATTTATGGAAACGTGAAAGTTATTCTCGGCCAAGAGGCAGCCGGGTCTGTTTTCCATGTAGGCTGGCAAAGCACTACAGCCCCAACATGTCAAAATTACATACACACACTCACACACACACACACACACATATTAAAGCTTCTGCTCATACTCACACTCACGGCAAGCTTGAGTTCTACACCCCAAAGAAGCGTCTCTGCACTATTGTCAACCCTGATTTGGATTGTGATTTCCATTCTGGCGAATTCAGAATCTAGTTACTCCACAGACGTCTACCTATTGTACCTATCTCCAGCAAATTATCTGCACTGTCACATAAGACACAAAGTCATAACTGTAAAAACTAGGAAAGTGTTGACAACTGACAGAGCGACAGCAGAGCAAAGAGGTTAGTTCTTACTGCTCCTCATGCACGTTCTTCACGGGTACGCACATGTCCTCAGCCAGTTCATGTCCTTTCCCATTTGGAAGGATGCTCATCTCGGATTGGGCAGCTTCCATGCTGGATACCAAAGTTCTCCCACAATGCCGTGTGGTCTTAGAAATAGGTCAGTCGAATCTCTCTGGCAGCTGAAAGGAAATTGTTTCAAATAAATAATGGTCTTAGTATGCAATTGGTCTGACTGTCTGTTTGTCTCTCCCTCTCTCTCTCTGTGTGTATGTGTGAGTCAGGGTTCACATCTGTTACCATAACAATATATAAACAGATCCAAATTTTTTGCCATTCCCTCAATCACCACACTCCAGTATATCTCCAATATGTAAAGAGAAGCAATGGCTCCATGCCATTTGTCAGTGGTCATGGTGTGCTGGATTAGTTTGTCCTGACACTCACTGTGTGAGATCACTACACAAACATCCCCAAACCCAGACCCAGAGGTACGCCAGGGGTCAGATAGAGTTGTGGTCCACTCTTCCTGCCACACTGCTGAGCTGGGTGGATGCCACAGACTCCTGAAAATGTTGAGTGGCTTATTGAACAAGATGGATCGTCATCATTACATGACAAGCCCAATTTCTGTTAAAGGTCCATTAACACCAAGAACGATAACTATAAAGATAACTATCACATATAACAATATTTCCAGCCATACTGACCAATGATAACAAAAGTCTCTCCTCATGTGATTGAACATAATGTCTACAGTTCCATGGATTCTAATTAGCTGTTATTCTTTCTCAAAATCGCTCTGACAGTAATCCCAAAGATATCGTTGCACATATCATTGTCGTTATAGTTTGCTTTATGGATGTTGTCATTTATCATAATTAGAGCGATGTTTATTTGTTGTTATAGTTTTAGTTTTAGTTCTTGGTGTGAACAGCCCTAAAACCATAATTGTCACTTTTGCTGGCCCCAAAAAAAGAGAAGGAAGCTCCTGCCTTTTTCTGGTGCGTCACCACCATCCATCCACCTGGTGCGTCATCCACACATCTACCTCAGCAACTCTAGTGATGACATCAACATCCTGGCACTAGTCCAAACCAGAGATGTTCAGAGCAGTTCAGAGCAGTTGAGCTATTGCAATCAATATCAAATGTTGCAACACTGTTCTTCTTTGACTTTTCCACCAGTGGGATATTCCAGCTATACTCACAAAGTATCCACAGGCTATACCCATGTGACAGAGCACACACCCATTAAATTCACACACACACACCTGCCTCCCTAAAACAAACAGCTGCTTCAAATGGGGGCCTTACAAGGGCTTTAAGTTAGCTGCGCCTAATTGCTGGTCCAGGAACAGTTCTCCACATACTTTTCTCCTTGTACCCTGACTCTTACTGTTGCTCTTTAACCACCCCAGGACCACTATTACCACCTATATTGTCTATACTGTCACACATCGCTGGAAAAGATCATATTCACTGGCAGCTCCTATACTTGACTGAAAGCCTCTGGTTTGGTCTCTGCTATGTTATAGAAGCCCTTTTGTCTCAGTGCCAAGGTTCACGTCTAAAGCTGCTGAGGATCCAAGGCGGATTAGCTGGCTATTTATTTTTATGTTTATGAATATAAATAGAGGCCCCACTTCACACAACAACTTCAGCCAGCTCTATCAATCATGGAGAGACAACTCCACTGGTAAGAGAAAAGCCCAAGCCAGGGTCACTGTGGGTGGGTGGGGGTGGGGCTGGGGGGCTAGCTGATCAATGGCACAGCAAAATGGACACACCCACTAAATGATGGCATAATGGTATGATGCTATGCAAGCAGTCTTACCTATAACTGACTCTTGGCTAGCTAGTTAGCTCTGCCAATCACACTCCAGAGGGACTGTTTGGCACCTGAGATCTAGTCTGGTCTTGTTTCACTCAACGTCTACTCTAATGCTGGCCTTCACTCTAAACATCTGCTAATCTAAGGTGACAAGATATCCCTGATAACCATTTTTGGTGGTCTGTCCTCAGTAAAGTGTAACAAAAAACATCTTTGTATCCGGTTTTTGAAGGTAAAACATGACTTGCTGGTATTTTAATGATATTGACTGTAGATATAGGAATGTCCCTGATTTTTCAGGACAATGTCCACAGACATTTTCATCTCAGAGGTCTGGTCACCAAATGCTAATCTCAGTGTCTGAAAATCATGTCCCCTGACAAGGCATTTAAAACATTAGAGTTTAAAAACATTTTAAGTAGTTTAAAAACATTTTAATAGTTTAAAAAAAAAGTGTTTTCTAACAGCATTATCATAAGACCAGAACCAGGAGTAAGAACTCTGATCGGCTGAGTGCTTCACGATCACATGTTTGAGAAAGCGCTATCTGATCCTGTAACTCAAGATATTGCTGTTTACAGAGACCTCCCTCTGGCTAAGACCTGTGGGCCTTCAACTGGTTCACAAGAAAGGGTTGTGACAAGTGTGTTTGTCAGAGTGAATTGAATACATCAGTAATGAATGACAGCAGCCAGTTCACATTACATTTCTTCTCTACCGCTTTAATGTGGTTCCAGACATGATGGGAAAAAGCTTTCTGGCATCTGGCAAGGTGTAAACTTTGGAATAGACTTGACCCTGCTTTTAATTGGAAGCAGTAGCATAATACAAAAAAGACTTAATATTCAAGTGAAATTGTCAGGTCAGATAGTGTATCTCTGAGATTCAACCTCTTTTATTACCTCATACATTCAGTTTGGCTCTTTGACTAACTCACTATACTCTCTGACTGAAGTTATTGTACAACGCTTTTATAAATCTGCACCCCAAAATGCCACAAAATACTTTGCAGCTTATTGTAGACCCCAATAACTTGTGATTAATTCCTTCTAAAAAAGAGGGTAACTGGAAAATCCCTACTTAAACATATAACATGTGTAGCGACTTGTAATGTTGAAACGCTTTTATTATGCAGTATCTACTTTGAAAATAAAAATATCCATGAGAAATCCTCACTGGAGATGCAATACTTTACCCTTGTGTCTGAAGTGTCTGTGGGAAAACTGTCAATGTTCAATTCCCTGACCTTCAACGTATTTCTATGGAACAGCCTAGTCTATTCTATTCTAATAATTTTCAGTAGAAAACGCATCCACAAATAAATCCCATCTGTGTTCTTAAATGCAACAGTTCACATCAATAAAGTTATTTCTTTATCATTAAACAATCTGAGACTAATATTTGCCAATGACTGGCTATATAGCCCTCATTTTCCCCCTCAACTCAGTAATGATTACTCAACAGTATTAGACAAATAGTGGGAGCAAGCTGGCACCTAGGAGTTCCACAAACATTGCCCAAGCTCCAGGGTTTGTGGAACACAGAAAATGACCAAATAGTGTAATCAATTTGCTAACAGCATGTCCCCAAGAAGCAACCTAATGCTATTGAGGTAGGCAGAGACTGATGACATAGCTGCATGAGTGAAGCCTTGAACGTGTGAGAAGACCAACCCCTCTTCAGGGAAACATTAAACAAACTGCTCAGGCAATTATGCAGCAGCATTACAGAGAAATATAGTATTTGGTAAACCTATTTTGACTTAGAATGTAATTTCACTATAATAATGTCTAACAATGATTTAAAAACATTGAGAACTATGATATTCAAACCACAACAAGCAACTTTGTTAATAATTGTAGCTTAAAATTGTACTAACTTTAATTTTACTTGCAAATTTGCTAGTGGTCACAACTAGTCTCAAGCAGTTGCAACTCATTACCAATTTGCCAAATATCCAGGAACCAATCATAACTCGTCTAGTATGGAGCAGACATTTTATTGTTCACAATGAAGACATCTGCAATACTGTCTTTGGTTGAGCTATGGACATTCTATTTTCCCTTGAACTGAACAAACAACTGCAGTTAAAACCAATGTTTTTGTAACCAATGTATTATGTGTTTGCTGCATTTATGCACCAGGTAAGTTTCATGCTTTAACTCAACTTCATGTTCCATGCTGATTACACCCCTGGAAATGAGAGGTCAATCACTCGTTACCAGACCAAATTAATTTGAGTGTTATCTCACTTACTTCCTGCAGCTGACAGACTCCAAAGTAACTCACACTCAAATACCAAAGATATCTCAAAGTAGTTTTTTTTTTATTCTGGTGATCTGTAGGAGAGGCCAACCACAATAAAAAAATGGTTCCACACAGCTGACTGTAACTGACAGCACAGCAACTGTTTTCAGTCAGGACAAACCACAAACAGCACATGAGATCGGGGGGAAATCATAATCCTTCAGACAGAGAGTTAGGATACATTATTAGCTTCCTCCAAATCAATTGACTCCCCCCTGAGGCTGCAGTAACTACATGTGGATGACAGCTAACATGGGACAGCATTAACAATAGCATACAGATCTAACCACTGGGATTTTACTCCTCCTTTACTACTGCCAAGGACACATCCTGAGCTTGCCAAGAAATGTGTCTGAAAATAAAAAAAGTGTGGCTCTGACTATATCTAACTATGTCTACGGTGGTCCGTGTTCATCTTGATGTGGCACTGCTGAAAAAATGTTCCCCTGCACATATTTACACCTTTTTAGCACTGTATTGTCAGAGGTACACTATGGAAAAATTTTAGGGTAATTAACCTGTTTCATAGTCACTTATGGTTAAATGACTTCTGGTTAAATGACTACAGGCGATGAAGGATTTTTGAAGGACAAAACTTAATGAAATCGTGTTTATTACCTTGTCTGTCAACGTAACTCTGAAAATGATCATCACTGGTCCCTATCTTTTCCCCGTTACAATAAATCACTCTAAATCAACGTTATGGCCAGAATGAGTGAGTGAGTTACAAAAACTCAGCAACTATAGGGGGGCTCCGTAGTAAAAAAAAAAAAAGGCTTACATAGTTTGCATAGGTTACCTTTAAATAAACAACAGCAGTTAGCAACAAGGTAAACAAACCTTCTTGATATTCGTGTTTGTAACATATTAAAATGGATAATTAGACAGTTTGTTCCTCACAGTTGTCGCTCCTGCAAGAATCACGTTAATGAGTCATGTGACAGGAGCATGGAAAATCAGGGCTTATCCCAAAACTTTACAGTTGTCCATATTAAAGCTGCTGTGTTATCAAATGAATCCCAAATTAATCCAAACAACATTTCAAATTGTTACACTTCATGAAAACATCATTAGACGTAGTCTCTATCACATGCACCACGCTGCTGTGGCCAACACGTGAGAGGGTACAGGGAAAGGTTACTCCAGCACAAACACCTTTTCACATTCACACAACCACTCTCCCCTCACAAAAGCATGAGGGACATCCTGGAGTGATTTTACAAAACAAATCAATTGTCGTCATTCAACAGTGTGCAAATGCCAAGGTGTTTCATAGCGACCACAAAGCGGGGGCCTCTTACCCTTTTCTCATGCATGGCAAGGTGAGAGCAGGGAGCAGTCACCTGAGGTGAAGGGGAACATTTGGGAGCAAAGGTGTTTGAGTGGGGGGATGGATGGTTCAGGCGTCTCACACCTTACAGCTCTCACAGTCGTGGTCGTGTTTGGCAACAGCCTTGGCAACCATGTGTGTTCATGCCAAGCTGGACACCATGTAATCAGGGTACCCTCTCCTGCACACTTCATCTCCCAGGACTCAGACTCGGATCCATCAGCAGCACCACTGCCCACCTCAGGGTCTGACAGGCTCACTAGACACAGCACCCCAAAGGGCAATGCAACTCCTACCCCCACTACCACCCTGTCCCTCAGGGCTACATCAACACAGCACAATGAAACATTCCCTTGGCAGCTGGCCATGTTCTACGGGGGTAAGCAGCTGAAAAGATAGCTTCACCTGGACCTTTCTCACCATGCAAGGTTGAGGGAAGCTTGATCACTAGCCAATTGCATTTTGCTGGCGGACCAAACTGACCAATCCGCTATCCAGTTTTCCAACCTTCCCAGATCCAATACCCACACGTCACTGATTCTTGGACTCGCAGCAAAACGTTTGCTAATAGCGAAGTCGGTAACAGTGACCTAAATTCACATATGCTTTCCTGGACACCCTGTTTCTTAGTAGAAATACTTTTAATGAGAACTTCAACTCATTACAAGAACATTTCACACATAGATTAGTTGTTCTGTTGCTGTATGTTGGTAACAAACCGAGAATGTTGGATAACATATTTTCTAAACCATTTCAGATTTGAGGCTGTTTAAAGCAAAAAGTAGACTTGCTAGGCAGCATAGACGGGCTGTGGTTTCATGTGGGGACTATTATGCCTTCCCCAAAGAGAAATGCCAGATGGAGGACATCACCATCACACTAACAAACAATATTCCAGTAGGTAAGACTTCTATCATCTACTCTTTGATGTCTAGCGCGCTCTCACACATCTTGCGCCACGAACTACTTGTTGCGGCAGTGCTTGGACGAAGTGAAGCCAACTGCTTTGATTATTCTGTTATACTTCTTGTATAATTTAATTTCGGCGTTTTTGCTAGAATTTACATAGATAATCAAGAAATGGAGACAAGGTACGCCGATATCAAAATAAACACAAACGATCATTTCACGACTATTAGCCTCACAAATTTTAGGCCAGTTTCAGAAGCATTTTGGAAAATAAGATGACTACATGAAAGGGCTGTTGAAACCACTCCACGTGGAGTGGCAAGTTTCATTTGGTGCAATATGAGAGAGTTCATTGTACAGCAGACATACGCTGACATATGGCTTCCAAACATTGGCGTGTCAATGAACAGCGGTTGCAATGTGGATTCTTCTGTTAGGTATGGGGCTTTAAACCAAAACACAAGAACGATGTATAATACAGACTAACCACTGATGGTAAAGAAACACTCGCTGAATAGATTTTTCACCGCTGTACGTAAAGAAGCTTTTCATTGGTAGTTACAGAATAAGCCACTCAACCTACATGAACATTGTATTAAAATCAATACCCTAGTTTTAAGCAATATATAGTTCTAAAGCATATAAGAAAATGCTAGACGACTGAAAAGGTTTTATTTCGGTAGCGGCACACATGGAACTGACATTTGCTCTGCGCGTCTACCATCAGCAGAGACAATGTGTTGAGACTCAGCATGGTATGGCGACCATATATATCCTCATCAATAATAATAAAGGATGGAGCTTTACCGCAGGAACATACTGGAGATAAGCCTAAAATGCTAGCTTCAATAATTCCCAAAATGTTAATTTCGGAACTTGGAAACCTTGTGTCCATTGCAATGTTTCAACAACAGTAGTTTTTTGTGTTAGACATGTTTCTACAGAACCTCAATACATTCAGTCAGTAGTCACGAGAAGGTATTCTGAAGAAGACATCTTACCAGAAAAGGGAGAACCGCACTTGTTTAAATAAATTCCCCAACAGTCAATTGTTTTTCTCTGTCTTTAACTTTCTCCTCTCTTTTAATTCGACACTCTCCGTCCGTCTCTTTGGAGCGGTTGGTCACCAAACAGCTAATGTCAACCTTCTGCCTTTTCACTCTTTCTGGTCTGAGAATTTACCGTGGTGCTGGGATTCTCTCGCGCCCGAAGAAGCTATAGTAGTGGGGGCTGTGCAGGTCACGCCTCAAAAAAACGAGCTACCAATCCTGTGCCTTTGTTTGTTCTAAAGCGCGTGTCTCCAAAATTCAGTTTCCTCACATGATAATTTCCTCCTTTTTGTTGATGTTTTGTCATAAAAAAACGTCAGGCATAAGTTGTTACCTGTCTATTGGTACTATCAATATGTGTTTTGGGATTTCTTCATATTTTCAAACGTCCAAGAATAACTGGCAGATAAGTGTCATTCTGGTGACCAAAATCCTTCAATCCGCTAAGGCCAGCACACCCACAGTGGTACCTAACTGCATCATCTGTATATCGGTTAAGTAAGTGTTAATCTGCCAGGTTACTGTGTTACTTCGGAAATCATTCAACAAACTCACCTATTGGTGCATTCGTTTTGTTCAAAATATTTTGAGATCATTATTAATTCATCTCAGCCATGTCCCTTTGACCCCTCCCCCAAACGCTCTCATTTAGACAAAGGTAGAAGCTGAGTCTCCTGTGTCATTTACATGTACTTTTCTACAGGCTTCTGCTGGGAAATTTTTTGTTAATTGTTTTTTCCTATGTTTTTGCTAATAGACTATTGGAGTTGTGCACAGTACCTGGCACTAAACAGAACGAAATACTAATGATCTTATCTTCACACAGAGAGGAGCACAGTGAAGAGCAACAGTGAGGATGTCCAGACATAATCTTAACCTCTTATAACCTCTGACCACAGATTCACTTTAAAGTTTAAAGGCATAACCTGTACTTGGGGCAGGTTCTAGTTTTGGGTCCTTTTGTGTTTACATTGCTCAATGTATTGCAGACCTAATGCATTGTCAGACCTAATGCAATTTCTTTTGTTTGTTTGAATGTTTGCTTACTTGTTTCTATCCAGTGTACCATTTACCCAGGTGAAAGACTGTCCAATGTGTGTCTTGTTAAAAATTTGTCCTGCTTCCAACCCTCATGGCTTCTCCCAGGTTTAAATTTAGCATTTAGCAGTGGGATAAGAGAGAGGGGGCATGAGGGAAGAAGGGGGAGGTATTTAGAAAGGGGGAGGGGGTTGATGAATCTATACAGTCATTGGTTTCTGGTGCAGCTGTTTGTGCTATTTGTGCCATGGAATGCCTGCTTGACACGGAGCACACAGAAGCTGTCCTGGCCTTAGATACAACTCTACATCCACCAGACCCCATCCGCACAGAAGACTGACCTGGAGCAGGAGAAGAAGAAAAACATAAACAACCAAAAAGAGAGAAAGAAAGGAGGGAGATGCTGTGAGCTGGGAGAGCAGGACCCTGTCACAGATGGAGTGCTGGGCTCCACTGCATTGCACTAATGGTTTTAATTGAATGCTTCCGCTGTGGGTGAGGCTGGAGCCACCCCTCCTGACTCCAATTGCCAAGTGTGTGTGTGTGTGTGTGTGTGTGTAGTTTGTTTCTTTCTATAAACCTAAAGGATGTTGCCAGGAATCTTTATTATTTGAGTGACTAGTAAGATAGATTGATATTAAGCAAACTAATCACTTTGAACAGAGATGTGAAATCACATTTGAGGACATAATTCATCACTCTAACAAACCAGCACAATCACAGCATATGTACAGGATGGTCTGTGTGTGTGTGTGTGATGAATCATAGTTTGGAGTAATTCCACCTGTAGCCTTGTTGTTTAAGCTTGCCAAGTGCTGTCAGTTGGAAGGATGAGAGAATTTGGTAGCCTAACAAGCCAGGCTATGACATCAAAATGTATAGTCTGGACATGACCGATAGACCAGGTTCAATCTTAGGGGCAGATTCGGCAGTTGTCATTCAAACTGCCTCTGCACACAATAGGATAGCACTACAACCAATCACGGCAAATATGGCATTCTCTAAAATTGCTCAACTTGCAAAGAAAAGCCGATTCAAACAACCGTGTAGCTATCTTAGTTGTTTGGCATCGTCACAGCCTTGTTGTCATTGTGCTAAGCCCGCCCAATGACTCTCTACATAGATAGAGCGTTGTGATTGGTCCTACTAAGCCTTGGTAGAAGACCTACCGAGGTTCTGTGGTGCGTGGCTCGACGTAACTGCTGAGCAAAACAATTTGCTACTGCTAGGGTGTCTAGATTTCTAGGCTAAGAATTTGGAACAAAATAGATCAAATGCCGAACCGTTCAAATATAATAGGGTGCTGTTATTTTTTTTCCCTTCTTTTTCAATTTTGCTGGTTGGCTTAGAGTGGCCAAAATAACAAGGTGTAGTAGCCGAACTACAATGGAAATTCTTGGCACAGGTGAGTAGACCACTGGGAGCAAATAGAGTCAACATATTTGCTAAATCAATGCTGATGTAGGCCTACAACTAGGACTACTGCACCATTTAGTGACCTTCTGTAAGATAAGGTTGCATGCTGTCAATGGACAATAACTGCATAACCATTTTAAATCTGCTGCTGTGGGAATTTGAGGACTAAATTGGAGCATCCTTTTGGAGGACATTGTCCACACGATTTCTAAGGCAGTGAATGTAAAAAAAATGTAAAAGTGCTTTTTGGTTATCTTGGTTTGTATATTTATGTCTTCAGTTGAGCTATTGGAATGAAAACTGAGGGTGCACATGCAAAATATTCAGACTGAAAACAATCAAATGTGAGCAGCCTGCCCCCCAAACAATAACAAAGTTTCTCCAAAAGGACTGAAGGCAGGGTTGAGCTACCTCTGTGATATGTTTTGTTCGGTCCTCAGGTCAAAAATAACAGGCTTTTTTGGTCAAAAGCATCTGCTCAAAAATACTAACAAACACAAGAATAAACAAATGTGATTTCCACTAGCATTGCTAGTGATTATAACACATCAGTGCTTACAACAGTAATGGACACAGTTTGCCTACACGATCAAGACCATACATCATTACGACATTAACCAAACGTTCACAAATTCAGGCAAATCAATTCATTTACACCCAAAAATTCCAGAAACATTGCGCTTGAACAGATTCAGTTCAACTCTAATTCAGGTCCATTCTGAGCACTGTGCCTGATCACTGTGCAACCATATGGTGTTGTGGCCTGAAAAAAAGAAGTTTCCTGCATGGATTCCACACATGATAATTATGCACATTAATTGTTAAAACTGCCCCATTCACCTTTATTCCAACCAGTTAAAGGAAAAAAAGACATTATGCACATCACTTCATTCTCAGCAAAAAAGATTATGACTGAAAATATATTTTAACTGTTGTACAAAATTTCACACAGAAACCAAGTGTGGGTGTCATGCTGACGAATGTAATCAGAGTTGTAGTGGGGATTATTTTAGTAGGCATACGCTATATAATGTTATAAATGAATGCCTAATATTAAAATGTGAGAAATATTGTCTGTTCAAAGAAGTAGAGGGACTCTGTACTCCCATGTTCAATGCCCACTACACCCCTGGATGCAATGGCATCCCTTGCAAATGAGACAAACTATCTGTCCAGTTCATGGTTTAAAATAGCTAAGGACTGATTGTCAGCAATTAACTTCATGGCATGCTGATAGAATTTGTCAGACAGCCATTCCCCTTTTTCTTATAAGAACTACATTGTACTGTTATATGTATGTAATGTTATGTTATGTAAAAAGTAATTACAAACCAATAAGCAAAATAAAAAAAGATACAAATAAACAGTCAACATAGACAGAAAGCACCTGAGTGCATCTTATCATCTGTCAAGCCATTCCCTGCACTGTGGCTTTCATCACCATGGAGATGTACTTTTTACAGCCATCCAGTCCAACTGGAGGCAGATTTAGGAGCTGGAACCAAAGGCACCACCTGTGTCGGCCATGACATTCACAGCTATATTCAAAGTTATATCGCTGACCTTTCATAAGAAGAAGGGCAAAAACAAATTGATCCGCTTTGTGGAGCTCAGAGTCAAAGGCAGTGGCCATGATGGACCTCTGCTGTGGCTAATGCTGTTAAAAAATTATTGTTAATAATTAAATTAATTATACATACACTTTTGTAAAATGTACAATGGGATTTTTCCATATAAAATATTATACAAATTATATGTTGGGACATATATTGTACATAAATTATTCAGATAATGTGGATGGATAAGAATGATTGTTGTTGTTTTCTTCAAGACTTTTTCCCATGTAGGTCATAGCTCTAGAGACTCACTAGTCACACTGACGTATTTCATCCAGGAATTTCTTATCATTATTGACTCATCAAGCTCTGCCAAAATAATTGTTTTTCAAACTTGTCCTCTTCCAGACTACATCAACAGTGTCAATACAAATGCAGACATTCTGTCCTACCCTGTAATAGACTTGTTTGTCATTTTTATTTCTGAACCAGTTCTGTGGAATGAGTCCACGTGGATGACTCCAACCTGCCACATATGCTGAAACTGATGATGACCAAATATGATGTTTCTTATTTTTTGATCTGTTCCAAAATCAGATCATTCCAAAATATTATTTGGAAATTGTTTGTTTGGGCATCACCTGACAGGCAGTGTTCACCATCGATTGACCTAAAGAACTGTGACCTCATCACCTACTGACCTCAGCACTGAGCCTATTAATAGAAAACAGTAGAAGTCTGACAGCAGTACAAGTTTCAACTGGTGATAGCATAGCGTGGGTTCAAATCATGCACTTGCTCTAGGGGAAGTTTTGCCCAGAAAATATTGATAGTTGACAATTGTAAGTCACTTTGGATAAAAGTATCTGCTAAATGCACAAATGTAAAATGTAAATGTAAAAATAATTATGAAGAGGGTGGTGTCCAATAGTAAACCCTCAGAGGTCTGAATCGTATGACTTGAAGCTAGAAAAGGGGAGTAGAAGGGGTAATCACACAACACATTTTTTGCCAGCTTATGCCTGAGTTAACCCCTGTACAATCAGCTGTTATAAGGCAGTGAGTGAAGACAAAAGCAGAGATGTATGCATTGCTAAATATTTTCAGACAATACAATAGTGCATAGAGACTTTCATTTTGTAAATAACTTTAAACATAGCCCATAGTTTAAGAAGTACTGATAAATACATCCAGAAGTCTTCATGAGGGTTTATGAATGCGTTATGCATTCACCTGTAAAGAAAGGGTTACTGCATTTCCTTTTGTAGTGACAGATTATGGAAGTATGACACAAACATTACACATGTCTGTTCTGTCTGATGTAAATCAAATAATATATACATAGGCTATAGCTGGCATGTAATGTCAGACTATAGTGAAAAACTTCCCTTTCGTTGATGTAATTTCAATCTACAGGTTGGAATTTTATGTAACTGTCTTTTACTTGAGTGAGCATGATGACTGAAAAAGAATGAGTCTGATTGTGCTTTAAACAGCCCTTTCCCATCAGGATGCATTTGTTTCATCATTAAAAAGAGTCAGAGAATGGTCACAGTCCAACAAGTGCCAGACATTCCTGACTGGCAAATCTGCCAAGGTGAAAGCCTGCAGTGCTGTGGTAGCATTGCAGTTGGTAACATGGAAAATCTCTGTGTGAAAATTTAATGAGTTGTAGGGTCACAACATTCTTCACCCCTCTAGTAGTGTAACTCAGTTTATGTAATCAGTCATGCATTGTGAGTGTGAGTGGAACATGTTGTTGGGTCAAGATTGAGTTGAATTCACTGTTCAGCGGGAATTCATAGATGAAGTACAATTAACAATACTGCATAAAGCAAAGGTATGGGGAATGTTGTTTATAGACATGAGAAAGAGAGACAGGGGAGAAGGGAAGAACTAGAAAAGAGAATAAAAGGTGGTAAGTTCAAATGCTGGTACTAAACATCCTCCATCCTTCCATCTCCCAACAGTCACGCAGTGATGATTGAAGGTGTACTTCTTACATTGACATTGACATTGAGAAGGTTACGGTTTTCAAAAAATGACTGAGACAATCATTTTTAGAGGTTTCCAAAACGTTGAAATGAAAATAACAAAAAGTCAGTATCTTCATATATTAACAATGTCATATTGTCCACTATGGGGAAAGGTGTGGTCATTCAGCAGAGATGCAAGCTAACCCATGTGATGGCCCCAGAATCTTTTTTTGTCATGGGAACTGCACTGTTTCCACTCTGGGAACAGTGTGGGCATGATATGGCAGAAAATAGATATGGTATAAAACTAAGGTGACCAGACCTCTGAGCTGAAAATCAGGGACATTTTCCTGAATTTTCCTTAGGAACCTATTTCTACAGTCAGCATCATTAAGTAACCCTTTAGCTTCAAAAATTTTACTCCGGACAGACCTTCAAAATCGGGGACTGTCCTTAGGAATCGGGGTTGTCTGGTCACCCTATATAAAACGGCTGTTGATAGATCCAAGCGTGTAGTGTACTACGCCGCATGTTTGTGAGATGGGTTCTCTTGGTGTGGTCTTCAACAGGGTTAGGTACCTCAGTGTGTGGTGACTTGGGGTTAATTTGTTGGGCCATTGGACATCTCTGTTGCCCAGAGTCCCAGAGTCTATTTTGGGTTGCCAAAATAGGACATACCTTTGAAGTGCACACTAGTTTACACTTGTCTTCATAGTGTGTAGCAGTACCTGATTTTGGGTCTCTCTGTGAAATATATCTGATCAGAGGAGTAAGTTATTCATTACAACATGAGAGTATGAGGCACTGAGGCTAGCATACCTGTTAAGATGAGAAAAAAGCTTAACACATGCTTGATTAGGAGCAGATGCTTGATTAGCATGACATCTGTGCATAACAATACCTGGAATGTTCTGCTGTCTCCACTAAGAGGAAGGGCTGGGGAGCTTTGTGGAGGAAGATTATGAAACAGCACAGGTAATTAGAGCCATCTGGGGCCTTGGGATGTTCCAGATGGGATACCTGGAAAAACTGTAACCAACGCTGCCCCCCCTTCTCCACGCATCCAGCTTTCATTAAATACTCCACTCCCTCTGCCAGAGCAGCAAGGGGGCCCGGCACCCCATTGCAAAGCAACATCACCAACAGAGGAGGTCTTTGTAGTGGCCCATCACGACTCCCCTGGCCTGCTGTGGCTCACCCGGGCCTGCGGGTGCACCAACCAGAGGCAGCCTCACGGCCTAACCCAAAGGCCTCAGACACGCACAGGCACAGAGCAGGGGGTCAGGACCGCTCCCATCACTATCACATTCCACCTGTTTAGTTTCTGCAAGGCAGGGGATGGATGAGAGGATGGGGTGAAGACACGCATGCTGGCGGGGGATTGTACAAAAGCACGTGAGATGCTCACGTGCATGTGAGATGAGGATGAAAAAAGGGCACAAAAAAATAAACTGTTGATTAACATTCTACACAACGGTTCTATAGGCGGGACCTACTGGCCACCTTCGGTGAAGGTCTTATGTAATGACTGCAGTAGATGATAATCTTGAATCTTGAGAAGACCACTGATTCAAAGACCAGTCACTGCTTTTTTTGTCAGTTGTTTTGGTGTTTTGGTTTTGGTCATGAGGCTGAAATCAGTTAAAATTACTAGTATTTGAAATCAACAAAATGTCAGTGTTAAGGGGCATGACAATGGAGAGGTTTTGGTTTTCATTCTATGGCTCTATGATCTATGAGTCATGCACGACTTTTTGAACAGGCCGTCTCATACGTCACAGGATGACAAAACTGTTATCTTCTATCTCCCAGAAAGTGATCCACAAACTGCCATATTCCTGTCCCTCATTTGAAACACAAACACAAACACGTTTTCCTGTAGGCCTTGATCTGTAAACCCAGGGTGCAATGCTCCTCTTCAAAGCAACTCTGAGCAGAAAACAAACAAAACGATTGTAGATGAACAAACACCTAACTTCTGAACTTGATTTGCAATCACTGTCACGGGGGCATTTGTGTACACAACAGACGCACTTTGAGGGAGCAGTTGACAGAAGTAACATTCATTATTACTTGAAAGAATTTTGCTCGGATTAATACTTTGTTTAACAATCTATAGGATACGTTTTTAATGTTGGTTACACACAGGGTATTGTGGCAATCCACTGTCCTTCATTAACGCATTTTGAGATTTTCCAGGGGCCCAATCTCTCCCAAATGCAAGTACAGATGCCCAACAACCCAAACTAAATACCAAGTAGATACCTTCCATCATCAGTATGTCACTTCATTAGGTTCAAAACGGCTCCTGAAAGTTCTACAAGACTGTCTGGCATTCCATAACCACTCTGTCGCATGCTCACAAAGGATTAGGACACACGTACAGTATCTCAACATCAACAGTAACAAACAGAGGTAAATATATGCAGGTCATTACCTTTTGTCCTCGCTTCCTGAAACTGTTGGGAAATCATGCTACTATGTTCCAAAAATACAGAGAACCTGATCCTGACCACCTCTTCCTCTTCACACACTTAAAATGGATATTCCGCATAGATATATCAATTTAACAATGAACGAACCCAACCCCTTCCTGCCTTATGAACAGAATCTTTTCTTTGATATTGGCACATTTTAATCATATTTCCTCCTGCATGATATTACCACCTGTCTGAGAGAGTGACACCAGCTGGAGGGGGATGCTGTTCACTTGATTCAACCAAAAGGAGGTCATGAATAAAAGGCTAACATTTGCGCTGATGCTAGTCCATCTACTGGATTCTGGAGATGGCTAAAGGTGGTGCAGATCAAGCAATGCTCTTCTCAGACTGAGCTCCATGTCACACCTTAGACTGGACTGGCACAAGAATTGGCCTCCATTCACCATGCCTGCAAGGTATGAGGACAGCACCCCTGAGAGAGCAGAGAGGAGAGGAAAAGAAGGAAGCTACTCGGCTGGGTTAACCATAGGGCTGAGAAGCCAGTGGAGAGCTGGGATCTTGCTAAGCAAACTTCTAAAAGATGTCTTTGAAATGGTCATGTAAGTGCCATGCCATCATCCAACATCAGTAAACCCATCAATCATTTTCTGGAAGGTTAAGTTCATCAATCGCTCCTCTCCATTCATTTAGTAGAAGGTAATTACATTTTTAAAATGTTTATAAATCTTAAGAAGGCCGATGGGACACTGATTTCACTTATATTAATTCAACAAATAGAAACAAATAGATTTTATTGTAACACCTTACTTAAGGTTGTCGACAAAAAAGTTAAGCTGTTCATGTAATGTTCATAACTGTTTGGTTAGTTATGAATTGGGTTGCATCCCAAACAGTATCAACTGAAGTGAACATCAAGTGTAAATTAATATTTGTGATACGTGTTATGTTATGTTATGTTATGTTATGTTATGTTTATGACTCATGTCATGCCACTCTTATGTTGACAACCTCAAGTAAAGTGCTACTGATTTTATTTCAAAGGTACATTGTTTTATCTTTTCTCACAATGCTCATAGAGAGACATTTGTTGTTGTTGTGACTTGGTCATTGAGATTGCACGTTTTGAAAAGTTAATCTCACTTGTTTTTTTTTGTTGTTGTTTTTTTTCAAACTTTCATTTCTAATGCTATTTGTCTGTTTTCTAATCTGCATGCGCAATTTATTCATGCAAATAGGATTCCTCAACAGTGCAATGCATATGGATGCTAAACAAAGCAGCCACTTACCTGCAAGCACTGTGACACTTTCACTCTTGACACTATTTATTGCCACAATATAAGATATAATAGCCATTAACCTTGTGCTACTGCTGTCATACCAGCACAATTGCTTGTTATCTTACTGTGTTTGTCTTTGTCTCTCGCTGCTGTGATTCCCTGGACTGTGCTTCATTTTATTATGTTCTGACACATCATACTATTTTCATTTTCTTGTCTTTTAACATTTACATAAGTTGCATGGTGGTGATGCTTTTCTGCAGTGCTGTTGAAGATTCACTGAGAAGAGTTCACTCTGTGGTTTGCTGCTGTCATAATTCCAGTGTTTGTTATTTTTCCATAAATGCAGAATTTTAGGGTCTCTCTCTCACCACAAAGCGAGTCAGGGGAGTGGACCTTGTGGGGTCCCGACTGCGTTGTGAGTACAGTCCGTACCAAGTCATAGCACACTGGAACCCCATGTCCTTAACAGACCCTCTCGCTGCTACAAGACTTCACGAGGAACAGGATCTCATCTGGAAGTGAGGGTTGAGACACATCACTGCAATGCCATTGTCTACATCGACCAAATTACATACTTTGTCCAGCAGTGTTTCTGACATTGTTATTAATGTGTTATAATTTCATGACTGGTGAAGGCACAGACTTGAAAATGGGTGTTAATGTTGATTGTGGACAGAGGCTAAAAGCTACAGGTTCAGGGGGGTGTTCCTAAAAGCATGTATGTTAACCCAGAGTATGCAGTTAACACAGGTTTTCAGTTGCAAAATGGTCAGGTTAAGTAAGTCACTGTGGTAACCTAACCAAACATAACACTGAACATAACCTGGTAGGGAGTTGGTTTTGTTCAGGTTATGGGTTATGTTCGGGTACAGGCATGTTCAAGCAAGGCCGCTGAAGAACTTGGTACAGAATGTTTTTTTCCTTTTTTAGAAAGGTTGCAATATTGACATCTAAGCCCAAAATGCCTGTGCTATTAACAGTGAGAGAGTGATAACACCACGATATAACATATTGGCTTTTAACAGCTATTTGCGAGCGCGCAACTGCAAACGTCTGTAATATTTTAATATTTAATTTTATCCATACCGATATTTCTACGTTTGCGCACATGAACCCACACTCTTCTCTACAAACAATGTGCATAGAGCTCTCTTTTTGGCGACTGTGGGTTTTTGTACCGTGTTGGAGACACTGTCGGTCGATGCGTAAAGTGTGCCTTGCGCTAAAGCAGTTAATGTGCACCTTCATTCGTTTTCCTGAAGCCTATATAATAATAATACATGGCATTTGGGATTCTCAAGGAGAGGTTTAGGTGTTTGCGCGGGCTGAGAGTCAGCCCTGAAAGGGCCCACGACATAACTGTTGCGTGTGCCAATAATATATTGCACAACTTGGCAACGTTGCCCAATGAGGAGCTCATTCACTAGGATGATGTGAGAAATGGTCAAGGAGTGCATGATTAAATCCGTCTCAAGCACTTCAATTTAAATAATACATAGGGAAACACAGTTTTTATTGTTTCCCAATTTCATGCTTAATTGTCTGAAAAGACAAACACTGTATTACAGATCCAAAAGCGCCATCATGCACTGACAAGTTGCTCTTTAATGCATAGCACTTCTATCTCAAGTTTAAAATATTCCATCTCAAAATGGCATCTCATTCTATATTTAAGAGCGGCAATACTGACGTAACTATTAGCCAATCATAAAATTATAACTTTACAACACTTCTGATATTACAATTCTCTTCTTCTCATAGGCCTCGAAAAAATCTTGTTGCTCCGCCAGGGGGAAATACGGCGCACGTCGTTTGGTCATTTTCATTCATGGTTTCACAGTGTAAGTTCGCAGTGTACGCGCACGACCCTCGGTTAACCAACACGGGGTTGACTAAGCAAATTCCTTACCAGAATTTTAGAACCGACTGCTCGGGTTTAGTCGCCATCGAGTTCAGTCAACCTCGCATTCAGACCTAACTCAGTGTTTGCTAAACATCCTTTTTGGAATACCCCCCAGGTCTTTTTAAAGTCCAACATAAACATGTTATTAAAACTGGGGGAAACACAACTATATGTTTCACCCTGAGTGCATGGAAACACATTTGAGCATATGATGTGTCTAGTTCTTAATAGGCTATTAGAATTTAATTAGACTATTACGGCTGAGTGGTTATAAACTGGTCTTCATCAGGTCTTTATCAAACCAACCAAAATGTACATGTCGAACAACCAAAGTTCGCCCGCACGCACAAGCAATGAATGTCCTGCAGGGGGCAATATAAAACAGGCTATTCTCTTGCAGGAATTTGAACTAGGCAGAGATGAAATTGGTACCAAAGCAGGGTGCGAGGGAAAAAAAAAAACAGGTGCCAAGCTACCTGTTGGACTAGGTTAGAAATCTAACATACCAGTTAGATTCTACATGAGGGCATGATATAGGCCCATGCTTGGCACGTTAAATACTGCGGTTTATGCCAAAACGTTACCAACTTTCATGCATAAATGTAATGTATCATCAGACCCGGCCCCCGTGTTTAACTGTTGGCTACCCACAGAGGCGAGTTATTTCTTTGGGGGTCGAGTAGACAGTTAGTGTACAGGTGGAACCATTGAGTTCAAATGGATGGAACGCCAATTCAGAGTAAACTCGATTAGCGTAGCTGGGGACTTATGACGTAGCTTGTTACAGTATAGTCAGTCTATTGTTAAATCATGCTTTGGGACTTTAAAACGGGTGACAAGCCGGCACAATCACATTTTATTCTGTAGTGAGAAGCTGAGCGACCAGAGTTTGGTATTATTTGGTGTAATTTATGTAAATTAAAATGGGATGTTGCTTGAGCAAGCAGGTAATTTTTATATACAGTATGTAATTACTATAATTATTTGTAGATAAGAAATGAAACTTCATTAGGTTAGACTGAAAATCAGACAAAATTTATCAAAATTACTGTAATGAATTCCATTACAAATGCCGTACAATGCCTATATTATTAGGACGACGAAGTGGATGGCATCAGTCCAGAGCGCCCTCACAACAAGGCAAGGCGTACAGGATCCTCTACCTTCCCTCCATCTCCCCTTCCCATCCCCACCAAACAACTGACCCGCAGCTCCTCCTGCATGGTGCTGTACTCCTCATCCCCCCTTTCACCCTTCAGTCCTCCCTCTCGCTCTCACTCCGTTCCTTGCCTGGCCTCCTCCCTCTGCAGTCCCATCCTGACCCATCCTGTACCCACAGAGAACCAGCAGCCAGTTCTTGGTAAGTCTGGTGCAATCCTGAGTCAGCCATTGTATAGTGACTGTTTTCTGAAAACTTTGTGCTGGATCATATTGGCTGAATCCCAATGCCCCCATAACCCTGGTCCTGGGCTTATAATGAGCATGAAAAGATGTAGTGCTATAATTTATTTTATAACTCTAGGGTGGTATACCCTTCCCAAAGTCACTATGTGCCATGCTTCCCTCAAATGGTGCTGACCAACTCTCTGGCTCAAGGACTAATATTCCTTTCAATGATCTGGTTACAAATATTCAAAGTCTGCAACTTTCTGTTCTCTTTCCCCAGAAACAACTCCTCCATCCAGCCTCTCGACAAACCTTCAGTTGCTAGGGTAATGTTACATTATCTTAATACACAATCAGCACTTCAAATCAAATTTACACTAGGAAGCCCTCTTGCAGTAACAATTTGCAGATGTGTAGAATAATGGACTGCTTCCCAAAGTCAAACAATGCACAAGTTCATCTTATCAGTAGACCTATACTTACTTAAGTGAACATCTTGGTTGAAAAGCACAATTTTAATGTTGCTGGATACTTGTGTAACCCTAATTGTATTTCTGTGTCTCTTACAGGTTTCCCAACAATGGTAACCAATGTTATCTTAATGCAACCCTGCAAGGCCTCCTAGGGCTCATCTCTTTCAGCAGTGACATTGTGGGACAAATACACTGCTGGAAGAGACACTCGTCTGCCCCTCTTTTGAGGTAATAAGAAGCACCCCTGAGCCATCTAAAACTCCATAACTCCATAAAACACTAGGCTCAAGGTTTAGTTTCAGTTTTCTGCATTTAAAATTGGTTTCATTGGTTTACCTCTGTATTTGTATCTATAGGAACATGGCAAAGCTCCAGCTGTCAAGGTATGAGGGGTCCAGAGGCAGGGAGAAGGGGAAAATCTTAAAAAAAATACAGAGATGTATTTCAACAATCTCCCCTGAATTCAGTGGAGACCACCAGCAGGTAAGGTTTCACTGAGGCCTGATCTAACCACAATAAGGCGGGGTTAGATTTAAAAAAAGAAAGAAAAAAAGGAAACAAAATGGGCCATCCTGGGCTAGCATCTCTTAGGAATGTCACAGGATTTAGGAATAGATTTTTTTTTACTGGAATTAGGTAATATGGTAGTAGTTGGTTGCGGGCGTGGTCAGGTAACAGTTACATCAGTTGGCTGATAAACAGGTAACCTGGGTTTGATTTACGAATTCCATATGGCAAGTCTTTGTTGCTTTGGCTGACTGTCTGCTGCATACCAGTCCAAATTTTTACTATGGTATTATAGGAGGCTGCTAGAATAGTTTGTAGTTTCTGTGGCAACTGAAGTGCTTGCTAGGTTGTCAGTTGAAAGTGGTTGATAGGTTGTTGCCAGGGTACTCATGGTGGTTACTAGGTTGTAAATGTGGAAGTGGTTGCTATGCTGGTTGCTAGGGTAATCATTAAATTCATTAATCCTGATATATCTATATGTTGTTTTGTTTGTTATCCACCCCAGGATGCCCACGAATTTTTACTCTTCTGCCTCATGAAAATGAAAGAGGAGGGCTTGGCTCTCAGCCAGGTGGGGCTGTCAATCAGGTGCCCTGTGGCCAACCTGGAGTTCCAGCTCCTCTGTGTGCGCACTTGCAACAGGTAAGACCTTCCACACAGTGACTGGCTGTCCACATCCAGTGTCTGAAATATTGAGACGTAGGCTTATCAGACTTAACACATCAAGTGCCTTCTGCTGCAAGTCTGTGCCATTTCCCAGTTACTTGTTTTTTTTATCTTGTCTCACTGAAGCTATGGACTCACATTTTTTGTCTCCTTGAAGTTGTGGACTCAGTGTTAAGAGGACCGAGGAGTACAATCACCTCTCCATCCCAACCCTCCACCAAAGCACACTAATGGACAGCCTGGCCCAATTTTTCAAGGTTGTGCCCATATACTGTAAATAGAAATCAGCTGCTAGTGAGCCCATGTTTAAATCAGACACAGTCACTGTGATTTTGTCCCTTTTTCCTTTCTTAGATGGCAGAGCTGGAGTGGGCATGTAGCTTCTGCTCCGGGACACAAGCTTCAGAGAAGCTCCAGTTCCTCACTCTGCCACGGTAAGTGCAGACAGCCAGAAAAGCTTGTACAACAATAATACTCACAGCATTATAAAGATAATAAATGAGTTCCGAACTAAGTGTGATGCAGTACACACAAGTGAAAGTAGGGCAATATAAAATACAGAGGACAGAGACACATGAACTTGTGACCAGTAAGGAATTATCTGTATCCATGTTGTTTTCACCCTATGGCCATCTCCCTTGCAGGGTTCTGGTTCTGCACCTGAAGAGGTTTGATGGTAGGACTATGGTGAAGAACAGATCCAGTATCGAGCTCACCTCAGAGCTGAGCCTCTCCTCCTGCCAGGAGGAAGGAGGGTTAATGAAGCAGCTTATGCCAAGGTGGGCATGTGCCATTGTGGATCACTAAAATTTTTACCAGTAATACTAGTCATACAGAAAACACAACCTTTAGAAATGTTGTAACAAATGTTCTAAACACATCCAAAGTCTTAATGTTCATCTAACATCAGAAAAGAATTCATGCAGTAAGACACAGGCTAATATTTTCCAGATATTAGAAACAATCCTTTTGTGTGGACCACTGATCCTATCATTCCTGTAATAAATGGCAAATGAAATATAAAAAAAAAACCCAAATGTCCATACATTAGGCAGTTAAGATAGGCTCATCGATCTTGAATGTTTTTTTTTTTTTATTCCTGGCCATCTCAGTAAGGTGCCTGATGTCAAGCAGTTAGCTCATGAGATGCAGCAGTTTGTTCTTCACCCATCAGTCTGGAGTGAGAGTGGAGAGAGTGCTGGAGAGCCAGCTAGTGTGGCATCTCATCTGGTGAGAAATGACAGTTAGAGGGAGAGAAGGAAGGAGTAAATGGAAGTAAATGCTGAGCAAATGCTGAGTTTAATAGCTGTGCAAACACAGAACAGATAAATTGAGTATATTCGCCTGAATATAAGACTATAAATACTTTTACTATAAATACTTCTAAAAAAAGAGGGGTCGTCTTATATTAACAGACAAGACAAAAATAGAGGGGTAAATACAGAGGGTATCAAAGAGGATATTTGTGGTAAATGAACAGGAAGCGTCTCATAGGCTTAGAACACCACACATTGGAGAGGTTATAGATTAGGCTTGAACAAGTTTAAAAATTGGCCTTGACTGGGGTTACATGCATTTCAGTATCCCATGACCCGATTTTGATAATATTCAGGATACGGTGTTAAAATTTGTACAAATTGCATACTCCAATGCGGCACAATGGAGTCACTGCATTACTGACCAAATCTTGCCCAGTGCCTGCACAGACTTCCATCAGACAATCAATTCTGATCAAACATCAGTGTTTTTAGACATGCCAACATCTGTTACTATTACAAAGAAAGGTTGAAAATCAGAGGGTCGTCTTATATTCAGGATGGTCTTATATTTGGGCCAATACGGTATTTATGTGTGTTTTTTTTCTGTTTTACACAGAACAAAGCAGGATGCAATACAACAACCTATCGGCTAGCAAGTGTTGTGTCACACTTGGGGGAGAGTATGGAGAGTGGTAAGTAGCCATGGCCATTTCATTATACACCATGCTTCTTATACACCAATCTATTTGTGTCCTAAATTCCCTTTGTGCACGCGGGAGTGTCAGGATGGTCAAACACTTGTAATGAGGCTATAGCTATGAGCTAACTAAGAAATTAATCCTGAACTGGTGAGGAACATGGAAAGCTTATTTGTTAGGCTTACTTTGGACAGTAAACTACTATAACTACACCATAGTACTTGCCTAATATCAGTCTAGCCTACCGTACTTCACCAGAAAAAAGTGACCATCCTGAAACCAATGTCCTTCTGGGACTTTCCATCTTCCGTGCTCAGAGCGCATTCCTGGAATCCATGGTAATGGTCAATGTGTCTGTTCAGGTCACTACATTTGTGATGTGGCTCAGGAAGATGGAAAAGATTGGCTGTGCTGCAATGACAGTAAAGTGTCACGTAAAACCAAGAGTCACATATTGAAGAAAAGGGCCAGTACAGCCTACTTGCTCTTCTATGTGAAGAGGTACTACAACAACCCACATCCTGGGGGTTTGGATAAGAAATTAAACATATATACCACTTTGATTACATCTCATATGCCGTCTTGATTACATCTCCTCTTTGCTTTATAGTGAGGAGCAACAAGGGTAGAGAGGAGAGGCAGGAGACGCCTAGTGGTTGGTGGCTAGACATGAGAGTATGGCACAGTGAGTGAATCTGAATATTGCTCAGAACAAGGCTGGTTGCTAGGACAACTAGTATGTTCTATCAAAACTATGGTTTTCTGATGTCCAGTCTCTATGAATAAGGCATTCATATCATAGATTTTATTATATATCATTAGATTCGTGTTAAAGAGTTTTTGCGTCTTTCCTAGGAATCTCTCTTCTCCAGTGGGGATGTTCAACCGTATGGTCTTCTGAACCGATTCTCACGTCACAATGTCATGAAAGTTGACTGGCAGATATAGCCGCCCTTCAACAGGGGACTACGCCCTGTTCCACTGAGGCAATTAGATTCACCTAGCACACGCATGACACATTGTTTGTGTATCAAGTATTGTCTGTATATAAACTGACACAGTTTTTGTGTATAAAGTATTGTCTGTATATAAACTCCTAAGCGCCTCTCCTTTGACTTGTTGATAGGGGCCAGCCTGAATCCTCAAAAAGGATGATCTCCTCAGAGATAAAAGCAGAGGCAGAGGAACAGTTGCTGTCAAGATACTGTGCACTCCAACTTCCTGTCAAATGGTGAATATTAGTAATTTATATTTTTTCACTTGCTACACTTACACTTGCCTGTATTCAAAAGTACCTTAGTAGGTAACAGAGCTATTTTTCCTTTTGGCAAAAATAGGTAACATGCTATTCCTCAGTATCAGTAGGAAACTAAACAGATAATGGATTACCACCACCTTACCCATCAGTATGAATAATTCTGGACAGTATCTTGGCTGACTCACATCTCCATGTTCACCGATGTCTTTCCATCAATGTGATCCATGAACTATGCTTGAACAGAGGACAGCTCAGCTCACATTTCACAAGTGAACATGAGCACCATCAAATATTTGCATTCATTAAATAAATAAAAAAATCAGCACTGCATATCTGTTCTTTGTTAAGAGCTCTTTCTAGCCCTTTGGATAGAATTTAATCCAAAACACTGCTCAGTTCATCTTGAATCAATTGTTGTGAATACACCACAGCATGTTGGAACACCACATCCAATGGTTTTAACATGGGTAAACCTCATGAAGATCATTTTGGAAAGCAGATAACGCCTCATAACAGCTGACTAGTCATAATCCATGGCTCCTCCAGAATGTTTTGCATTTACTTTTCTGTCATGTATTTCCCTAACCTGGGAAAGCCCATCCTGATCTTGGAGCCTGAGTTCTGCAGCTCAGTGGCCAACCAAGACTGCATTTACAATTTGTGTCTGAGAGAAAATCAATCAAAAATGTGCTTACACCTCTGACGCCATTGTAGGTGAGCTTAAAGGTGTGATTCAATTTTCAACAGCCCTGTTGTTCGAGGTAACTGAGAGCTGCCTGTAGGAAAAATGAACCAGAAAATGTCATAAAACATAGTGAATAGCAAACTGGCAGCTGATGTTAAATGAAGGTTAACATTTTTAACCAACCTTTCTTGCGGAAGAAAAGGGTGTGTGTGCAAAAGAAGGGAAGTTTAGCTACACCTACAAGCCTGCTGTGTGCTATCACTACGGTAGTCATGAGAAGAAAACAGAAGGTGAACCTGCTGAAAGCAGGGATTCTGCTGCCCTCTGCTGGTGACTGATTGTGCACAGCACTGGTCTAAAAGTTACAGGTAAACTTATGTCACTGCACACGGCTAAACAAAGAAACTATGAAAAATACTGGAGACTAGCAATAGTGGAAATGACAGAAATGCAATTTATAGGTAAACACAAACAAATAAAGCTTAGGCCTGAAAAAACTAGGGATGTACCGATCTGACTTTTTTTTAGTTCCAATACTGATTTCGATACAATACATTTTGTATATTGGTCGGTACCTGATATAGACCCGATATCCAAATTGAATCAGGAGATAGGCATCATCCTCCGCTAAAACGAAGAGAGAAAATAAAAAAGAACCCAATGAGTCCACATTGTGATTTGAAAAACACATGGAAAACCTAGGCCTACTCACCTTGCACTGCTGTTTGGTTGTCCCAAATTTTTACATGATAGCCCAGGCTACTCATGATTCTCTTGAATCTTAGTTATCAATCACGGAACAAATAAATGTTCCCAAAAGATTGTTTTATTCTTGAAATATATAGGGGAACAAACAACTAAACATTTTCAATGTGTAATCATATGCTATATACCCCACTGTATGGACTTTCTGACCAACCGGCCACAGACTGTGAGACTGGGCCCCCAACATTCCTCCACCCACACGCTGAGCACTGGTTCCCCCCAGGGCTGTGTGCTAAGCCCCCTCCTGTACTGTCTCTACACTCACGACTGTAGTCCGACCAACAACAACCTCATCGTCAAATCCCTGACGACACCACTGTGATCGGACTAATCTCAGGGGGAGACGAGGCAGCTTACAGAGTGGAGGTCCTGAAGCTGGCATCCTGGCGCTCAGACAACAACCTGGCTCTGAATGCCAGGAAGACCAAAGAGATCATCGACTTCAGGAGACATACCACCGACCTCGGCCCCCCGCTCATCAATGGCCAATGCGTGGAGTTATTTAGCCTAATCGTTTTTGAGGCTCGAGATTCGACCGCACATGTGCTAAATAATGTATACCAGTTGCTGGACATGCCCACGCTTGGCAATAACTGATGGATTTCTTGATGAAGAAGGGTTGTTCAAGAGACAAGGCAAGCGATGGAAAATGCAAATTTAGCGACAAATGGCTCGAAAATGCCAATTACTCGTGGTGGCTGAAAGCTGTCCCCAAAGATGCCTGTGAGGCTTACTGTGTGGTGTGCTGTTAAGTTTTTAAGTTGGGCACAATGGGGATAAAAGCGGTGGACTCATATGCAAAGTGCCAAGCACGTTGCTTTTGCTAAGGCCCGCCAACATCATCCTCACCATCCAACCATCCGACTTTTGCACTACCACCTATAGCGGAGAAGAGGATACTCCTACGAGGCCACAGCCTGCTCAACCACACGCATCGTCCGACATCCGGACAGTGTGTGGTTCTACTCCGACACTCAGGGCAGAGGTGATCTGGGTGCTGAGGACTGTGACAAGCCATCAGGCCTACAGGTCGAATGACGGAATTGATGACCTATTTAAGGCAATGTTTCCTGATTCCCTGCTTGCTCACTCATTTACTTGTGGCAAAGATAAAACCCGATACGTGTCAGCATTCGTTCTGGCCCCATATTTTTAAAAGGAGCTCATAGCCGAAGTTAGCAACAGCGGGACGTTTATTGTCCTGTTCGATGAGAGCTTGAATCATGCTACCAAGAACAAGCAACTCGACCTACATGTACATTTCTGGAAAAATTACCATGTTCAGTCACGATTCTATGGTTCGCAATTTCTGGGACATGCAACTGCTCAGGACCTACTTCAGCACTTCAAAGTAAGATAAATTGCTCATAAACTCATAAGCATATGTAATCCATTTTCTATTTTATCTACTTTGCCGCTGTCTAACCTCTGCCCACGTTGCATTTCCTACATATGCATTGGCTCCTTTTACTGGCGCATATAGGAATAAGAACGCATCAATCAATTAGCCCTGCAAGTCCTTGAAGTCCTTATGATTCTATTGGTCCAAATGATTTTAGGTTCAATTGATGTACCAGTTACCACATTTGTTTATAACCTTTGTTAGCCTGCTAACTTGCTATATTCATTTATCACCAGTGTAAGTAGCTAATTTTAGCTTACTAAACTGAGCTAGTCAGTCTGGTCATTGAAAAAAGACGAGCCCACTCGTGGCATTTCTGTCAGTATTACTAGAATTAACAAGTCATACAAAATTAGTGTAAACCCACTCCAGCAAACAGGTCATAATCAGACATCTCATATGCAGTGAGTGAGCCTAATTTTGGATTAATTTTTAAATAAGTTTTTGTGCATTCACATTGTTAAACTTACATTAGATTCAAAGGTTGTGACTGCATTCACATTGTCACATAGTTACATTGGATTCAAAGGTTATGACTGCATTCACATTGTCACATAATTACATTGTTAATCCTGTGCTTGCATTGGATTCAAAGTGTGTGACTAAACACTGTCAAACAAACAAATTGCTTCTTCTAGAATAATGTTTTCTGCTGAATATTCCCAAGAACAATCAGATAAAATAATATATAACCTCATGATTTTTATGCTTCAGTTTCACATTATACAGCTCGTTAAAATCGTTAAATAATAAAACCGTTTTATCTGTAACACAAACTAGGGTTTTAGAAAGAGTATGTTTTTCGTGACTAGATCTAGGTCTTAAATTCGTTTTGAAAATGGTATTAAAAACTCTTAGTAAGTCTTAAATTTAACTTGCTCAAACCTGTAGACACCATGTTTAAGATGGCCCTCATTCTGCCTTTGGGTTGAGTGAGGGTAGGTGCTTAGGTTTTCTGTGCTGTCTGTTACTAGTATGCTATGCTGAGCTAAATGTAGCCTTTTCTTTGTTGCACTTTTGTTAGCTATATTGTGGTGAAAGCTAAAGGTTCTATTTTCCTGTATATACTGGGTTTTTTTTTTTTGCTTTTGCTATTTGGGTTTGCACTTATTTTATTGCTGCATCTTTTCGGGAAGCTGCCATAACTTTAATAAATTTGCAAGTATTTTTGGACACCTTCGTTGCCGTTTTTCCCTCTTCCACCATCCTCCAGTTGGCCACATCCCCACTAGGGGTGACCGCCTCGGTACCTCACAACATGTTATATCCAGAATATTATGTCCAGAATTATGGCTGGGAAGTGTAGTAGTAGGCAGGCATAGTTTTAAAGTCAAGGAGTGAGATGGATCATGGGGGTAACAATATATAAGTAAAGAGAGAATTGTATGGCATGACACATGAAAGGTTTGTGGCGGCACTTGGCTATAGCAGCATAACTAATGTATGGTGCATGGCAACTCAGCACTACTACAGGGATGGTCAGTGGCCACCATGCCTCACCACTGGGGGCAACAGCAGAGGCAGTCCCTCCAAAAAGACCCATCAGGGGTGATGATTTACCATGCATCATCCCTAACTATGGGAAACAGTAAAGAGGAAGGTTTTAAGTCTAGACTTAAAAACAATTGAGAGTGTCTGCTTGTCAGATGTGTGTGTGTGGGGGGGGGGACATTATTCCACAACAGGGGTGCGCGGTAGCAAAAGGCTTTTGCTTCTATCATAGATTTTGATATTTTTTAGGATTACAAGAAGAACAGCATTCTGGGATCTTAGGGTTCTAGGAGGGTGGTAAGGGACAAGTAAATCTTTAATATATGTTGGAGCATTACCATTGAGGGCTTACACAGGTTGTAGGTTAGGAGGAGTATTTTAACATTTCGATTCGACTTTTAATAGGGAGCCAATGTAAGGAAGCAAGGATAGGAGAGATATGTTCAAATTTTTTAGTCGTAGTGAGTGTTTGGGCCACAGCATTTTGTATTAGCTGTAGGGTTTTGATACAGGTATTACTACACCCAAAGAACAGAGCATTACAGTAATCAAGCCTGAAGGTAATAAATGCATGTATTAATTTTTCAGCGTCCTCAAAGAATAGGAACTTTCTAACCTATCAATATTTAGTAGGTGGAAAAAAAGATGTTTTTGAAATGTGTTTTACATGACTATTTAGAGAGAGGTCATGCTCAGTAATTACCCTGAGGTCTTTAATGTTTGTGTTACATGACAGTGAAAGGCCACTGAATAAGTTTGGAGGTAGAATGTTGTTCAGCTGTTTAGGGTTTTATTAGTTTGAACATTGGAAATTATTCCATCATCCAGATTTTAATGTGTTGGAGGCAGGCAACAAGTTTAGTTACTGGCATATAGTCATTAGGTGTCATGGAAAGGTAAAGCTGGGTATTGTCAGCATAGGAGTGGAAAGTAATGGCATGTTTCCTTATAACAGATCCTAAAGGTAACATGTACAGGGAGAATAACACACGCACACACACACACACACACACACATATATATATATATATATATATATATATGTATATTATAGATTTGGATACAAAGCCTTATCTGAGGCAAATTATGTTTGGAATAATTTGACACATTGAGAGGGATGAAAATTGCATCATTGTCCCACTCCCGGTCGGCTCACTGCCAACAAACAGATACCTCTTTCCAGCAGGATTACAAGTTTGTCTCATGTATGTCCATTTTGTATAGTGTGCCATCTCGTGGATGGACATAATGGTTATAATCAGGCCCTCACTTCACTTAACAGAACAGGCTATGCGAGAGTAAACACTAGAAGGAACACACCTAAGGTCAAGTCTACAGTTAGTTATTGTAGTGACAGCCACTAACAGAATAGAAACGTTATTCTTTTGAGATTAGTGGTGACAAGCCTGTGGTATCAGGCTCAGTTGCATCAAAGCACTCTGTAGAATTTTTGCATTGCATCAGAACGTTACTATGATGAAGAATCAAAACATTCTGACTTTGGTAGTAGAGGGCATTTCTATGTTTCCAAGCATGGATGCCAACAAAGCTACTAGTTTGTCTGGAGATTTTAGCCGATATTTTAAGGACAATTTACAGCAGCAGCTTTTGTAAGTTATACTTTTATGAATAGTCATTGTGGCTGTTCTTGTGAGGACACAGCATCATTATGTTATGTGCCTTTTGTATACCCTACAGCCGTAAAGAAAGTGACGATGTCTTGGCTCCTTCCACCCGTCTGCTAAAAATGAAACAGGAGTTAAATGACGTCCACCAAGCTATGCTGGCTGCCAAAGATGTGGGAGACAATCAGGCTACTAAATTCTTTTTCCCCCCACTTTCCTGATGTTTTCTCTTCGTTATCTTCACTCATTACTACGTATTGGAAATCATCTTTTAAAGCATTTTATCAAATGTTGTCTGTGGTTTTAAAAAGGCTACTTGACTATTTAACACGTTTCTAAAATGTTTGATTATTTTAGCTGAAAAACAGTTCTCAGTGTTTTATTGCATATTACGTGCATATTACGTGAACCTCCCAAGGTCTACACCTGAGATGCAGAGCCTTTGAGCACAACTGTTCTCTATGTGTCTGTAGGACTTCAACACCACCATAGCAAAGCAACGAATGCAAAAGGAAGAACTGAGAAGCAAACAGAGAGAGCTCAAAGATCATTTGTTGAAATTCGATCAGTTTCTGAAGGTATGTTTGCATGACCCAATACCTACACTGATCAGAACCGGATTACTCCCACTGTCATATATGATACAATAGATAAATAAAACATGATAGATAAAACAGTTCTGGTGATTGGTTAATTTCTCAGGAAAGACAGACATATTGTATCCCCTACTCAAGTCTCTCTTGATGTGTAGCAGTGGCAGCTAACTGTATAAATATGGAGGAGATGAAGTTAGATAACTATAACCAAACTTTTTTGGGTGTAGTTAAACCTGCTGGCAGTTTGGTAGTAAGTGCATAATATAGTTTAGCAGCTTACACTAATGACCTTTGACTCATGACTTTTCTTTTTCTTGATTTGTAATTTGTTGAGAGTACTGATGTATTTAGACACAAGTTATTGTGAAGGCTTTCTGATTGGTGTGCCCGTGCCAGGAGAATGACATGAAGCGCGTGCGAGCCATGAAGAAGGTGCATCATGAGCGGGAGCTGGCCGGAGAGAAGGGCGCTGAGCTGCGGTCCCTGGTGAACGATTGCCGCATTCTCACACAGGAGAGGGACAGGCTGGGCAGGCTGGCTGAGAAAAATCAGGCCTACCGAGGATACCTGCTCAGCGTGGTCAGACAGTGCAAACAGGTAAGGGCTACGGAGGGACAGGGTTCGAATGGCCACAGGTGAGTAGAGGCAGAGCTAGGACCCCATGATACTGCTATGTATGTGTGTGTGTGTGTGTGTGTGTGTGCCTGTGAGAGACAGAGAGAGACAGAGACAGAGAAGGGTCGAAAGAATGAGTGAGTATATGACCACATTTGACCAAAGAACATGGGGAGAACAGAATCTGGTGTGGTGGCACAGGTGGTAGAGAGAGAGGTGCCGTTCAGCAGCTGGAAGGTTTCAGGTTTGAGCTCCGGCTCCTCCTGACCCAGTGTCCTTGAGCAAGACACTGACCCTCAAACTGCTCCCGGTGAGCAGATTGGCACATTACATGGCAGCCTCTGCCACTGTTATGTGAATGTGAGTGTAAATGAGTGAATGTGAGGTAAATTGTAGAGCGCTTTGAGTGCTTGTAGAAGTGGAAAAATGCTATATAAATGCAGTCTATTTACAATTCACCAAAACACACCACCATAAATCTTGCTTTGTGCTCACAAAAACAATATCTTACGTAGATTAGGGAAGCAGGTAAAGTAAAAGCAGTCAAATTCCTCTGAAATGTTATTACTGAGAACAAGAGCAGATTTTTTCTAAAGGACAATCAATGGTAAGTGGAGAGAGGTGTCCAGACAGAGCAGGAGTGTGTCGTCCCTACTGACTCAGGTACATCTTTCAAGGCTGCACACCTGTCCTGTATTCAGTGTCACTTTTTTCCTCTGCTCTCGCAGTTTGACGAGCCTCGCCAGGTGATGTCTCGTTTTGAAACCCTGGTGCAGACGCGTGAAGACCTGATGAGGAGCTCTAAGGAGGGTGCTGCATCGGTCAACCGAGCTCGGGCCCAACTGAGCCAGTACACAGAGCAGTGCGAAGACAAGGTCATCCACTTCAACAACAAGCTGGCCTTGCTGCAAACTGAGCTGGACACGGTCACCAGCCAGGCCATGCTATGGGTGAGTGAGTGCACTTTGCCTGCAGTGCACATCAATAGCCTACATCTGTTCTATTAGTCAACAAAACACAGCATTCCAAATACTGTGGATGTGACTGCGTGCGTGTGTGTTCAACTCAACTGCACTGCTCAACTGTACTGTTTCATCCATAAAGACAGATAAAAGGCAGCATCTGTGTGGCGTATAGATAGACATATAGTGGCACCTGTGTGGCATATGGGTATATATATTGCAGCATGTGTGTGCCATATAGATAGAGAAAAGGCAGCATCTGAGATACAGTATGAGGCAGCATCTTTGGGACCTATAGATTGATATAAGGTGTCATCTGTGTATCTTATAGATAGATATAAGGCAGCATCTGTGTGTAGTATAGATTGCAATAAGGCAGCATCTGTGTGTCGTATAGACTGATATAAGGCAGCATCTGTGTGTAGTATAGATTGCAATAAGGCAGCATCTGTGTGTCGTTTAGACTGATGTAAGGCAGCATCTGTGTGTAGTATAGACTGATATAAGGCAGCATCTGTGTGTAGTATAGACTGATATAAGGCAGCATCTGTGTGTCGTATAGACGGACATAAGGCAGCATCTGTGTGTCGTGTAGATTGATGTAAGACAGCATCTGTGTGTCGTATAGACTGATGTAAGGCAGCATCTATGTGTCGTATAGACTGACATAAGGCAGCATCTGTGTGTCGTATAGACTGACATAAGGTAGCATCTGTGTGTCGTATAGACTGACATAAGGTAGCATCTGTGTGTCGTATAGACTGACATAAGGTAGCATCTGTGTGTCGTATAGACTGACATAAGGCAGCATCTGTGTGTCATATAGACTGATATAAGGCAATGCCTGTGTGGCATAGATATAAGGCAACAGAGCTGCTGCTGGAAATGGTGGGCCTTGGTGCGCCTATTCACTGGCGTGGTCCTAACTCTACCCTGTTGTCCAGTGCTTCTGTGAGAGAGCTGGGACTGGTGCATTCCCCCAGACTACAGCCTGATGCTTTCCAAAGGAAGTGGTTCTTTGTTCTCAGAGGTGTGCTTCCTCTTACACATACTCCAGTCTCTGTGGTTCCAACAGGAGTTGGGCTGGGTCGAGTGCTCATATAGAAGGCAGACAGTGTTGACTGACTAGCAAACTAGTGGCACACTGCTACCCTGTCTTCCTCCAGACACTTGTAGGCATGTTTACGAACAGTTGAAACGGTTGAATCATGATAGACCTCCCCTGGGTTGATCTGTCATTGAAAAGTCACCACGAATTGGACACATTAATTTGCATAAATGCATAAAGAATTTTTGACGCAACATTAGCCGCATCCGAATGCTTTGTGGAAGCAGAACTAACGGTTAGATGCGTCCCATAGAAATGGACAGGACTGTTAATAGTGATATGCAGTGTCACTTGATCTCTGTTGTCCCAACAGGAGTCGCGCTGGGTGCACATCCAGAACACGGCTGCCAAGAAGACCTTGCTGTTGGGCACCATAAAGATGGCCACTCTCAACCTCTTCATGTCCGCATGTGGCAAATACAAAGAACACAAGGGGGTTTCTCCAGAGGACACTCTGCAACAACTTAGTCAGGTAGAACACTAGACTACCACTGCAACAACTCACTAAAGTAGGACACCTAAAGAGTACCTCTGTAACAGCTCACTAAGATAGGACACTAGAGAACCACTGCAACAGCTCACTAAGATAATAGAGTACCACTATAATAGAATATCATTGTTCAATTATCATTGTTCAGTAAGGTAGGACGCTATATATATATATAATTGCAGCTGATTGCATGATGTTAGCGTCTAACGTACTTAACCTGAAGTTGCTCTATGGGAGACTGGCCTCACAGTGATTGATGAATGTAAGTCGCGTTGGATAAAAGTCGGCAAATGCTTATAGAAATAATGTAAAGAAGCTTCAGCCTATGGCAAGCAGGCCATCAATGTCCTCCCTTGTGAAAGATTAAATACCATTAATATGTCAGCCAGCCTGAGATGCTTCTGACCTTTCCAGATCCAGTCCATCCTACTGAACCTGATCGGCATCATGGAGGAGGTTCACAAGACGGATCACAAATAGCTGTTCTAAAGAGGGACCAAGCCACCCTAAATCCAGTAAATCTCTCCTCCACCCCTAACCTAGACCCTGACCCACACCAACCTCAACTGGGGGTTTATGAACAAATAAAATAAATAAATGACATGAATACATACTAAATAAATAAATAACTAACATAAATAAATAACCCAACAAACCCAGTTGGCCACACCCCAATGACTTGTCTATTATCCACCTAAATAATGAATTTAATTTAATTTAATTTAATTTTATGTATTATTAGGAATCCAATAAAAATAAATACTAGAAATTTTACCTGTAGTATCCTTTCAAATAGGTGTTTGTTATGTATAGATATTAACACACTACTGCACTCATTCCAATCTGTAACCACTGAAGATAAAGCTGTGCTGTGGTCAGGAGATGGGACAGGAAGTGATGGCTTACTCAATCCTGCCGTCCTGGTGCTGCCCCCGCCTCTCTCTAGCTAGGACCAGCCTTCATGCCCCACCCCTCTGGCCAAGGATTTGGGGGTTCTGCTGCAACACACCGCTGTGGACATACACACACACATACACATGCACTCAAACACAGGCCTTAGGTGAGACTATACCTGTAATGCACACACCAATGGAGTGACACATTCTGACCCACATATATATATAAATTAATGGCTGAATTAATAAATTAATTAATTCACAACCCTTGTGACTTCTGCATGCACATACAGAAACTAACATTATATAAATATCCTAGATGAGTGGCTCTTACAGACACAGACACCTGACTAGCACAAGACACTAATGCATGATCAGTGAGTGTGCAATCTGCATGTGTGTGAACTGCAAGTGTGCATCTCGGGTAAGGTCCTCCGCTCACCTCCATCCGGGTGTGTTCTGAGTAGAGGCAGCTGTCACCGGTGTCCCCAGCAGAGACTCCACAGCCTGGTGTCTGTCACTGTGGATGGTCAAGCCTCAGACCTGCTGCCACATGGACTGAATTAAGATCTGCTGTGTACCTGACAGCCAGGCCTGCTGCAGGTTCACACAGACACACACAACAGGAAGAAACAAAATGCCATTAGACAGCACAGGTTAAGTCCACCCCAGCAGAGCTGTAGACTGCTGTCTCGAGAGCACATGCCTGTAAGCCTGTAATCCCCACCTGTACATAACTTAAAGGGGAACTCCGGCATGTCTGAACCTCGATTTTACTATTAGAGAACTTTACTTTGATAAAAGCGTCTGGATAGTCTCACCACTGATGTGATATCTCCACCAATTTAGCACCAATTTGGTTCATTGTTTTGGTTAATTAAAGTCCTCTACCAGTAGAATATAGATTCAGATGTGCCACTCCTGCCTCTTCCCACGGAGGCTGTGTGTGGGTGATTAAGGCTGTGCTCGGGTTTAGTCAACATGGCTTCAGTCAACCTTGACATTTTAACTCAGCGTTTGGAGTACCTCCCAGATCTTGTAAACGTCCAACATAAATATGTTATTAAAACTGGGGGAAACACAATGACATGTTTCCCCCTGAGTGCATGGAAACACATTTGACTATATGATGAGTCTAGTTCTTAATAGGCTATTAGAATTTAATAAGACTGTTCAGGCTGAGTGGTTATAAACTGGTCTCTATCAGGTCTTTACTGGACCAGTGACGTTGAGTCAGATCCACTCAGAGGAAGAGCTCAGACTTAGCAAGAGGTAAATCCAGGTGTTATATTGGGCCTTGTGAAATGTGTGTGTCACGGCAAATGTAAGATGCACCTAACGTGAACATTTAGACTGATCTCATGTTGTACATCCATTTACTCTCACTGACAGCCATTTTTTATACATTCCATCAAGTCCAACATTTTCAAGAACAACCAAAGTTCGTCCGCACGCACAAGCAGTGAATGTTCTGCAGGGGGCAATATAAAACAGGCCATTCTCTTGCATGAATTTGACCTAGGTAGAGGTGAAACTGGTACCAAAGACAGCGAATCAAGCAGGTGCCGCGGTAAAGAAAGAAAGAAAGCAGGTGGCGAGGTACTGGTACCTTCCGACCTATAGGACTAGGTAAGAAATCTAACAACAGTTAGCGGCTAAAGCGGTATGTCGATTTTGTTTTTTTTACAATTGTCGCTAGGTGGCTGTTCTTACGTTAGGGCATGATGTAGGCCTATGCTAAGGAACGATAAATACTGCGATTCATGGCAAAACGTTTCGACAAACGACAAAACCAGCTCGTCATGATCACCACCGCCATAGTCATCGTCATCACTGTCAGTCACCAAAGGTCAAAGTTCAATGATGTGCAATTCCAGTATGCAACAAGCAATATAAAATAGGCGAATCTCTAACATGAATTTGAACTAGTTGCTATAATTTTGCTAAGTGTTGCTATAGTTACTGTTGTCACACGAGGGCTTGATGTAGGCCTATGCTTATAGTGCAATAAATACAGTTTATGCCAAAATGTTACCAACTTTCATTTTTATCATTACACCTGGCCCACGTGTTTTAATGTAGGCTACCTTTCAAAGGCTAGTTATTTCTTTGTGGGCAAGTAGACTCAGTGTGCAGAGGGAACCATTGAGCTAAAATGGGTGGAACGCTAATTCCGAGTAAATTCGTTTAGCGTAGCTGGGGAATTATGACGTAGCTTGGTACAGTATAGCCTATTGTTAAATCATGCTTTGGGTCTTTATAACGGGTGTGGACAAGCGGGCAAAATCACATTTTATTCAGTAGTGAAGAGCTGAGCGACCAGAGTTTCCTATTGTTTGGTATTATTTATGTTAAATAATTTAAAATGGGATGTTGCTTGAGCAAGCAGGTAATTTTATATACAGTATGTAATTACTATAATTATTTTATTTGTAGAAAAGAAATTAAAATTGATTACATCAGAAAAAAAATATTTAAATCAGACTAGCTATTATTGTAATGAATTCCATTCCAAATGTCATACAATGCCATATTTTTAGGACGATGATTTGGATGGCATCAGTCCAGAGCGCCGTCGCAACAATTCAAGGCGTACAGGATGCCCCACGTCTCCCCTTCCCATCCCCAACAAACCACTGACCTGCAGCTCCTCCTGCACTGTGCTGTACTCCTCATCCCCCCTTTCACCCTTCAGTCCTCCCTCTCGCTCTCACTCCGTTCCTTGCCTGGCCTTCTCCCTCTGCAGTCCCATCCTGACCCATACTGTACCCACAGAGAACCCAAAGGTTGACTCTCCACAGCAGCCAGTTCTTGGTGAGTCTGGTGCCATCTTGAGCCAGCCATTACATAGTGACTGATTCTGGAAACCTTTGTGCTGGATCATATTGGCTGAATCCCAATGCCCCCATAACCCTGGTCTCTTAATCCTCAAAGACTTATCTGGCATAAATTAGCCAATCGAGGAGCCAGTTCACACTAGTTTAGTCCTTGAGTGTTCATGGCTCAGGGCTTAGTGCTTAGGAGGGACATCGAAAAACATTAGATTATCTCCAGTATGTCATGTCATTAGTCCATGAGCCAAACCCCCAAATTTGGCCCGTCAGTACCGTTCAAGGGCAGTAAGTGTCATTGTGTTTTTAGGGACGGTATGCCACCCTAGAGTCAGAAAATATGTTCAGGGTAGCTTTTAGTGTTTTATCAGTGTTTGTGTCCAGCAAATTAAATGGTTTTCTACTGGTAAATAAAATATGTAACGAACAGATGTATCCACAAAACTTCCTCAGCTGATTATTTACATTAAGGAAACACTTTGTTGTATTGCAAGTGTGAAGTGAAATGCCATGTATAATATGTAAATGAGGTACCATTCATTAAATAAATGTGATAATTCTTGAATTTTGGCCTGTACCGTGCATCCTAAAATAGTGCATCCTAAAATAAAATGTTAACATTCAATTCATATTCAGCATAACTAGACATTTCACAAAAAGTTAGTTTGGCCCTCCTAGTGTATGCAAATTATAGCATATTTCAACGGATAATGGCTCATTTACATGTATGTACAAAATATTTCAAAATATTTTTGTAACTTCTTAAGGGATGTCTATTTGTTAAAATGTTTACACTTTTCACCCATAATATATATCCCTCCAAAGGCTTATAATGGGCATAAAGAGAGTGATAACACACAGAAAGCTCCCACCAATGCAACACTATCAATGCTATCTATCTAGGGCGGTATACCATTCCAAAAGTCACTATGTGCCATGCTGCCCTCAGATGGTACTGACCAACCCTCTGGCTAAAGGACTAATATTCCTTTCTATGATCCACTGGTTGCAAATATTCAAAGCCTGCAACTTTTTGTGCTTTTTCTCCAGAAACAACTACTCCATCAAGCCTCTTGACAAACCTCTGGTTGCTAGGGTAAGGTGACATTGACTTTATACATAATCAGCCCTTCTAATTATCAGAGATCTTGCAGTAACAACTTGAACTAACAGATGAGTGGAATAATGGACTGCATCCCACAGTCAAACAATACATGAGCTCACCTTATCAGTAGGCCTATACTTACTTAAGTAAACATCTTGGTTGAAAAGCACAGTTTTAATGTTGCTGGATACTTGTGTAGGCTTAATTGTATTTCTCTGTATGTCTCTTACAGGTTTCCCAACAGTGGGAACCAATGTTATCTTAATGCAACCCTGCAAGGCCTCCTAGGGCTCAATTCTTTCAGCAGTGACATTGTGGGACAAATACACTGCTGGAAGAGACACTCGTCTGCCCCTCTTCTGAGGTAACAAGAAGCAGCCCTGAGCCATTTAAAACTCAAGCAGCCTATGTTGAACTTCATTGAATGGGAAGGTTAAGTTTCAGTTATCTGCATTTAAAATTGGTTTCACTGGTTTACCTCTGTATTTGTATCTGTAGGAACATGGCAAAGCTCCAGTTGTCAAGGTATGAGGGGTCCAGAGGCAGAGAGAAGGGGAAGATCCTAAAAAAAATACAGAGATGTATTTCAACAATCTCCCCTGAATTCTGTGGAGACCACCAGCAGGTAAGGTTTCACTGAGGCCTGATCTAACCACAATAAGGCGGGGTTAGATTTAAAAAAAGAAAGAAAAAAAGGAAACAAAATGGGCCAGTCTGGGCTAGCATCTCTTAGGAATGTCAGAATTCCATATTGCAAGTCTTTGTTGCTTTGGCTGACTGTCTGCTGCATACCAGTTCAGATTTTTACTGTGGTATTATAGGAGGCTGCTAGAATAGTTTGTAGTTTCTATGGCAACTGAAGTGGTTGCTAGGTTGTCAAAGCAGTTGAAAGTGGTTGATAGGTTGTTGCCAGGGTACTCATGGTGGTAACTAGATTGTAAATGTGGAAGTGGTTGCTAGGCTGTTGCTTGGATAGTTATGATGGTTGTTATGGTCAGTGAAGTGGTTGCTATGCTGGTTGCTATGGGTAATCATTCAATTCATTAATCTTAATATATCTATGTGTTGTTTTGTTTGTTATCCACCCCAGGATGCCCACGAATTTTTACTCTTCTGCCTCATGAAAATGAAAGAGGAGGGCTTGACTCTCAGCCAGGTGGGGCTTTCAGTCAGGTGCCCTGTGGCCAACCTGGAGTTCCAGCTCCTCTGTGTGCGCACTTGCAACAGGTAAGACCTTCCACACAGTGATTGGCTGTCCACATCCAGTGTCTGAAATATTGAGACTTATCAGACGTAACACATCAAGTGCCCTCTGCTGCAAGTCTGTGTCACAGTTCAGTTCAGATACAGCGCTTGCCATTTCCCAGTTACTTGTTTTTTTATCTATGGACTTACATTTTTTTGTCTCCTTGAAGTTGTGGACACAGTGTTGAGAGGACCGAGGAGTACAATCACCTCTCCATCCCAACCCTCCACCAAGGCACACTAATGGACAGCCTGGCCCAATTTTTCAAGGTAGTGCTCATATACTGCAAATAGAAATCAGCTGCTAGTGAAAGCTCTGAAATCAACCCGTGTAAATCAGGCACAGTCATTGTGTTGATTTTGTCCTTTCTACCTCTCTTAGATGGCAGAGCTGGAGTGGGCATGTAGCTTCTGCTCCGGGACACAAGCTTCAGAGAAGCTCCAGTTCCTCACTCTGCCACGGTAAGTGCAGACAGCCAGAAAAGCTTGCACGACAATAATACTCACAGCATTATAAAGATAATAAATGAGTTTCAAACTCATTTGAGATGATACTGACATGTTCTTATAAAAGATGGAGGACAGACACATGAACTTGTGACCAGTAAGTAATTATCTGTATCTATGTTGTTACTATTTGTTGTTTTCACCCTATGGCCATCTCCCTTGCAGGGTTCTGGTTCTGCATCTGAAGAGGTTTGATGGTAGGACTATGGTGAAGAACAGATGCAGTATCGAGCTCACCTCAGAGCTGAGCCTCTCCTCCTGCCAGGAGGAAGGAGGGTTAATGAAGCAGCTTATGCCAAGGTGGGCATGTGCCATTGTGGATCACTAAAATGTTTACCAGTAATACAAGTCATACAGAAAACACAACCTTTAGAAATGTTGTAACAAACGTTCTAAACACATCCAAATCTAACATCAGAAAACAATTCATGCAGTAAGACACAGGCTAATATTTTGAAGTCCAGATACAATCCTTTTGTGTGAACCACTGACCCTATAATTCCTGTAATAGATGGTAAATTAAATATGTGAATATGCACATAAGAACAAAAATGTCCATACCTTAGGCAGTTAAGATAGGCTCATCGATCTTGAATATTTTTTTTTCCTTTATTTTGAATTCCTGGCCATCTCAGTAAGGTGCCTGATGTCCAGCAGTTAGCTCATGAGATGCAACAGTTTGTTCTTCACCCATCAGTCTGGAGTGAGAGTGGAGAGAGTGCTGGAGAGCCAGCTAGTGTGGCATCTCATCTGGTGAGAAATGACAGTTAGTAGGAGTTAGTCCTGTTCATTTTACGGTGTTAAAATGACTAGAAATGCATACTCTCAAATGCAGTGCAATGGAGTCACTGCGCCAAATCTTGCCCAGTGCCTGCACAGACTTTCAAAACTGGAGAGGCTGTCTTTTGCAGCGGTAGCCTTTGATCACACTAAAGAAAACTTACTCAAACCCCTCCATGAGATATACGCAATTCTGATCAAACATCATTGTTTTTAGACATGCCAGCACCTGTTACTATTACAAAGAAAGGTTGAAAATCAGAGGGTTGTCTTACATTCAGGATGGTCTTATATTTGGGCCAATACGGTATTTATGTATGTTGTTGTTGTTTTTTTTTTACACAGAACAAAGCAGGATGCAACACAACAACCTATCGGCTAGCAAGTGTTGTGTCACACTTGGGGGAGAGTATGGAGAGTGGTAAGTAGCCATGGCCATTTCATTATACACCAATATCCATTTGTGTCCCAAATTCCTGGAATCCATGGTAATGGTCAATGTCTCTGTTCAGGTCACTACATTTGTGATGTGGCTCAGGAGGATGGAAAAGATTGGCTGTGCTGCAATGACAGTAAAGTATCACGTAAAACCAAGAGTCACATATTGAAGAAAAGGGCCAGTACAGCCTACTTGCTCTTCTATGTGAAGAGGTACTACAACAGCCCACATCCTGGGGATTTGGATAAATTGGAGAAATTAAACATATATACCACTTTGATTACATTTCAAATGCTGCCTTGATTACATCTCCTATTTGCTTTATAGTGAGGAACAACAAGGGTAGAGAGGAGAGGCAGGAGACGTTGCCTAGTTACTGGCGGCTAGACATGAGAAGAAGCATCACACAGTGAGTGAATCTGAACAAGGCTGGTTGCTAGGAGAACTAGTATGTTCTACCTGTACCGTGTTCTGATGGTGCCTGGGGATAAGTTTGGATACCATTTTTATATACACTAGTCTATATAATATAATATAATATATAATATAATATAATAAGATTTTTATTTTATTAGATTTTGTGTTAAAAAAGTAAGTTTTTGTGTCTTTTCTAGTTTCTCTTCTCCAGTGGAGCTGTTCATCCTTATGGTCTCCTGAACCGATCCTCATGTCACAATGTCATGAAAGTTAACTCGCAGATAAGCAGATATAGCTGCCCTTCTGAAGGGGACTATGCCCTGTTCTACTGAGGTAATGACATCCACCTATTTCATGCACGACACGTTAGATTTTTTTGTGTATCATGTATTGTCTGGATACAAACTCCTAAACAATTCTCCTTTGACATGTTCATAGGAGCCAGCCTGAATCCTCAAAAAGGAACATCTCCTCAGAGATAAAGGCAGAGGCAGAGAAACAGTTGCTGTCAAGAAAGATTGTACGCTCCCACTTCCTGTCAAATGGTGAATATTAGTGATTTATGTTTTGTCACTTACCAGATTGCCAAACGTACCTTAGTGGGCAGCAGAGCTATTTTTCCTATTGGCAACTATAGCGTAACGTGTTATTCTTCTTTATCAGTAGGAAACTGTGAACAGATAATGGATTACCACCACCTTACATATCAGTGTGATTCATTCTGGATGATAGCTTGGCTGGCTCTCACCTCCAGGTTCACCCATGTCTTTCCATCAATGTGATCCATGAACTATGCTTGAACAGAAGACAGCTTAGCTCACATCTCACAAGTGAACATGAGCACCATCAAACATTTGCATCCATTAAATAAATACAATTTTCAGCACTGCATATATGTTCTTTGTTAAGAGCTCTTTCTAGCCCTTTGAATAGAATTTAATCCAATACACTGCTCAGTTAATCTTGAATTAATTGTTGTGAATACACCACAGCATGTTGGAATACCACATCCAATGGTTTCAACATGGGTAAACCTCATGAAGATCACTTTGGAAAGCAGATAGGCCACATAACAGCTGACTAGTCATTATCCATGGTTCTTCCAGAATGTTTTGCATTTACTTTTCTGTCATGTATTTCCCTAACCTGGGAAAACCCATCTTGATCTTGGAGCCTGAGTTCTGCAGCTCAGTGGCCAAGACTATATTTCCAATTTGTGTCTGAGATAGGAAATCAATCAAAAATGTGCTTAAACTTCTGACGCCATTGTAGGTGAGCTTAAAGGTGTGTTCAGTTAATGTTTTTCGAGGTCTCCGAGAGCAGTCTGTAGGAAAATTGAACCAGAAAATTCCATACAACATAGTGAATAGTGAACTGGCAGCTGATGTTAAATGAAGGTTAACATTTATAAGGGGGTGTGTGCAAAAGGAAGGAAGCTGAGCAACACCTACAAGCCTAATGTGTGCTATTACTGTGGTAGTCATGAGGAGAAAACAGAAGGTGAACCTGCTGAAAGCTGGTGCTGGTGACTGTGATTGTGCACAGCAATGGTCCGAAAGGACAGGGAAACTTCTGTCACTGCGTACTGCTAAACAAAGAAACTATGAAAAATACTGGAGACTAGCAATAGAGGAAATTACAGAAATGCATTTTATAGGTAAACACAAACAAATAAAGCTTAGGCCTGAAAAAATAGGGATGCACCAATCTGACTTTTTTTAGTTCCAATACCAATTTCAATACATGGGTTTTGTATATTGGTCGGTACCTGATATAGACCCGATATCCAAATTGAATCAGGAGATAGGCATCATCCTCCGCTAAAACGGAGAGAGAAAAGAAAAAAGAACCCAATGAGTCCACATTGTGATTTGAAAAACACATGGAAAACCTAGGCCCACTCACCTTGCACTGCTGTTTGGTTGTCCCAAATTTTTACATGATAGCCCAGGCTACTCATGATTCTCTTGAATCTTAGTTATCAATCACGGAACAAATAAATGTTCCAAAAAGATTGTTTTACTCTTGAAATATATAGGGGAACAAACAACTAAACATTGTGTAAACTAAACGTTTAATCATATGCTATATACCCCACTATATCGCTCTCCATCTCTCTCACTCACTCACTCACACATACACATAGTTCCTCCATGAACTTGTTTGAGAGGGAGAGAGAGAGGGTAATGAGTCTATTGCCTAATTATATCCTGTTTTGCTTGTATATTGCACTTTGTTGTAAAAGACAGAAAGCCTATAGGATGAGTGTTTGGAGATGCGTGACCGGTTACTATTTTCACTACACAAATTATTGATAGGGGGCTATATGAATGGGAGATCCTGTGGTCTCTGACTTGTGGGCTGCATTTTCCTCCTAAAAACAACCCGCACCACCTGACCCTCGGGCCCACAAGCTTTGGGTTGACCCACCAGACCAACTTTCCATGAGGGGCAACACTCAAGCAAGTAAGGACTGCCTAAAAATATTACATTCAATTCAATTTTATTTATACAGCGCCTTTTACAATAGTATTGTCTCATGGCACTTTACAGAATGAGCACCCAAGAGCAACAGGGGCAAGGAGAAACTCCTTTATGTTAGTTAGTCTAGGAAGAAACCTTGGGCAGATCCACAACTCAAGTAGCTGACCCAACTGCCAGGCGGCATCAGTACAATCAGTAGCAACCATGATAGACTACAAGTTGTCCAGCTAAGGATCATAATAGTTCCAGAATATTATCCCATAACATTACATAGTAGTCAGTGGTCAGGTGGTTATCAAGAATTATGGCTGGACAGTGTAGTAGTAGGCAGGCATAGTGTTAAAGTCAAGGAGTGAGATGGATCATGGGGGTTACAATAAGGGTCTATTTAACAGTGCCATTGTGAGGGGGGGTCAGTCACAAAGCCTCAGAGAAGGGGAGTCGGTCCTGGCATGGGCCTCCCTTAGTGTTGGTTGCAGTCCACCCAGGAATCCGTTGGAAGATGATTGTGGACAGAGGAAGTAAATGAGTTATACCAGGCTCACACATCACTGATCATATGGGTCATTTGTGCATATATATATATAAGTAAAAAGAGAGAGAGAGAGTTGTACGGCATGACACATGAAAGGTTTGTGGCGGCACTAGGCTATAGCAGCATAACTAAGGTATGGTGCATGGCAAGTCAGCACTACTACAGGGATGGTCTGTGGCCGCCATGCCTCACAACTAGGAGCAACAGCAAAGGCAGTCCCTCCAAAAAGACCCATGAGGAGTGATGATTTACCATGCACCCTCTACACTATGGGAAACAGTAAAGAGGAAGGTTTAAGTCTAGACTTAAAGGTATTGAGAGTGTCCACTTGTTGGATGTGTGTGTGTGTTGGGGGGGGGGGGCGGATTATTATTATTATTATTATTCCACAAGAGGAGCACGCGGTAGCAAAAGGCTCTTCCTTCTATCATAGATTTTGGATTACAAGATTACAAGAAGACCAGCATTTTGTGATCTTAGGGTTCTACGAGGGTGGTAAGGGACAAGTACATCTTTAATATATGTTGGAGCATGGCCATTGAGGGCTTAGTTAGGAGGAGTATTTTAAAATCGATTAAACTTTTAATAGGGAGCCAGGATTGGAGAGATATGTTCATATTTTTTAGTCCTAGTGAGTGTTTGGGCTGCAGCATTTTGTATTAGCTGTAGGTTTTTGATACAGGTATTACTACACCCAGGGAACAGAGCATTACAATAATCAAGCCTGGAGCTAATAAATGCATGTATTGATTTTTCAGCATCCTCAAACAATAGGAACTTTCTAACCTAGCGATATTTTGTAGGTGGAAAAAAGATTAAATGTGTTTTACATGACGTGAGGTCATGGTCAATAATTACCCTGAGGTCTTCAACTTTTGTGTTACATGGCAGTAAAAGGCCACTGGGTGAGTTTAGGTGAAGAGGTAGAATGTTGTTCAGCTGTTTAGGGTTTTATCAGAGTTTGAACATTGGAACTTATTAGTCATCCAGATTTTAATGTCTTGGAGGCAGGCAACAAGTTTAGTTACTGGCATATAGTCATTAGGCTTCATGGAAAGGTAAAGCTGGGTATTGTCAGCATAGGAGTGGAAAGTAATGCCATGTTTCCTTATAACAGATCCTAAAGGTAACATGTACAGGGAGAGTAACACACACACACACACACACACACATATATATATATTATAGATTCGGATACAAAGCCTTATCTGAGGCAAGTGATGTTTGGAATAATTTGACATATTGAGAGGGATGAAAGTTGGATCATTGTCCCACTCCCGGTCGGCTCACTGCACAACAAACAGATACCTCTCTCCAGCAGGATTACAAGTTTGTCTCATAGACTCTGTCCATTTTGTATAGTGTGCCATCTCGTGGATGGACATAATGGTTATAATCAGGCCATCACTTGACTAAACAGAACAGGCTATGTAAAAGTAAACACTAGAAGGAACACACCTAAGGTCAAGTCTACAGTTACAGTTATTGTGGTGACAACCACTGATCTCAACAGAATAGAAACCTTATTCTTTTGAGGTTAGTGGTGACAAGCCTGTGGTATCAGGCTCAGTTGCATCAAAGCACTCTGTAGAATTTTTGCTTTGCACCAGAACATTACTATGATGAAGAATCAAAACATTCTGACTTTGGTAGTAGAGGGCATTTCTATGTTTCCAAGCATGGATGCCAACAAAGCTACTAGTTTGTCTGGAGATTTTAGCCGATATTTTAAGGACAATTTACAGCAGCAGCTTTTGTAAGTTATACTTTTATGAATAGTCATTGTGGCTGTTCTTGTGAGGACACAGCATCATTATGTTATGTGCCTTTTGTATACCCTACAGCCGTAAAGAAAGTGACGATGTCTTGGCTCCTTCCACCCGCCTGCTAAAAATGAAACAGGAGTTAAATGACGTCCACCAAGCTATGCTGGCTGCCAAAGATGTGGGAGACAATCAGGCTACTAAATTCTTTTTTTCCCCACTTTCCTGATGTTTTCTCTTCGTTATCTTTACTCATTACTATGTATTGAGAGCTCAAGGATCATTTGTTGAAAGTTTCTGAAGGTATGTTTGCACTATGAGGCACTACCTACACTGATCAGAACCTGATTACTCCCACTGTTTGTGTGTAGTAAACCTGCTGGCAGTTTGGTAGTAATGGTATAGTATAGTTTAGCAGCTTACACTAATGACCTTTGACTCATGACTTTTCTTTTTCTTGATTTGTAATTTGTTGAGAGTACTGCTGTATTTAGACAAAAGTTATTGTGAAGGCTTTGTGATTGGTGTGCCCGTGCCAGGAAAATGACATGAAGCCAAGAAGAAGGTGCATTGTGAACCTGCTCAGCGTGGTCAGAGAGTGCAAACAGGTAAGGGCTACGGAGGGACAGGGTTCGAATGGCCACAGCTGAGTAGAGGCAGAGCTGGGACCCCATGATACTGCTTTGTATGTGTGTGTGTGTGTGCCTGTGAGAGACAGAGAGAGAGAGACAGAGAATGGTCGAAAGAATGAGTGAGTATATGACCACATTTGACCAAAGAACATGGGGAGAACAGAATCTGGTGTGGTGGCACAGGTGGTAGAGAGAGAGGTGCCGTTCAGCAACTGGAAGGTTTCAGGTTTGAGCTCCGGCTCCTCCTGACCCAGTGTCCTTGAGCAAGACACTGACCCTCAAACTGCTCCCGGTGAGCAGATTGGCACATTTCATGGCAGCCACTGCCACCGTTGTGTGAATATGAGTGTGAATCAGTGAATGTGAGGTAAATTGTAAAACGCTTTGAGTGCTTGTAGAAGTGGAAAAATGCTATATAAATGCAGTCTATTTACCATTCACCAAAACACATGTCTTGCTTTGTGAGATATTTGAACATGCTTCACAAAAACAATACCTTACATAGATCAGGGAAGCTGGTAAAGTAAAAGAAGTCTGAAATGTTATTATTGTAAAAACAAGAATAGTTAGGCAGGTTTTTTGTAAAGGACAGTCAATGTTAAGTGGAGAGAGATGTCCAGACAGAGCAGGTGTGTGTCATCCCTACTGACTCAGGTACACCTTTCAAGGCTGCACACCTGTCCTGTATTCATTGTCACTTTTTTCCTCTGCTCTCGCAGTTTGACGAGCCTCGCCAGGTGATGTCTCGTTTTGAAACCCAGGTGCAGACGGACAAAGACCTGGTGAGGAGCTCGGGCCCAACTGAGCAAGTACATAGAGCAGTGCGAAGACAAGGTCATCCACTTCAACAACAAGCTGGCCTTGCTGCAAACTGAGCTGGACATGGTCACCAGCCAGGCCATGCTATGGGTAAGAGTGCACTTCGCCTGCAGGGGGCGCAAGAGCTCATTAAGCTGCTGCATGTCAATAGCCTACATCTGTTCTATTAGTCAACAAAACACAGCACTCCAAGTACTGCGGATGTGATTGTGTGTGTGTGTTCAACTCAACTGCGCAGCTGTACTGTTTCAACCATAAAGACAGATAAAAGGTAGCATCTATGTAACCAAGGCAGCATCTGTGTGGCGTATAGATAGATATAAAGTGGCACCTGTGTGGCATATGGATAGATAGAAGGCAGCATGTGTGTGGCTTACAGTAGAGATACAGTATAAGGCAGCATCTTTGTGTCCTATAGATTGATAGAAGGTGTCATTTGTGTGTTTTATAGACAGATATACGGCAGCATCTGTGTTTTGTATAGATTGCTATAAGGTAGTATCTGTGTGTCGTATAGACTGATGTAAGGCAGCATCTGTGTGTTTTAGAGATTGCTATAAGGCAGCATCTGTGTGTTGTATAGACTGACATAAGGCTGCATTTGTGTGTCGTTTAGACTGATATAAGGCAATGTCTGTGTGGCATAGATATAAAGCAGCAGAGCTGCTGCTGGAAATGGTGGGCTTTCAGAAAGTATCCATTGGCGTGGTCCCAACTCTACCCTGTTGTCCAGTGTTCCTGTGAGATAGCTGGGTCTGGTGCATTCCCCCAGACCACAGCCTGATGCTTTCCAAAGGAAGTGGTTCTTTGTTCTCAGAGGTGTGCTTTTCTTACACACGGTTGAATCATGATAGACCTCCCCTGGGTTGATCTGACATTGAAAAGTCACCACGAATTGGACACATTAATTTGCATAAATGCATAAAGAATTTTTGACGCAACATTAGCCGCATCCGAATGCTTTGCGGAAGCAAAACTAATGGTTAGATGCGTCCCATAGAAATGGACAGGACTGTTAATAGTGATATGCAGTGTCACTTGATCTCTGTTGTCCCAACAGGAGTCGTGCTGGGTGCACATCCAGAACACGGCTGCCAAGAAGACCTTGCTGTTGGGCACCATAAAGATGGCCTCTCTCAACCTCTTCATGTCCGCATGTGGCAAACACAAAGAACACAAGGGGGTTTCTCCAGAGGACACTCTGCAACAACTTAGTCAGGTAGAACACTAGACTACCACTGCAACAACTCACTAAAGTAGGACACCTAAAGAGTACCTCTGCGACAGCTCACTAATATAGGACACTAAGAGTACCACTGCAACAGCTGAGCTCACTAATATAGGACACTAGAGTACCACTGCAACAGCTGAGCTCACTAAGATAGGACACTAGAGTACCACAGTAACAGCTCACTAAGATTGGACACTAGAAAACCACTGCAACAGCTCACTAAGATAGGACACTAGAGTACCACAGTAACAGCTCACCTACTATATAGAATACATTGTTCTAGAATTTTCATTGTTCTGCAAGGTAGCTCACTAAGGTAGGATTTTACTAACAGAGTACCACTATTAAGTTAGTGAATATCATTGTTCAATTTTCATTGTTCAGTAGTGCCAATGTGACTGTAGCTACTTACTATAGCACTGTAATAAAGTATTATTGGTGCAGTTCTTAAAAGAGAGATTACTGGGATAGAACTATATAACTGTGCTAAGACTGCAGGTCCTGTAAAAGCATACTCCAGTGGTGAGTTAGAGTTCAGAGAGGAAGTCTACTAATTAAACTGATATACATAGATTAGTTCAAAGAATAAGTAAATGTTCAAAGAAATAGGAGAGACCAAACCATTGTGGGGGGGAAACCAAACCATGCCCCATCCCTCTAGCCAAGGTTTTGGGTGTTCTGCTGCAACACACCACTGTGCTGACCACTGCGGAAGGTCCTGTACACAAGCATACTACACTCAAACACAGGTCTTAGATGAGACTATACCTGTAATGCACACACTGATTGTGTGTCTGTCTGTGTGTATGTTCTGCAATTGTGCAGTCTGTGTGTGTGTTTAGTTCAGATCTGCATAAGTGCAAATGTTCAAAGAAATAGGAGAGACCAAACGGGTGTGTTCTGAGTAGAGGCACCTGTCACGGTGTCTCCAGCAGATCTCTACTAGCCAAGTCTGTTTTGTGGTGTTCATGCCTGCAACCTGCTGCCACCACTGTGCTAAGACTGCTGTGTACCAGCAGGAACCTGCTGCAGTCGACACACCCACACACACACACACACATACACACACACTCAAACACAGGTCTTAGATCCCAGCAGAGCAGTAGACTGCTGTCTTGAGAGCACATGAAGCCTGCAATCCCCACCTGTACTGTGTGTACTGTTGTCTGAACCTGGATTTTACTAGTCTAGAGTGATGTGTTTGTGAAAAGCGTCTGGATAGTCTGCAAGTGTTCTGCAACGTGATATCTATTTGGTTCATCGTTTTGGTTAAGTCCTCTACCAGTAGAATATAGGTTCAGACGTGCCGGAGTTCCCTTTGAAGAACCAAACCCAGCTAATAGAGGCCATGGTGCTCCTAATCCAAAGCCATACAGTATCGTACAACTTTCTTCGCCCAGAACCAAGACCCATACAGTCCTGTACTGCTTTATTTGCCCAGAACCAATTCAAACTTGGGAGTACTCACCACTTCCTCTGAGATCATTTATCCAGGGTAGTACCTAAACCATTTACTTGGGGGGTGAGAGGAGATGAGGGGTAAGCCACTGTGCCATGCACTGGAATGCTGGGAGGAGGGCTGAATACACTGCCAAACAGCAAAACCAGCTCATCATCATCATCAACAGTTAACATGATCACCACCACCATAGTCATCATCATCATCATAGTCATCATCATCACAGCCATGGTCTGTCAAAGTTCAAAGTTCAATGATGTGCAATTGCAATATACAGGCAATATACAACAGGCCATTCTTTTACGTGAATTTGAACGAGGTAGAGGTGAAACTGGTACCAAAGACTGCGAATCACGCAGGTGGCGAGGGAAAAAAAAGAAAGAAAGCAGGTGGTGAGCTACTGGTAGCTTCCAAGTTACTTGTTGGACTAGGTTAGAAATCTAACAACAGTAAGCGGCTACATCACTTATCTCAGATCATTTATCCAGTGTAGTACCTAAACCATTTACATGAGGGCATGATGTAGGCCTATGCTAAGGCACGATAAATACTGGAATGCTGGGAGGAAAGCTAATACACTGCCAAACAAGCAAAACCAGCTCATCATCATTATCAACAGTCATCATGATCACCACCACCATCATCATCATCACCATAGTTATCATCATCACAGTCATGGTCAGTCACTAAAGGTCAAAGTTCAATGATGCACAACTGCAACGCAACAAGCCGTGGCCACTCCTGCCCCTTCCCATGGAGGGTGTGTGTGGGTGATTAAGGCTGTCCTGTGTTGGGCTGGGCTTGGCTTGGTTTAGTCAACATGGCTTCAGTCAACCTTGAGACTTTAACTCAGTGTTTGTTTGGAGTACCTTCTAGATCTTTTAAAACTGGGGGAAACACAGTGGCATGTTTCCCCCTGAGTGCATGGAAACACATTTGACTATATGATGAGTCTAGTTCTTAATAGGCTATTAGAATTTAATAAGACTGTTCAGGCTGAGTGGTTATAAACTGGTCTCTATCAGGTCTTTACTGGACCAGTGACGTTGAGTCAGATCCACTCAGAGGAAGAGCTCCAGACAGCAAGAGGGAAATCCTGGTGTTATATTGGGCCTTGAGAAATATGTGTGTCACGGCAAATGTAAGATGCACCTAATGTGAACATTTAGACTAATCTCATGTTGTATACGCATTTACTCTCACTGATACTTAGCCATTTTAATAAATGCCATAAGTCCAAAATTTTCAACAAAGTTCGTCAACACGCACAATAAATGTCCTGCTGGGGGCAATATAAAACAGGCCATTCTCTTGCATGAATTTGAACTAGGTAGAGGTGAAATTGGTACCTAAGACAGCGAATCAAGCAGATGCCACGGTAAAGAAAGAAAGAAAGCAGGTGGCGAGCTACTGGTTCCTTCCGAGCTACCTATTGGACTAGGTAAGAAATCTAACAACAGTTAGCGGCTAAAGCGGTAGATTTTTTAAAAAAAATTTTTTTACAATTGTCGCTAGGTTGCTGCTCTCACGTTAGGGCATGATGTAGGACCTATGCTAAGGCATGATAAATACTGTGATTTTTGGCAAAAAGTTTCGAACCAGGTCATGATCACCACCGCCATAGTCATCATTATCACAGTCATAGTCAGTCATCAAAGGTCAAAGTTCACTGATGTGCAATTCCAGTATACAACAGGCAATATAAAACAGGCCATTCTCTTACATGAATTTGAACTAGGTAGTGATGAAACAGGTACCAAAGACTGCGAATCACGCAGGTGAAGATGTAAAAAGAAAGAAAGAAAGCAGGTGGCGAGCTATTGGTAGCTTTCGAGCTACCTGTTGGACTAGGTAAGAAATCTAACAAAAGTTGGCGGCTCCAACGGTGTTCTTATTTCATTACAAGTGTTGCTATAGTTGCTGCTGTCACATGAGGGCTTGATGTAAATACAGTTTATGCCAAAATGTTGCCAACTTTCATGTATACAAATTTAACATTACACACGGGCCACGTGTTTAAATGTAGGCTACTCTCAAAGGCTAGTTATTTCTTTGGGGTCAAGTAGGCTCAGTGCAGATGGAACCATTGAGCTAAAATGGGTGGAACGCTAATTCCAAGTAAGTTAGACTAGCGTAGCTGGGGACTTGTGACGTAGCTTGGTACAGTATAGCCTATTGTTAAATCATGCTTTGGGTCTTTATAACGGGTGTGGACAAGCGGGCAAAATCACATTTTATTCAGTAGTGAAGAGTTGAGCGACCAGAGTTTCCTATTTTTTGTTATTATTTATGTTAAATAATTTAAAATGTGATGTTGCTTGAGCAAGCAGGTAATTTTAAACATAGTATGTAATTACTGGAGTTATTTTATTTGTAGATAAGAAATTGAACTTCATTAGATTATATTGAAAATCAGACTAAACTTATCAAACTTACTGTAATGAATTCCATTACAAATGTCATTCCATTAGAAATGTTGTACAATGCCTATATTTTTAGGACGATGATGTGGATGGCATCAGTCCAGAGCGCCGTCGCAACAAGGCAAGGAGTACAGGATTCTCCACTCCTCCCCTTCCCATCCCCACCAAACCACTGACCCGCAGCTCCTCCTGCACTGTGCTGTACTCCTCATCCCCCCTTTCACCCTTCAGTCCTCCCTCTCTCTCTCACTCCGTTTCTTGCCTGGCCTTCTCCCTCTGCAGTCTCATCCTGACCCATCCTGTACCCACAGAGAACCCAAAGGCCGACTCTCCACAGCAGCCAGTACTTGGTAAGTCTGGTGCCAGTCATGAGCCAGACCCCCTAACTTAGCCCGACAGTTCCGCTCAAGCGCAGTAAGTGTTCATTGTGTTCCACATAGACAATGCATAGTCCTCTAAAGTGTTTGCACTGCATTGACATGCATTTATTTTCAATGTACACCCAGGGGGCTAGGGGGTAGCGCATCCCAAAATAGTCAATGTTAACATTCAATTTATATTCAGCATCACTAGACTTTTCACAAAAAGTTAGTTTGGTCCCCCTAGTGTATGCAAATTATTGGATATTTCAGCGGATAATAACTCATTTACATGTATGTACAAAATATTTCAGAATATTTTAGTAACTTCTGAAGGGATATCTATTTGTTAAAATGTTTACGCTCTTCACCCATAATATATATCCCTCCAAAGGCTTATAATGGGCATAAAGAGGGTGATAACACACAGAAAGCTCCCACCAATGCAACACTATCAATGCTATCTATCTCTAGGGCGGTATACCATTCCAAAAGTCACTATGTGCCATGCTGCCCTCAGATGGTACTGACCAACCCTCTGGCTCAAGGACTAATATTCCTTTCTATGATCCACTGGTTGCAAATATTCAAGACCTGTGACTTTTTCTGCTTTTTCTCCAGAAACAACTACTCCATCAAGTCTCTCGACAAACCTCGGGTTGCTAGGGTAAGGTGACATTGACTTTATACATAAGCACTTCTGATTATCAGAAATCTTGCAGTAACAACTTGAACTAACAGATGTGTGGAATACTGGACTGCATCCCACAGTCAAACAATACATGAGTTCACCTTATCAGTAGGTCTATACTTACTTAAGTGAACATCTTGAACATCAGTGGGAACCAATGTTTTCGTAATACAACCCTGCAAGGCCTCCTAGGGCTCATCTCTTTCAGCAGTGACATTGTGGGACAAATACAGTGCTGGAAGAGACACTCGTCTGCCCCTCTTCTTAGGTAATAAGAAGCACCCCTGAGCCATCTAAAACTTCAGCAGCCTATGTTGCACTTCCTTGAATGGGGCATGGGCTCAAGGTTTAATTTCAGTTATCTGCATTTAAAATTGGTTTCACTGGTTTACCTCTGTATTTGTATCTGTAGAAACATGGCAAAGCTCCAGTTGTTAAGGTATGAGGTGAGGAGGGGAAGATCCTAAAAAAAATCCAGAGATGTATTTCAACAATCTCCGCTGAATTCAGTGAAGACCAACAGCAGGTAAGGTTTCACTGAGGCCTGATCTAACCAAAATAAGGCGGGTCAGATTTAAAAAAAGAAAGAAAAGAAAGAATAAAAGGAAACAAAATGGGCCAGCCTGGGCTAGCATCTCTTAGAAATGTCACAGGATTTAGGAAGACATTTTTTTTTTACTGGAATGTAATTCCAAGGTAATATGGTAGTAGTTGGTTGCGGGCGTGGTAACAGTTACATCTATTGGCTGCTAAACAGGCAACCTGGGTCTGATTTACGAATTCCATATTGCAAGTCTTTGTTGCTTTGGCTGACTGTCTGCTGCATACCATTCCAGATTTTTACTGTGGTATTATAGGGGCTGCTAGAATACTTTGTAGTTTCTATGGCAACTAAAGTGGTTGCTAGGTTGTCGAAGCAGTTGAAAGTGGTTGATAGGTTGTTGCAAAGGTATACATGGTGGTTACTAGATTGTAAATGTGGAAGTGGTTGCTAGGCTGGATAGTTATGATGGTTGATATGGCCAATGAAGTGGTTGCTATGCTGGTTGCTAGGGTAATCTTTCAGTTTATTTATCTTGATATATCTATATGTTGTTTTGTTTGTTATCCACACCAGGATGCCCACGAATTTGTACTCTTCTGCCTCATGAAAATGAAAGAGGAGGGCTTGGCTCTCAGTCAGGTGCCCTGTGGCCAACCTGGAGTTCCAGCTCCTCTGTGTGCGCACTTGCAACAGGTAAGACCTTTCTGTGCCATTTCCCAGTTACTTGTTTTATTTTATCTTGTCACACTGAAGCTATGGACTCACATTTTTTTGTCTCCTTGAAGTTGTGGACTCAGTGTTAAGAGGACCGAGGAGTACAATCACCTCTCCATCCCAACCCTCCACCAAAGCACACTGATGGACAGCCTGGCCCAATTTTTCAAGGTTGTGCCCATATACTGTAAATAGAAATCAGCTGCTAGTGAGCCCATGTTTAAATCAGAGTCACTGTGATTTTGTCCCTTCTCTCTCTCTCTTAGACAGCAGAGCTGGAGTGGGCATGTAGCTTCTGTTCTGGGACACAAGCTTCAGAGAAGCTCCAGTTCCTCACTCAGCCAGAAAAGCTTGTACAACAATAATACTCACAGCATTATAAAGATAATAAACGAGTTTCGAAGTAATTTGAAATGGTAGTGTGATGCAGTACACACAAGTGAAAGTAGGGCAATGACATGTTCTTATAAAATACAGAGGACAGAGACACATGAACTTGTGACCAGTAAGGAATTATCTGTATCTATGTTGTTACTATTTGTTGTTTTCACCCTATGGCCATCTCCCTTGCAGGTTCTGCACCTGAAGAGGTTTGATGGTAGGACTATGGTGAAGAACAGATGCAGTACCGAGCTCACCTCAGAGCTGAGCCTCTCCTCCTGCCAGGAGGAACGAGGGTTCATGAGGCAGCTTATGCCAAGGTGGGCATGTGCCATTGTGGATCACTAAAATGTTTACCAGCAATACTAGTCATACAGAAAACACAACCTTCAGAAATGTTAACATGTTCTAAACACATCCAAAGTCCTTATGTCATCTAACATCAGAAAACAATTCATGCAGTAAGACACAGGCTAATATTTTAGAAGTCCAGATACAATCCTTTTGAAATTAACCAAAATGTCCATAACTTAGGCACTTAAGATAGGCTTATCAATCTTGAATGTTTTATTTTCTTTATTTTGAATTCCTGGCCATCTCAGTAAGGTGCCTGATGTCCAGCAGTTAGCTCATGAGATGCAGCAGTTTGTTCTTCACCCATCAGTCTGGAGTGAGAGTGGAGAGAGTGCTGGAGAGCCAGCTAGTGTGGCATCTCATCTGGTGAGAAATGACAGTTAGAGGGAGAAAAGGAAGGAGAAGCAAATGCTGAGTTTAATAGCTGTGCAAACACAGAACAGATAAATGTATTCACATGAATATAAGACAGCATATTTTTGTATAAATACTTCTAAAAAAAAGAGGGGTCATCTTATATTCACAGATGAGACAAAAATAGAGGGGTAAATACAGAGGGTACCAAAGCCGATATTTGTGGTAAATGAACAGGAAGAATCTCATAGGCTTAGAACACCACACATGATGGAAACGTAAGAGATTAGGCTTGAACAAGTTGAAAAATTGGCCTTGACCGGGGTTACATGCACTTCAGTATCCCACGACCCGATTTTGATAATATTCAGGATACGGTGTTAAAATGAGCAGGAAGCCAGGATCATATTTGGAGAAACGCATGTTCTCCAATGCAGCGCAATGCGAGGCTGGAGAGGCTGTTTTTTTCAGCGGTAGCCTTTGATCACACTAAAGAAAAAAGCCCTCCATCAGATAAGCAATTCTGATCAAACATCAGTGTTTTCAGATATGCCAACACCTGTTACGATTACAAAGAAAGGTTGAAAATCAGGGGGTCGTCTTATATTCAGGATGGTCTTTTATTCGGGTCAATACAGCATTTATGTAATATTTATTAGGTATTTTTTGTTTTTTACTCATTAACACAGAACAAAGCAGGATACAACACGACAACCTATCATCTAGCAAGTGTTGTGTCACACTTGGGGGATAGTATGGAGAGTGGTAAGTAGCCATGGCCATTTCATTATACACCAATATCCATTTGTGTCCCAAATTCCTGGAATCCATGGTAATGGTCAATGTGTCAGTGTTCAGGTCACTACATTTGTGATGTGGCTCAGGAGGATGCAAAAGATTGGCTGTGCTGCAATGACAGTAAAGTGTCACGTAAAACCAAGAGTCACATATTGAAGAGAAGGGCCAGTACAGCCTACTTGCTCTTCTATGTGAAGAGGTACTACAACAGCCCACATCCTGGGGAATTTGATGAGAAATTAAACATATACCACTTTGATTACATTTCAAATGCTGCCTTGATTACATCTCCTATTTGCTTTATAGTGAGGAACAACAAGGGTAGAGAGGAGAGGCAGGAGATGTCGCCTAGTTACTGGCGGCTAGACACGAGAAGAAGCATCACACAGTGAATGAATCTGAACAAGGCTGGTTGCTAGGACAACTAGTATGTTCTATCTGAACCGTGTTCTGATGGTGCCTGGGGATAAGTTTTCATTTTTTTTTTTAAATGTCTGAAATTAGCCCTCTCATATCATTTTTTATACACTAGTCTATATGGATAAGATTTTTATTTTAATTACATTTTGTGTTTAAAAAGTTTTTGTGTCTTTCCTAGCAGTTTCTCTTCTACAGTGGGGCTGTTCATCCTTATGGTCTCCTGAACTGACCCTCATGTCACAATGTCATGAAAGCTGACTATCAGATATAGCCGCCCTTCTGCAGGGGACTATGCCCTGTTCTAATGACATCCATCTATCACATGCACGATCATTTGATTTTTTTGTAATTTTTTGTGTATCAAGTATTGTCTTTATATAAACTCCTAAACAACTTTCCTTTCACATGTTGATAGGGGCCAGCCTGAATCCTCAAAAAGGATGATCTGCTCAGAGATAAAGGCAGAGGCAGAGGCAGAGGCAGAGGAACAGTTGCTGTCAAGAAAGACTGTACGCTGTAGCGACAGAAAGTGATTTATTTTTTTGTCACTTGCCAGATTGCCAAAGTACCTTAGAGGGCAGTAGAGCTATTTCCCCATTCCCAACTATAGATAACATGTATAGATAACATATAGATAACATTTTTTTATCAGTAGGAAACTCTAAACAGATAATGGATTACCACCACCTTACCCATCGGTGTGATTCATTCTAGACGATAGTTTGGCTATCTCTCACCTCCAGGGTCTCCCATGTCTTTCCATCAATGTGATCAATGACTCATGCTTGAATGGAAGATAGCTCAGCTCACATCTCACAAGTGAATATTAGCACCATCAAAAATGTATTAAATAAATAATAAAATTGATTTTTGTCCTTTGTGAAGTGCTCTTTTTAGTCATTTGAATAGAATTGAATCCAGTAATCTTTTAATTGTTATTAATTTTTGTGAATGAATGCACCACATGTTTTTAACATGGTTAAAACATGTGGTTTTAACATGGGTAAACCTCATGAAGATCACTTTTGAAAGCAGAAACAAGCCACATAATAACTGACTATAGTCATAAGCCATGGCTCCTCCAGAATGTTTTGCATTCATTCTGTAATTCATTTTCCTAATTTGGGAAATCCCATCCTGATCTTGAAGTTCGAGTTCTGCAGCTCAGTGGCTAAGACTACATTTTCAATTTGTGCCTGACATAGAAATCAATCAAAAATGTGCTTTAACCTCTAATGCCACTGTAGATGGGCTTAAAGGGATGATTGAATTAATAGCCCTGTTCTCCGAGGTAACCGAGAGAACCAGAAAATTTGACACAACAAGTGATTAGCAAACCGGCAGCTAATGTTCAGTGAATGTCTTGCAGGAGGAAGCAGGGGAACAAAAAGAAAGGAAGTTGAGCAACACCTAAGACCTCTGGGTGTTATCACTGTGGTGGTCATAAGAAACAAAAAGAAGGTGAACCTGCTGAAAGAAGCATTTCTGCTTTCTCTCTGCTGGTGACTGAGCACTGCAATGGTCTAAGACAGGGGTGTCAAACTCAAATATACAGTGGGCCAAAATAAAAAAAAATAGTTCCAAGACGAAGGTTGGACAGTTTCTCAGCAAGAGTCTAACGCTACAGGACAATGAAACAGACTTTGTTTCTATGCAAGGTGTTGGTGGAAATCAGTAGGCTGCTCCAAATGTTGATTATGGTTTCTATTGCATCAGTTTTAATAAATATAATGTGTCTTGCAATATGCAATTTTTATCATTCTTTTGGTGAGTAACCCTATACATTACTGACAAGCAGACTCAGTATGAGTTAAGTTCCCTAACAGGATCCATAGAGGTTAAATATTCTAAATATTCTATCTAAAGTTCAAAAGGCTGTAGCTCGATATTGGTAACAGATAGATCCTGACTGTAAATGAGACAAATATTGAGGAAGACCTAAAGTTTATATTGGGAGTAAATTTACCAATCTAATTAGCATATTGTGGCGTCACATATCTGCGGCCATCTTGAATTATGGATTTTTTTTATTTTTATTTTATTTTATTTTATTTCTCAATGAAAATTGAAATTATTTCATAAAGTTTGCTCTCCTCTCATCCGTTGTTATGTTGTACACTTACTGTATGGTCAGAAACACCATAAATTGTAAACCAGTGTAGATTACAGCTAATATAGGGCCACAAAAAAACAAACGCATGTAAACACTAGGCAGATTTTTTTGCGCGCAGGCCTAACATGACATCTAAATTTCAAAAGGCTATGTCATGACAGTGGTGATGTTGAGTATGACTGTAAACAAAGTAAATATTGAGAATGACCTAAAAATTTTCCCTTCACGGATCACACCGTCGCCACTACGCAACAAGGCTTCCTCATGCACAGGCGCACCGTGAGCAGCGCGGTAGAAACTTTTTCCAGCCAGATTCTCATTACATCCAATGATACTACCACGTCCCCCAACCCTCTTACGAACAATGCCACCGGATTCATCCTTTATCAGTGTTAGGGAAAGGGTTGGAAGTGTCTGCTTGTGCACTGCTGTGCCTCGACATGCTTTGCCCAGGTACGCCATTGAAAGGCACAGGCGCGCCGGGAGAAAAGGGTCACTGACCGACAGACCGTCATCTTCTGAAGGCATATATTCGCCTTCAGATTCAGAATCTGCGAACAGTAGACCTAAGACATCATCTCGAGACAGTTTTTTGTTTCCCGTTTTGGCGTAAATCCACAGTGTTGCCACGAAATTGCTAGCTAAACAATAGCTCGCTACCACACTAGCTCCGGGTTAAATCCCCCAGTTTCAGAAGAACTTCCACGGAAAAAATGCATTGAAAGATGAAGTCACTCTGAGTTAGGAATGAAGTATGACATGTCTGCTAACTAGTGGACAGGATTTTTGACAACATTAAACACTGTACTCGCCACAACAGGCTAATTTATTCAGTATCGCGTCCTGTAGCAAAATTGCGACCGCGGCAGTAATAGCACTTATAATAGCTAGTGAATATGTGTGTTAATACATTACAGTTGTACTTAGCTGACATGCTTATACCAGCTAAGCATATAGTAGAACATGGTTCAGCTCCTTACCATAGTGCACCACTTGCAATAACTAGAATTTAAATACTTTGAGTTGATTCAGAATTAACTGTTACTTACCTACGGTGAGAATTCAGCTGTGGAAATGTGGTTTTAACGCAACAAAGGGACATATGCCCTTTTTAAATTGACATATCAGTGCAATGGGTATTGTAAAAAAAAACATGAAAAAGAATCAGATGGCCTCAGTATAAGAAAAAGAATTGATGGCCTCAGTATATTGCAAAGGATCATGGGAGTGAAGATAACACAACTAAATGACAAAATGAAATCCGAGTGTCAATACGTTTCCACAGAAACACTATGCTCATCATCATCAGTGCCTCACAATGGCACTGTCAAATGGACCCTTCCTGTTACCCCCATGACCCATCTCACTCCTTTGGGTTGACACTTTGTCTGGCCACTGCTACATTGCCCAGTCATAATTCCTGATAACCACCTATAGACTGACTACCATATAATGTAAAGTGGGATAACACTCCATTATGAACTATTATGAACCTTAGCTAAAACCATAGGCAACTTGTAGTTTGTCATGGTTACCACTGATTGTAATTTTTCTGCATGACCCCCGGCAGTTGGGTTAGACCCTTGAGTCGTGGATCTGCCCAAGGTTTCTTCCTAGATTAACTGAACATAAGGGAGTTTTTCCTTGCCCCTGTTGCTCTTGGGTGCTCCTTCCGTGAAGCGCCACGAGACAATACTATTGTAAAAGGCGCTGTAAAATAAAACTGAATTGAATTGAATTGAATGTTTACAGAGTTCGGCATCACAGAATCTCACTGATGCGATGTTCGAAGCATCCGGTTAGGTGGTTTGAGAGTTCTTCCTTGTGGTTCCTTGTGCAGCTGATATGTTCAGAGTGAAGTCCGACGATTGTGAGGTTATAGTAAGACATTATACTGCAACTGTTGGAGATATAAGACAGTTCATCTCCCTGACAGATGTCAGTTAATGGACTCATATCAAGGTGAGTCCAACTTAGTTTATGTTCACTACAAGTATGCTCGAGATTCTAGATGATATCTAATTCTCCTAAAGTAGCCAACGAGTTCATATAAGTATGTAGCCGCAGAATCAAAGCAGATCGGAATATGGGCATAAAACTGAGATGCCACATCATAGCAGATCTGAATCAGTTCTGGGGTAAGACATCATTTGTTTTTATAAGTATCCAGTAACATATTTCAGTTTAAATTTTCACTAGGCTCCAGGAAAATCCATCTAGGTTATTGGATTAGCCCTGCACCGCAAAAATTTTTTACTAGTGTAATTCCACAGACGTCAGAATATTTATCTGGTTATACCTATTTTAAAATTCTAGACGTAAGTAAGCCTAAACTTCACTTATTAAGATAATCACTGTTGTGATTTCAAACTAAATCTGTCACTGCAGCAAGACAGTGGCACTTGACAATTACTTTTGTAACATTTGTTTGCAAGCAGCAATATGGGGGTAAAGCATCATAATTGGACATCTTTACCATTAGACATATCATGGTTTTTGGTCAATGTCAATATGACAGACTCTCACACTATGTTTTGTACCAGAATTACACTTTCAAAACAGTTACCACAGAGACATATTCAAGCAATACAGTGCAATGTAGAAGCTATGCAACACTGTGTCTGATCAGGTGCTGGATGGGAGACCACTTGGGCTGATCACAATTTAGCTTTGTTGTTCTAGATTCCAGTGCATTTGTCTCGTTTTCATCCTTTCGTTTACTAGTTTTGAACAGATTTGGCTGTTTCTAGATACTAAAATTAAGGAAATGTATCTTATTATTTGCTTAAATATATAATCAAGTACTTAAAACAAGCAATATTTTCTTAAATCAAGATTTTCCTGTCTGTATTTTTTCTTGTTTTGCAAGTGCAATGTTCTTGGTGCACTGGCAGATAATTTTGCTTCAAATGTAAATTTTTCCAAAAAGAGTAATTTTTTTCTTATTTTTGAAAAGACATTTTTTGCAGTGTACTTAGGCTACCTCACAAAACACAATGTAAATGTAGCCTATGTAAAGTGTGCTCAAAGTTGGGCAGATCAGGGCTATTCTTAGACTGTTCTTGGAGTCTAAGGTTTCACTAACTGTGGGCTTCCTTAAAGATGTCTGTATACAGTCACCAAAACACTCAAACTTACATTCTGTTTCTGGCTATTTTGGATTGTTTGATACATCTGCTCTCCTAGAGGCTCTTTAAAAAACAGTAAAAGAAATCAGAGATGTTCCTAAATCTATTTGCTTGTGTCAGGATGGCAGGAAACACCATTGTGCTGGAGAATCTGATGGCGCCTCTTCAAACAGTGCTCAGAAAGGTGTCTACTGACCTCGTAGACCAGCTTCTTTGCGATGACAGCATCCTGAGTGACCTGGTCTTCAGACTCATCATCGCAACCCTTGAGTGGACTGGACAATGGAGACTAGCCTGGGACTTGGAGATCCAGCGTAACATGAGTAAAGCATCAGACATATCAATATTGTCACAAATATGTTTATTTGCAATAATGTGCAGCGTGTGATGACACAGAAATTAATTTGGTCTTGTCAAGTCTTGAGTGCTGAGCACAAGCTAAAGTAACATGTTGTCCTCTCTTTCTCTCTCTCTCTCCCATTTTATCTTTCTGAGATCAAAGCTTTGGCCTCTGCTAATCACATAGGCCTACCAGTTTGGCACCTGAGAGTTATGGATTGAGTAGAAACAGGACCTATCAGCCAACAATGATTTTTTAAAAATACATGCTTTCATGATTTGCTTTTTAAATAAAATTGTGGTGTGCTTCCAGAATGTTCTCCAAGACTATATTTCCAAATTGTGTCTGAGATAGGAAATCAATCAAAAATGTGCTTTAGCCTGTGACAGCATCGTAGGTGGGCTTAAAGGTGTGATTCAGTTAATAGCCCTGTTGCTCGAGGTCACCGAGAGCTGTCTGTAGGAGAAAAGATACAATTTGATACAACATAGTGAATAGCAAACTGGTAGCTGATGTTCAATGAATGTTGACATATATAACCAGCCTTTTATGGATGTTGACATGTATAACCAGCCTTGCGGGAGGAAAGGGGCAGTGTGCAAAAGGAAGGAAGCTGAGCAACACCTATAAGACCACTGTGTGCCATCACTGTAGTCATGAGAAGTAAAACAGAAGGTGAACCTGCTGAAAGCAAGTATTGTGCTGCCCTCTGCTGTTGACTATGACTGTGCACAGCACTGGTCTAAAAGGACACAGTGAAACTTAGAAAGATAGATAGATACATACATACATACATACATACATAGATGTACTTTATTGATCCCAAGCTGGGAAACTCACTTGCAGTAGCAGGATAACAACATGTAAGACAAACACAATAACTGTACAACACAATAACAATACAAGAGGAGAAATATATAAGAAAGATAAATAAATAAATAAATATATATATATATATATATATATATATATATATATATATAAGAAAATTTACAATGTGAAGTGTAATATACAATCTGAAATGCAATGTGTAGTAAAGAGACTAAAATTTAAATTTAAAATAAATACAAATAAATACAGTGTGGTAAACCAGCTAAGGTGCACAAATGGAGAGGCATCAGTACAGAAACGCACATGGGAACAGATGTGTCAGATAGGTTGCCCAGTCTGGGACACTTCAGACACACACACACACACACACACACATACATTTTTATATGATGCATTGTACTGTAAGCAGAGTAAGGTGCAATAATTGGTAAGGTACAGTGAACAGGTAACAATCATTGGACAATGAACCTAGTACCACTCCAGGAGAGGGGAGGCATTAGTTGACCCTTTACCAGAGATGTAGATGTTGTTGTAAAGTGTGATGGCATATGGCAGGAACGATTTCCTATATCTGTCCCTACGACAGTGGAGTTGGAGAAGTCTGAGTGAGAAGACACTCCGCTGTCTGACCACCGTGTGATAGAGAGGGTTCTTAACATTATCCATGATGGCCAACAGTTTGTTCAGTGCTCTCCTCTCCCCCACAGATTCTAATGAGTCCAGTCTGACGCCTAGTACAGAGCCAGCTTTCCTGATGATCTTGTTTAGTCGATTAAAACACTACTCTTGTCTACTCTTGTCACTGTGCACTGCTAAACAAAGAAACTATAAAAAATACTGGAGATTAGCAACAGTGAAAATGACAGAAATTCAGTTTGTATGTACACATCTGAGTATTTTGAGTATATAACAGACTAGTTCTTAGTATTAGAACTGAATAAGACTATTAAGGTTAAGTGGTTATAAACTGGTCTCCATCAGGTCTTTATTGGACCAGTGATGTTGAGTCAGATCCACCCAGCTCCAAACTTAGCAAGAGGCAATTTTAAGATGCACTTAATGTGAACATGTAGACTAATCTAATATTCATTTACTCTCACTGATACTTACAAGCCATTACTTTTATACATTCAGTAAAATTTACATCTCAAAATTTACATCTCAAGGACAACAGCACGCAGAAGCAGTGAATGTCCTGCAGGGGACAATATACGGGCCAAAAACGGGCCATTCTCTTGCAGGAATTTGAACAAGGGTGTGACGAAACTGGTACCAAAGACTGCGAATCAATCAGGCGGCGAGGTAAAAAAAAAAAAAAAAAGAAAAGAAAGAAAGGAAGGAAGCAGTGGCGAGCTACTGATAGCTTCCAAACTACCTGATGAACTAGGTAGGAAATCTAATAACAGTTAGCTGCAACAGAGGTATGTAGATTTTTGATAAATTTTATTTATTTATGTATTTATGTATGTATTTTTTTTACAATTGTTGCTAGGTTGCTACTGTCACATGAGAGCATGATGTAGGCCTATGCTCAAGGTGCGATAATTACTATTTATGCCAACTTGCATGTATACAAATTTAGTTTAAATTGGTGGAACGCTAATTCCGAGTAAACTCGATTAGCGTAACTGGGGAATTATGACGTAGCTTGGAACAGTATAGCCTATTGTTAAATCATGCTTTGGGTCTTTATAACGGGTGTGAACAAGCGGGCAAAATCACATTTTATTCTGTAGTGAAGAGTTGAGCGACCAGAGTTTGGCATTATTTGGTGTAATTTATGTAATTTAAAATGGGATGTTGCATGAGCAAGCAGGTAGTTTTATATACAGTATGCAATTACTATAATTATTTTATTTGTAGATAAGAAATTAAACTTCATTAGGTTAGATTGAAAATCAGACTAGCTATCATTGTAATGAATTCCATTACAAATGTCATACAATGCCTATATTTTTAGGATGATGATGTTGATGCCATCAGTCCAGAGCGCCGTGGCAACAAGGCAAGGCCTACAGGATTCTCCACTCCTCCCCTTCCCATCCCCACCAAACCACTGACCCGCAGCTCCTCCTGCACTGTGCTGTACTCCTCATCCCCCCTTTCACCTTTCAGTCCTCCCTCTCGCTCTCACTCCGTTCCTTGCCTGGCCTTCTCCCTCTGCAGTCCCATCCTGACCCATCCTGTACCCACAGAGAACCCAAAGGTTGACTCTCCACAGCAGCCACTTCTTGGTGAGTCTGGTGCCATCTTGAGCCAGCCATTACATAGTGACTGATTCTGGAAACCTTTGTGCTGGATCATATTGGCTGAATCCCAATGCCCTCATAACCCTGGTCCCTTAATCCTCAAAGACTTATCTGGCATAAATTAGCTAATCGAGGAGCCAGTTCACACTAGTTTAGTCCTTGAGTGTTCATGGCTCAGGGCTTAGTGCTTAGGAGGGACATCGAAAAACATTAGATTATCTCCAGTATGTCATGTCATTAGTCCATGAGCCAAACCCCCAAATTTGGTCTGTCAGTACCGCTCAAGGGCAGTAAGTGTCATTGTGTTTTTAGGGATGGTATGCCACCCTAGAGTCAGAAAATATGTCATAGCATTGCATTCAGGGTAGCTTTTAGTGTTTTATCAGCCTGTTTGTGTCCAGCAAATTAAACAGTAAATAAAATATGTAACGAATAGACATCCCCACAAAACTTCCTCAGCTGACTATTTACATTAAGGAAACTCTTTGCTGTATTGCAAGTGTTCTAAAATGCCATGTATAACTATGTAAATGAGGTACCATTCACTTAAATATATCTGATAATTCTTGAATTTTGGCCTGTACCACAAGGGTAAACAAGTTAAGCAGCCTAAGCTATGTATTTTTTAGAAGCCTACACCCTGTAGATGTGATCTAATATGCACTGAGAAAATTCCCATCTCCTTCCACTCCATAGACAATGCATAGTCCTCTAAAGTGTTTGCACTGCATTGACATGCATTTATTTTCAATGTACACCCAGGGGGCTAGGGGGTAGCGCATCCCAAAATGGTCCATGTTGACATTCAATTCATATTCAGTATAACTAGACTTTTCACAAAAAGTTAGTTTGGCCCCCCTAGCCCCCCTAGTGTATAGCATATTTCAGCGGATAATGGCTCATTTACATGTATGTACAAAATATTTCAGAATCTATTTCTTAAAATGTTTACATTATTCACCCATAATATATGCAACACTATCAATGCTATCTATCTCTAGGGCGGTATACCATTCCAAAAGTCACTACGTGCCATGCTGCCCTCAGATGGTACTGATCAACCCTCTGGCTCAAGGACTAATATTCCTTTCTATGATCCACTGGTTGCAAATATTCAAAGCCTGTGACTTTTTGTGCTTTTTCTCCAGAAACAACTACTCCATCAAGTCTCTCGACAAACCTCGAGTTGCTAGGGTAAGGTTACATTGTCTTACATACATAATCAGCACTTCTGATTATCAGAAATCTTGCAGTAACAACTTGAACTAACAGATGTGCGGAATAATGGACTGCATCCCACAGTCAAACAATACATGAGTTCACCTTATCAGTAGGCCTATACTTACTTAAGTGAACATCTTAGTTGAAAAGCACACTTTTAATGTTGCTGGATACTTGTGTAGGCTTAACTGTATTTCTGTGTCTCTTACAGGTTTCCCAACAGTGGGAACCAATGCTACCTTAATGCAACCCTGCAAGGCCTCCTAGGGCTCATCTCTTTCAGCAGTGACATTGTGGGACAAATACACTGCTGGAAGAGACACTCGTCTGCCCCTCTTTTGAGGTAATAAGAAGCACCCCTGAGCCATCTAAAACTCCATCAGCCTATGTTGCACTTCCTTGAATGGGGCATGGGCTCAAGGTTTAATTTCAGTTATCTGCATTTAAAATTCGTTTCACTGGTTTACCTCTGTATTTGTATCTGTAGAAACATGGCAAAGCTCCAGTTATCAAGACAGGAGGGGTCCAGAGGTAGAGAGAAGGGGAAGATCTTGAAAAAAATACAAAGATGTATTTCAACAATCTCCCCTGAATTCAGTGGAGACCACCAGCAGGTAAGGTTTCACTGAGGCCTGATCTAACCAAAATTAGGCATGGTTAGATTTAAAAGAAAAAAGGAAACAAAATGGGCCATTCTGAGCTAGCATCTCTTAGGAATGTCTCAGGATTAGGAATAGATTTTTTTTTTACTGGAATGTAATTCCAAGGTAATATGGTAGTAGTTGGTTGTGGGTGTGGTCAGGTAACAGTTACATCAATTGGCTGATAAACAGGCAACCTGGGTTTGATTTACGAATTCCATATTGCAAGTCTTTGTTCCTTTGGCTGACTGTCTGCTGCATACCAGTCCAAATTTTACTGTGGTATTACAGGAGGCTGCTAGAATAGTTTGTAGTTTCTATGGCACCTGACTAGGTTTCTAGGTTGCTAGGTTGTCAAAGCAGTTGAAACTGGTTGATAGGTTGTTGCCAGGGTACTCATGGTGGTTACTAGATTGTGAATGTGGAAGTGGTTGCTAGGCTGTTGCTTGGATAGTTATGATGGTCGTTATGGTCAATGAAATGGTTGCTATGCTGGTTGCTAGGGTAATCATTCAATTCATTTATCTTGATATATCTATGTGTTGTTTTGTTTGTTATCCACCCCAGGATGCCCACGAATTTTTACTCTTCTGCCTAATGAAGATGAAAGAGGAGGGCTTGACTCTCAGCCAGGTGGGGCTGTCAATCAGGTGCCCTGTGGCCAACCTAGAGTTCCAGCTCCTCTGTGTGCGCACTTGCAACAGGTAAGAAATTCCAGACAGTGATTGGCTGTCCACATCCAGTGTCTGAAATATTGATACTTTGGCTTATCAGACTTAACACATAAAGTGCCCTCTGCTGTAAGTCTGTGTCACCTCAGATAGATCACTTGCCATTTCCCAAGTACTTGTTTTTTTATTTTGTCTCACTGAAGCTATGGACTCACATTTTTTGTCTCCTTGAAGTTGTGGACTCAGTGTTGAGAGGACCGAGGAGTACAATCACCTCTCCATCCCAACCCTCCACCAAGGCACACTGTTGGACAGCCTGGCCCAATTTTTCAAGGTTGTGCCCATATACTGTAAAAAAATCAGCTGCTAGTGAACCCATGTTTAAATCAGACACAGTCACTGTGATTTTGTCCCTTTTTCCTCTCTTAGACGGCAGAGCTGGAGTGGGTCTGTAGCTTCTGCTCCGGGACACAAGCTTCAGAGAAGCTCCAGTTCCTCACTCTGCCACGGTAAGTGCAGACAGCAAGACAAGCTTGCACAATAATAATACTCACAGTATGATAAAGATAATAAATGAGTTTCAAACTAATTTGAAATTATAGTGTGATGCAGTACACACGAGTGATGATGACATGGTAATGACGTGTTCTTATAAACTACAGAGGACAGAGACACATGAACTTGTGACCAGTAAGTAATTATCTGTATCTATGTTATTATTTGTTGTTTTCACCCTATGGCCATCTCCCTTGCAGGGTTCTGGTTCTGCACCTGAAGAGGTTTGATGGTAGGACTATGGTGAAGAACAGATGCAGTATCGAGCTCACCTCAGAGCTGAGCCTCTCCTCCTGCCAGGAGGAAGGAGGGTTCATGAGGCAGCTTATGCCAAGGTGGGCATGTGCCATTGTGGATCACTAAAATGTTTACCAGTAATACTAATGTTGTAACAAAAGTTCCAAACACATCCAAAGTCTTAATGTTCATCTAACATCAGAAAACAATTCATGCAGTAAGATACAGGCTACTATTTTAGAAGTCCAGATACAATCCTTTTGAAATGAACCAAAATGTCCATAACTTAGGCAGTTAAGATAGGCTTATCAATCTTGAATGTTTTTTTTTTTTTTTTAATTTCTGGCCATCTCAGTAAGGTGCCTGATGTCCAGCTGTTAGCTCATGATATGCAGCAGTTTGTTCTTCACCCATCAGTCTGGAGTGAGAGTGGAGAGAGTGCTGGAGAGCCAGCTAGTGTGGCATCTCATCTGGTGAGAAATGACAGTTAGTGGGAGAGATGGAAGGAGAAGCAAATGCAGTTTTAATAGCTGTGCAAACACAGACCAGATAAATTTACAGTGTTAAAATGAGCAGGAAGCTGAGATCATATTCAGAGAAATGCATACTCTCCAATGCGGCACAATGGAGTCACTACGTCAAATCTTGCCCAGTGCCTGCACAGACTGCACTGGAGAGGCTGTCTTTTTCAGTGGTAACCTTTGATCACACTAAAGAAAACTTACTCAAAGCCCTCCATTAGATAAGCATTTCTGATCAAACATCAGTGTTTTTAGACATGCCAACACCTGTTACTATTACAAAGAAAGGTTAAAAATCAGGGGGTCGTCTTATATATGGATATATAGGATGGTCTTTTATTCGGGCCAATATGGTATTCATGTATGTATTTTTATTTTTTTTTTACACAGAACAAAGCTGGATGCAACACGACAACCTATCGTCTAGCAAGTGTTGTGTCACACTTGGGGGAGAGTATGGAGAGTGGTAAGTAGTCATGGCCATTTCATTATACACCAATATCCATTTGTGTCCCAAATTCCTGGAATCCATGGTAATGGTCAATGTGTCTGTTCAGGTCACTACATTTGTGATGTGGCTCAGGAGGATGGAAAAGATTGGCTGTGCTGCAATGACAGTAAAGTGTCACGTAAAACCAAGAGTCACATATTGAAGAAAAGGGCCAGTACAGCCTACTTGCTCTTCTATGTGAAGAGGTACTACAACAGCCCACCTCCTGGGGATTTTGATGAGAAATTAAACATATATACCACTTTGATTACATTTCAAATGCTGCCTTGATTACATCTCCTCTTTGCTTTATAGTGAGGAACAACAAGGGTAGAGAGGAGAGGCAGGAGATGTCGCCTAGTTACTGGCGGCTAGACACGAGAAGAAGCATCACACAGTGAGTGAATCTGAACAAGGCTGGTTGCTAGGACAACTAGTATGTTCTATCTGTACCGTGTTCTGATGGTACCTGGCTATTTGTCTCCTTTGACATGTTCATAGGAGCCAGCCTGAATCCTCAAAGAGGAACATCTCCTCAGAGATAAAGGCAGAGGCAGAAGAACAGTTGCTGTCAAGAAAGATTGTACGCTCCCACTTCCTCTCAAATGGTGAATATTAGTGATTTATGTTTTGTCACTTGCCAGATTGCCAAACGTACCTTAGTGGGCAGCAGAGCTATTTTTCCTTTTGACAATAATAGGTAACGTGTTGTTCTTCTGTATCAGTAGGAAACTCTAAACAGATAATGGATTACCACCACCTTACCCATCGGTGTGATTCAATCTGGATGATAGCTTGGCTGGATCATATGTTCGGTTCACCCATGTCTTTTCATCAATGTGATCCATGAACTATGCTTGAACAGAAGACAGCTCAGCTCGCATCTCACAAGTGAACATGAGCACCATCAAACATTTGCATTCATTAAATAAATTAAAAATTAAGAGCTTGATTTCCTATGTCCTATGTAAAGAGCACTTTTTAGTCCTTTCAGCAGAATGAATTTACAACAAATTAATTGTTGTGAATGCACCGCAACATGTTGGAACACCACATCCAATGGTTTCAACATGGGTAAACCTCATGAAGATTCACTTTGAAAAGAAGACAAGCCACATAAAAACTGACTAGTCATAAGACATGGCTCCTCCAGAATGTACTCTGTAATGCATTTTCCTAACCTGGGAAAACCCATCCTGATCTTGAAGCTCAAGTTCTGCAGCTCAGTGCACAATACTACATTTTCAACCTCATTCATTGTAGGTCGGCATAAAGGTGTGATTCAATTAATTGCCCTGTTGTATGGATAAAAAAGAACCAGAAAATATGATGCAGCATAGTGAATAACAGACCGGCAGCTAATGTTAAATGAACCAACCTGTCAACCTTCAGGAGGAAGGCAGGGGGCACCAAAAGAAAGGAAGTTGAGCAACACCTGTAACACCTCTGGGTGTTATTGCGGTGGTCATAAAAAGCAGAAAGGTGAGCCTGCTGAAAGCAGCAGTTCTGCTTCTCTCTGCTGGTGACTATGAGCACAGTGATGGTGTAAGAGGACACAGGGAAACTCTTCTGTGAAGTCAAGTGGGTTTTATTGTCATTTCAATTATATACACTTTATATAGTGAGACAAAACAATATTTCACCATGGATCAAGTGTTATATTAAAGGGTATAAAAATGAAGGCATTTCGGACAGGCTACAAGGTACATTTAGTGCACACTACAGTAGTGCACACTACTTAGCTACATTTATCACCCGGAGAAATGGAATACTGATTTCTGATTGGCTGGCAGGGTGCGAGTTAATTCTGATAACGCACACCTATGAAGTAGATCTGGTGAAAAAATCTAATTACAGTTCTATATCAATGCTCTTTTGAATGGTAAGTATAACAACCACAGTAAATGGCTGTTGAACTTGTCAGTAACAATGGAATAATCTGTTATTAGCTGTAACCACCGTTGAAAAGAAAGTAGTACAGCAACTGAACAGGTTTCTTTATAACTGATCTAATAACTTTTTCTATGTTTTAAAATGACATCTATTCCTTGAATTGCAAACGGGTAACTTGGCGGAGGAACTTCACTCTGCCTTCGGCGTCGCAAAGTTATTCGCTTCCGCCTCGTTCATTAATTCCGTATAAGAGCACACCTTGTCGGCAGTTATCCCTTACTCAGTGTTCATATACTATAGATATACATGAAGTAAATTTTAAAACAGACAAGTGACAGGACAGACAACAGGCAACAAGACAGGGCATAAGTAGCCTTGTAGTCGTGCATTGATTGTAAAAAAAATTAGTTCATAGTGAGATGGCGATAGAATTTAGCAGCAGAGAAAAGAAAAGAGCAGGAGTACCTTCCAATTCAGTGTGGATAATTTGCATCATGTTTTGTTCAGTCGTCTGACTGCTTGAGGGAAGAAGCTCTTCCTCATTCTGGCGGTGTGGGCAGTTATGCTGTCGTACCTTCTAGCAGTTGGCAGTAAGAAGAGTGCATGGGACGGGTGTGTTGTGTCCTTCTGCTTGTGGCTTTGCGCAGATAGTGAGTGTTGTAGATGCCAGAGAGGGAGGAAGAGAGCCCCTAGTGATCTTTTCAGCCGTCCTCACAATCCGTTGCAAGGCCTTTCGTTACGTAGCAGTGCAGTTACCAAACAATGCTGTGATGGCACTATTGCACTGCACACTGCTAAACAGTTTCTTTTTTTTTTAAAGAAAATACTGGAGAGTAGCATTAGTGGAAATGACAGGAACTCAATTTGTAGGAAAACATAAACTAATAAAAGCTAAGACTCTTAAGAGCTAAAAACTCTTCAATATAATTTTAAAATTCTGTTAACCTGCACAGAACTACAGAACTACTAAGTACATTAGATGAAGCATTAACTTCATAAACATTTCACATTCACATATTCTATTTTATATGGGACATTCCATTCTATACATTAGCTGCCCTGCTTACAAACAACAAAAGCACCATGATGCTTGCCATACAGATACAACAAGATACATTTTTGTTAGAAATTGTAGACATGAAAGACAATTAATACATACCTGCTAGGACAGCCTGAATTTTCTCCTGTAAGTATGCTTAGCAATGCAGGTAAAATACTATTATATATGGACTTCTCTCTTATTACGAGAAGTACAAGTCTTAGAAGAGACTTATAAGCAGTTGGCGGAAGCTAAGGGAACAAGCAAAATTTTGACATACTTATGTTAAAATAGACACTCTGTCTCAGTCCCTGCTTTGGGTTGTTTCTATGGCTAAGCATTTACAGAGCTGTGGCTGTCCAAGGTTGACTCGCTGCTCATGCTGCAGTAGTCATGGGACAGGGCAGTGAGGAGGAGCCGTGGCTCCCCTTCTCCTCCCGCAAAGACCGGGACCTCTGGATCTCGAGCCAGAGGCCTGAGGGATGGGGACAGTCCCCCCACATCTCCCCACCACCAGGCTTCCCTCCTCAGAGCAAACCTCCTGCCTCGGGGCCCCTGGGCCAGCCTCTCCCTCAGGAGGTGCACGTTCCACAGGACGAAGTGGAAGAGTGGCAGGCAGATCAAGCTGAAGCCCAGCGTGCTGAGGGCAGCAATGACCGGGTGACCCCCAAAGTCCAGCACACGGTACACGTACGGCTGCCCGTTCATATTGGTGAAGCCACCCAGCCAGAAGAGCAGGGCAAAGAGCAGGTAGAGGACCCCCGCCGCCAGCAGGTAAACATAGTGAACCAGGTGCACAGGTGTGGAGGAGAGAAAGAGCTCCAGGAGCACCTGAGCGCTGTTGACCACGTGGAGGTTGATGCTGAAGGGTCTGATAGGGTGGCGGGACACAGGATAGTTGATGGACCAGTAGAGGAGGGACACCACCAGGGAGAAGGTGCTGACGAGCACCTGGAGCAGCCACTGCAGCCGCAGGGACAGAGCCAAAGGGGGAGGAGCAAGGCGAAACAGTGTCCAGCGCTCAAGTCTGACACATGACGAATTGGGGTGAGAGGTCTCCACTGAGGTGTCAATACTGTCTGCAGTGCAAAGGCCAACTATCCAACATTATGTTTTTTTTAAGTTAAATAATACTTGAAGTTATAGTGTGAGAAGAAAAGTTTTTCACATTACATTTTACATCCACAGTGTAACACACAAACATCTTCAACCATCTCCTCTTACCTGAGCTTTTCTCTTTAAGTTCTCTTCTGCAGAAGCGCTTGATAGACATGAGCGTGGCAATGAGATTGACCAGCGCGGTGAGGTAGTATACTCCCAGCATGCAATAGGTCAGGTGACTTAGCAGGATCAGCCATTTGGGAGTGGCAAAGAGCAGGCCAGAGTGAATGCACCAGGCCAGAGTGTAGAGGAGAGACAGGACTCGATACAGGATCCAGGCCCATGGGGGGATGTGCCACTGATGGGACAGCAGGCAAGAGCGGAGTGGAGCAGGGGGTGAGGAACGACACAATGGTGAGAGAATGAATATCTGTGAATATCTTGTGACTTATTGTTTATCCGATGTCATCTACTATATGCCTGCCAAATTAGTTCACTCTATTTTAGGTTGTTGACCAGGAGACAGTGTACAGAAATAGACTAGCATTCAGCTATTCTGTAGTACTCCACACTTAATACAAACTACAAACAAGCATAAACTGAACAAGCGTAACAATTAAAATAATAATAATTCTATCAGCCACTGTATTTATGCAAGTGGAGGCCCAGTCACCAGCAACGCCCTAGATGTACTCACCCGAGGTTCAAGTAAGAGCTCAGGTGTAGGTGGGAAAAGGTGGAGCTTCTTCACCTGGAACTCTCTCCTAAAGCTCCGAGTCCAGCTTGCTCCCATCTGACCCACTTCCACTCCTACTACCTAGATTCTGAAGCACTGAGGAAAGCCAGTCCCTGCAGTCTTGTTTTGGTGGAAAGAGATTCAATTCCTGATAGCCTTCCAAACTGCAGAGAATACAGGTCTGTTGGGCTGCTATGAAGAGACACAAAGGCACCCACTATATAGATATATAACAACAACCATTACAATTCTTAAAAGACATTTAAAAAACACTTGCACATATAACCTCCAGCGACATGTGAAAAACACTAACCTCTATTATGACCCCCAGGTTAACAGTTCTTCGTCTGAGCAGACAACAAACTTCACGAGCCCTGGGCAGTATAGTTTATCCCTTTGCATATAAGCCCAGTAGTCGACAGACAGTGACGGTGCTGTTAATGCAGCCGTCGTGACTGCTGAGCCTCAGGACAAACACAGTAGTGATTATGTAAACGGAGCACAACAACATAATCACATTATACCAAAGGCATAATTGTTTACATGTGGACAGCTAGTGCTCACAGATAGTAGAAGTGTTTTTTCCCTATGACAAGGACCCCTTGATGGACTGGCTACTGTACCTAAAAGGAACTGGTTCATCCCAATACACCACTAACAGGGATGTTTGAAGTGCCTCAATAGTTCACTGAATAGTCATTTTAATAACCCAAGAGTAAGCCGATATATGAAAATACTGGGCAGTCATTTGTGGGAAAGGACTCCGGTTCCAACAAGTCAGCTGTGCAATATCTACAAATGAGGTGGGGTTATGAAAATTCAACCAGCACCTACAAAGACACAATTCAGATGCAGCTACTGAGGTCATACTGGCATGTGGAGGTCACCAACATATTCAGCAAACACACACACACAAAAGGCAGACAACTGAAAAATAATATGGTAAACGTATGTCTCTTTTATTCTCTGTACAAAAACGAGACCATACCAGTTATCATACAAACTTTACAATACACCAATCATGCCGACATATAATCTCCCCTCCCACCCAGCCAAAAAACAATCGTTTTCTTTTTTTTTTATTTAACCATATCATTTCCACATTTTAAAGGACAATCACACTATGTACATATATACACAACTAAATAATCTCTGGGACCATTAAGCTATTGCATGGTAAGAGTATGTGGTGAGGTCCTACGCCTCATGAGGCTGTATGAAGGGCTCCAGGCAAGAAGTTGGGCTGAGGATTCAAGAGGTAGTTCACTCAATCTCAGTGAAGCGGGCAAACATGGCTTTGCGCACCGCGTCCTTGTAGGAGGCTCCATCTGCCACGCCGTAGTTGCTGCCTTTAGTGCCGAGTCCCGCCCCCTTCATCCGCATCTGGGCCTATGAAGAGATGTGGAAATCCGAACAGCACTGAGCCATAATGCATGCATGCATTCATCGCACCGACAAAACCAGCAATGTGGGATCTATCAGGGTTTTACAGGTTTGTTATGAATACACAAAATAAACTTTGCATGGTGCGTGCGTGTGTTTATCAATATTCATCTGTATCTGTATGTGTGTGTCCCTCTCTCACCTCAATGGGGGCAGTAATTCCCTGGTGGTTTCTGCCCAGCCCACTGCCCTCTTTCCAGCCCATGGCTTGCAGCATCTTGTTGCCAATGTTGTCGCTGTTCAGGCCATCCTTTGTGGGCTGCTCATAATTCCTGCGGTGGAACAAACCCAAAGCAAAAGACTTTCAACAGCAGTAGCCTTCCAATTCAACAAGCTGAGGGTTAAAGCAGGGATAGAAACCAGCACCAGCCATGTGTTAATAAAATATTAAAGTGTCTGGTGGATTTCAGAAGCAATAATTTACTATGAGTGGCTGGTAGATATTCACATTTTAAATACACATTTCTATCCATGGCATCAGCACAGCTTCAAGCTAATATTTGGGAACTGGCACACATTACTGGTTGTACTAAAAAGCACATGCAACACAGGGCAGTAAAGCATATGTTCCATTACTTACACTACTGGCTGAGGTGGGGTGAACTTTCTTTTCTTGGGCACAGGGGGTTCTGGGATACCGTACTTTTCTCTCCTCTCAGCGGCTCGGTCTCTGTATTTCATCTGTCCATAGAGAGAAGGGTGTGGAGGTGGTTCACATTTGCACTTGAGACCCTAAAATGCCTAAAGCTTAAAGCCTAAAGTCCTGAACACTTCACAGTGTTAGATGGGGGAAAACACCTATGGCCTTTCAACAATGTTAATGGTAATGTTAAAGCATACAGGCCACACTTCAGTCTCCGCATTAGAGTAAAAATCAACGCAAGTGCATTGAGAGAGTGGCATAACATGTACCAGAACAAAATGATGGCTTCCATACCATGCAAACTTGGTAGCATAATTTCTACTATTTCATGCATTATAAATGATATAATAACTGAGGAGGGTTATTGACATTTGTGTTGCATACCCCTCCTAGACATCTAACCATTCAATAAGAAACTTCATCTCTACACATGCAGAAGGGTACTAACCTCAGTTTCTTTTCTCTCTAGTTCCTCAAGTTCTTCCTCACTCAGCTTTGAGCGCCTGTGGACCTCCAGGTTTTGCTGAAGAGACAGGTGGTGACAGAGTGAAACCAAACGTCAGGAGATTACACACAGCCAAGCATTTTTATAAGATGAAAGCTGCAGGACTCGAGAAACACACATTTCTGCCTACTGGAGTTGGCAGCCGTACCGCTTTGCAATGTAACTAGTGCAATTCAGGAAAAGAGGACTTATCTGATGTACTGCAGGTCAAGTGAGAAACATGAGTACAAAAGAGAGGCTGATTGGAGGTCTGAACTGACTGGGCAAGGGATAAGTGGAATGGTCCATGTACCTTGTGGAGGTCAGACAGCTGCTGATGGCGGATCAGAGCCTCTTTGTTGGGGAACCCTCTCCTGCACAACAGGCAGGCCAGCTTCTTCCAGTCTGTCAACTTATCCGTGCCATCCTCCCCTCGGTCAGGCTCAGCTGCCTCCTCTGGTTCACTGTCTCCACTGTAGGCCGCCACCAGCCCCACCTACACACACACACCTTATCTTGTCAGCTCTTCTCAACATCTTTAAAAGCCTCATGCATCATTGTCTGATTCAGAATAAGATGATGAATGAATTATTTGGATCTACACTACATGACAGCCCATCCCTAAGTCATGCATTGATTCCCATTTGTTTTTCAGAAGACTTTTAAAGCCTATTGCACTCTGAGGCCAAGAATGGGAACGCAGACCTTGGATGTGCTGGGTGGAGGCTGAGGTTGTGGCTTCTCTTCCTCTGCCGCTCTGGCTGCTTCTGACACAAGTCGGTCCAGGGCTCCTGTTTGCTGCACAGGAATAACACAGATCATTCATTAAAAAAAAAAAAAAAAGAAAGAAAAAAAAACACAAACGCGCGCTACTGTCGAAGCTCAAAAGGGCACCTCTGGCACAGATGTTGATGTGGGCCATCTGGCTTTGGCCTCTCCCACAGTGGTCTTACCTTCTTCTCGAATAGTGTGAATCCAGCATCAGCTGCGGCCGCCTCCTTGCGCTCCTCCTGGCTAATGGGCTGGAAGCTGCTCCTGAAGTTCTCCTTCTGCTTGTTCAAGCTCTTGGCCCAGCGCTCCATGTCCTTAGCAATCTGTGCACAGAGACAGACAGACAGACAGACAGACGTTAAGGGGTCATGAAAATGCTAGACTACACCAAGAGCTACAGGAACAGCAGTCCTGTAGCCAAAAACATTCATTCTTCATGGATTAGGATCATGGGTAATTTCACTGAACAAGTGGAACAAGGTGTAGAAGTAAGACAATGATCTAACACAAACAAATGATGTGCTGCAGGCCTATAACCTTATCCTTCCAAATAACAGATGCAAAATAAGACGACACAATGCAAACACACCACAAAAGGAAAACAATGTAACAAAGACAAAACATTCTGTTGCTTTGAGGCTGGTATTATTAATCCTACACAAGAATTCTGAACTATATTCAAAAGCATGTCTACACAGGTAACATTTCTTGACACTGTACTGCAATGAACCATCAGACACACACAGCTTTAGGGAATGCGCACTTCTTTAATCCTTTTCTTCTTATCTCCCCACACATCTAAGCTCATTTGTGTGGTTAAAGTCTGTGCATGACAGCGCTGTGCTCTTTTAGTGGTTAGTCCTGTTAGTTTCTGAGGTTCTGTGCTCTTACAGCAGTATATGTGTGTGAGAGTGTGTGTGTACGAGAGTGAGTGTGTACGTGTTGTGTTCTTAAAGCAGTCAACAATGTGTGTATGAGTGTGTGTGTGTGTGTGTGAGTGTTAAGCGCTGTGCTGACCTGTTGGGCAGTCTTGCTCTTGGGTTTATCCTTCTTCTCCTTGGGCTCTTTGATGGGTATGGTCGAGCCAGAGGCTCCTGCTGCTGCTGCCGCTGCCTGAGCTGCGGCATCTCCCGCCGGCACGTAGCTCTGCTTCTCACCATCCCAGTACAGGTACTGCTGTGTCTGCGAGTTGTAGTAGTACTGCACGCAGAGTGGAAAGACACATGAGCTTCATGGTCAAGCTGTGGCTCACTCAAAGACTTTCTCCTTGTGTTTAAATGAGCAGAAAGCTGGGCTACACCGGGTACGTTAAGTCACCCCAAAATACATTTGGAAGACTGTTTTTATGTTTTAGACTATTCACTGTACTGCCATGTCTGGTGTAGCCAGTTTCATTGATTATCGTGGAAGCTAACTTGAATTTCGACGTTGCATGACTCAACATATCTGAAAGGTATCTGGTGTAGCCTCCCCATTAATTATGGGCGTTTTCAGCCTTTACAGTTAGGGCAGTAGAGGGTGGACAGGAAACAGGTGAGAGAGATGGGATGGAATCTGGAAGTGACCACAGGTCTTATTTAAACTTAGGTCCACATGATCCTTGGATTGGTATGGGGCATAAGTGCTCAGACAATGCTTTAATATAAACTATTAAGAACTTGATTAGAGGAGGACGTACCTGTGAGTTGGGATCGTAGTAAAGGCCACTTTGAGGGTCGTAGTAATAACCCGAGGACTCATCATACTGGTAAGTGGATGTGTCTGGAGCTGCTATAGTGGAAACACACAGACAGAACAGTTACGCACCACACAAACATGAATGCATTGGTTGTGTAATCTGGTATATACTAGTGCCTCTGAAAACCTCACCTGCTTTGTCCCCAGCAGATGTGTTGGTGGATGCAGTCGAAGTGGTCGCTATGGCAGCAGAGGTCGCAGGCGCCGAGATAGTGGCAGCCGCAGAGATGATGGCGGGTTGAGGTTTCCCCTCCACCTGAGGCACACCAAGTAATGACTATATACAGAGGGGAGGGAGACATGTGACCGACTGCATCTGCATAGAAGCTTTATAATGTTGCATATGAGTATGTATGTTGAGTATGTAGCTATTGTTTATTCTAGGAACATGTAGTTTGAAATGTTCATTCTAGGAGACTGACACCACATAAGAGTTGTTACCAAGAGGTTAACCGATAACATATAGGTGTGTATCGTGGGGCTCACCTGTGCAACCTGACCAACAAGCAGTGGCTGCTGGTACACCTGAGCAGTTTGGGAGATCACCACCGAGGATGCAGGGACCACTTTAACCCCCGGAGCAGCTGAGAGAGCAACAGAGAAAGACTTAAATCCTGCATGAGTGAAACATGGAGCACAGATCTCCATGTCATCAATGGCAAAATGAACGAAACACCCACCTCCAAGAATGCCATTGCCCTGACTGGGGTCTGCCACTCCTGCCTGTTGATAATAAGCCTGGTATTCCTGTTTGACACACACGCACACACATGCATGCACATTACCACCACAATATCCAGACGGTCAATTCAATCAAATGCACATTCTGGCACATTCCAAACCACAGCCCTGCTGTTTGAGATCACAGAGTGCTGTCAGTAGGAAGAACAAGAAATTTTGGAACATCATAGACCAAATAGCAAAAGAGCAGCTAAAGCTAACCAGATACTCAAATAGTTTCATTTTCCTTATCCCTCATCTGTTTGCCAATTGCCTTAAGTTGTACAAAATGTTCTTGTTCTTAATTCCTACCAACAGCTCTTGGTTACCTTGAATGAAAATGTAGGGCGAAAGTCTTTGGCCGACTTTTAACTCTGAACTTTCGAAGTGGCCAGAGAGAAGCAAAATGAATTTCTTGTGTTTTAGTCTCACCTGTGTGTAAGGCACGTAACCCTCTTGCAGGTAGCTGTACTCAGAGCCTGCATCCACCTGTTGAGGCTGTGACAACAGAACCAAACACAAAACACACAGTGAAAATACTGCCAACTAATCCTTCATTGCAACAGCCACAAAGATAAAGTGGCTTTTAGGGGAACGACTGGTTTGATGGAGACCCACCTGACTGGAGGACCACTGGGCTGCTGCGATGGCAGTGCTGGCCACAGAGAAAGCACTGACACGATTCCCGTCCGGAAGCAGCAGATCCCTGAAATTGCATCAAAGATGAGAACGAGTCAGGACTACACAAAGCTAGTGTTTATTTCCCCTAACGTCATAGTGGTCACAGTCATCAACTTTGATGGTTTTTTTGGGGGTGCCAAACTGTATGTCACTTTCCATAAACAAATGAGCTCCCCAACAGAAACAACAAAGAAAATCTGTGAACCATCACAGAGGTGCAGTAGTGGCAGTGACTTACTTTCGAGCACTCTTGGCATAGTCCACGCCTATGGTCTTGCCATCTAGCTTGAGTGGTGGCTGTAAACCCTGCAGAATAGTGAGCAGCTGGGAGGCCTCCTAAAGAAGCAGAATATGATGGAATATGAATGCTCTGTGCCCTTGTGTGCAAAAACTTTATTTCATTAGACCTATGCATTACGTCACAGAATGCAGCTGCAACGTTCTTCAGCTGTGTGGCAGGAATAGGCCAATAGTGTTTGCATATATTTGCTAATTCTAATGCCAAATGGCTGGACTGAAAAAATGACTCAAAAAGAATTGCAAGAGGAAAAGGGTGCTAAATGGTAAAAGGTTGGAGTGATGTACCAGGGGTGACGAGAGCTGGACAAAAGCAAAGCCTCGGTTTTGGCCCGTCTGCTTGTCCTTGATGAGCCGGATATTCCCTGCCGACAGGTTGGCATAAGGTGCCAAAGCAGTCATGATGCCTTCCACCGTGGACAGAGGACCAATGTTCCTCAGGATGATAGCTGGGACACACGCGCACACACACACACTTCAACTCTCAGCTCCTTTCCTAACAATTTTGCATATGCATTCATGCCGACTTCAAAAACTGAACACCACATTCTACTAACCATTTTTGCTCCACTACAACTGTGCAAATATTACCCCAGAGTTTGTGTATGATTTGCATCATGGGTCAAATTTCTTTGCACAAAAAGAAACGAAGGCAACAAAGTTCCTTACTGTCGCCATAGTAATCCCCGCTGGGCTGTGTATCCGTGGTGCCAGTGGTACTGAGGGCGTCAGCATCTGGGGGCGCAAACAGAGACAAGAACTCCTCAACCTCATAGCAGCCTTACAACGCTGCTCTGCCTAGCCAGAGGACACAAGAACCCTTGTCTGTTGTTAGCCACTGCTAAGGCTAACAAATAATTGAGGATTCTTCAACTGACTGTCTACTGAAATGAGTTTAGATAGATGTTAGCTGAGCATTAGCAGTGAAGCTAGCAAGACCTAGTACTGGTGTAGCCCATTTGGGAGGAGAGCAAACATGTGTGTCAAAGATCATGACCCTACCAACATAGATAATGAGAACTGACACTGGTGCCAGTGTATGGCTGTGACTGACTTGACAGTGGTGGAGGGCAGGACAAGGCGATGGGTGTGGCCTCCAAGTCGGAACTCTACTTACCTGCTTTGGCAGCGCCACACCTGAAGCACTTCAGCCTTCTCCGGAAATTGTACAGGCCACACTGCAAGCAACCGGTCAGAGCGTTTTTTTAATTGACAACAGTAGCTACTGGCTAAGGTGTTCTCTCAGGAACAGAGTACTTACCTGTTAAGTTTCAATACAGGGGTGGACAATGTTACATAGGGAAAGGCTCAGGATGCAGGTTCAAACCTACCTCACATCAGCATTTCCAAAGTAAGTTTGCCCACCACACACAAACCCCTGCTTTTATGATAACACCAACACCTGCACCTGACTACAGTTCTTTACTGCAGCTTCACCTAAGCATCACTTACAATACTGTTTTACTGTACATGGCATTGGGAATTTGTGAACTTTTAGACTTGACAAAATATTGATTTTAGAACGATGTGGGATAAGTACAATTAGCCAAAACTAATGTTGAAATTGGTTTTCAATAACAGTACATAAGCACACCACATCACATTATGACTATACATTACAACTGATTCATGTGTACTTTTCAACTTTGGCCTGAAATAATAAACCAAACCAGCCTAGACATGAACCTAGACATCCTGACAAACCACATTTCAACCCTGCTCATTCACACATATTTGCCTAACTGATCAGACATGGTATTCTTTTCCTTAAGAGAGCCACTATCAGACTGTAAGACAGCTACTTTTTTTCCTGTGGGTAACTAGGGTGTGGTGGGACGCGTGCGCAATTCAGAATTCATTTCCACTTACAGAGTTGCAGAGCCAATCTTCAAACTTGTGGCGGGGGTTACTGTACTGCATGGCCACGCTCTTCCCCTGGATGGTCAGCAGTTTCTGTGGAGGGAAGACACAGGCCGTGGTCATTCAGGACTCTTGATATTTGCCTTCCAACTCTCAGCCCAAGAGCCACTACAAGGCAGGTAAGGCAGGGTTGGGGGGTGAGGGACCCCCTTGCTGGCTGAACTCTGTGTGTGCGTGTGTGTGTGTGTACGCATGTGTGCATGGGGTGCGTGTGTTGACGGTGTTTGGGACCCGAGTGTCCGGGAGGAGCCGGAACAGAGTGTAAAAAAAAGTTGGTACGTCCTACACACTCTCTTTCCTTGGAGCTTTCACACAACTCCATCAGGTCTTTACAAGCACAAGCCATGACTGCATACAGAAAAGGCTAAGTGCAAAATTACCCTTGCAAAAATTTATTTTCCCAAAGCTTAACATGAGACCATAAAAAGCAGATTTCGCAGTTTGGGGATATTTTCAATTTGCCAAAAAGGGATTGGACTTGTGCCTTTAATAGGCACACTCTGATAATTGAGGAATCTTACTCTTAAGCAGTCTAACCCTTAACACAGTTCTGATAATGGTCTTGAAAGCCATGATGGGTGAGTGACATTACTCAACAGTAATGAGTCTTCTTTATAAGAATTCCCCAGACAAAACTAAATCATGCTTATTCGAATAGGTTTATTGTAAATTCTTAGCTAGCAACTTATCCTCTAACCCTTCAGAGAAAATACAGACTTCCCAAGAATCCTTCAAAAACTCTAACACAGTCCATTTTTTCATGGGATTTCAGTCTGTTTCATTTTCTTTCTTTCTTGACTTTTTCTGTTCATAGTTTTATGGTTTGTTTTTGATCCCCAAGGTATAACACTAGACTTGGTGATTAGGAAGCAACCTGATTGGTCTCCATCCATCTGGTAGCATCTTGCAAGTGATAAAACTCCACGAAGGCGAAACCTCGGCTTATACCTAGAGAAGGCATTCAGATATAGACGGGAGGCGTGTTAGTTCAAGAGCTCATTGGCATCACATTCAAACTGTCACAAACTGCTTCGTAAACCCCTCCGGGCCTAATGCAGGCCAAAACAGTGGAGGTGTAGCGGGGTCAATCGTTTGCCATAGCAACAAAGTCTTGGTTATCCATTAGAAACAGCTTCATGTAGTCTAAAAGGGAAATCTAATAAGTCAGTTAAACATAAAATTACTACTGCACAAGCTTGAACTATTTTACTGAGTCATAGCACTTCAAATGGGTGAAAGCTGGTGTTGAAAGTAGTCAATATTTTTGATCGGTTTCTGATATATCTAATAAAGCCCAAAGTTGAACTTACATTAGATTTAATGGATTTAATTTATTTTCCCATCCCTACACCCAACTCCCTAAATGTTACAACTTGACCACTCAACAACAACTACAAAAAAAGTCTTCTCTTATGATAGATCAGTTTGCATGGGGCTACACACAGAAACTTACCTTTGGCAGAACCATAAATGGAAGACCATTTTAAAAATGTATTTCATGTATTTCCCTTTGAAATCTAACTGAAAATGTACCAGGTGTACCTGGCATCTTTTTTGCTATGGCAAACAGATTGGGAATGGAAGCAGGTTGGCCCAGTGGACATAGGATTGGGGAGAGAAGGGGACCTCGCCGTGCCAAAGCCTCACCTGTTCTCTTCTTCATCAGGCGAATGTCCATAGGCTGGGGTCCCTCCAACTGCTCCAGGGCTGCCCGGATCTAATACCAAACAAATAGAGGTATTGGGGTAGCACAAGAACATGCATTCATATGCACTGAGCTAGTTTAGGCCATAAGGTCATCACAACTGTGTTGACTTGGGATGGGTGATTATGACCTTAAATCAAAATCGAACAATAAAACTGAACATAGCTTATAACCTTAATTACGCTTAATGAAAAATGATCATCAAATTGTTTCTTTATAGTTCATAGTTTAGGTTTGCGCTGTAAATATGCTCACACATGAAATGCATGTGCCATGTTTCTGATTTTAAAATAATTGAAGAAAATTATCTGAACTTAAACAAGAAACTGAAGTAACTGATACTTCTGAAACTGATCATTTAGATTCTTCAATTAATGTATTTTAGTTTTTGGATTGAAGTTACTGTACAGAGATTTGAAAGCTTACATCTTGTTCTGTTACATTAAGGGACAGGCCCCGCAGCATGATGGTTTTGCTCTCCTTCTCTTCTCCAGGGTCACCCCTGTAGTCCTGTTCACAGTAATCTCCATCTGAATGGTGACCATCATCTGAACCATCGCTGCTGCGCCTTTTTCTCCCCCTCTGCACAAAAGAGTTTAAGAAATCATAAGCTATATACAGTTACTCACCCTTCTTTATATATATATAGTTGCCATTATGACAACACACAATCCCCAAGTTACAAGTACCAACCTCAGGACTGTCCCGGCCCCACCATCTTTCTCCATCTCCATGGCGGTCACTGCGACGGTCATCACCCCAGCGATGAGAGTCGTAGCCTCTATCCTGGTCTCTGTCTCGACGATCCCTCCAGTTGCTCTCATCCCGGGACTGCTCTGAGCCGTATCGCCCGCTGCGTTCAGAGCGACTCACCCTACAAGAGAAAATTGTACCCGATTTGTTTCCATCAAACTGGAAAGGGATGTGTTGAGCAAAGCCACTGTAAACCATAATGCTGACAAGCACTCACCGTTTATCTCCTCCCATTCCTTGCAAAGGTCAGGCACTAGGAGAAAACTGGAGATGGGAGGGCGAGAGAGAGAACCTGTTATCAACTGTAAAAATAGCAACTTTTGTTAGCGAATACAGAATTCAGCATCAACATCTTGCGACCCCCCCCCCCCAAGTAGCCTAATGCATGCCATACTTTTCTAAATGTCAGAATTCTGCCAAATGAAAGGGCTGCACTTTTAGCCAGCACTTACTAGCCAGAAAGTCGGCTGTGTAATCGCATTTCCTGCTTCACCAGAATAAATATCTGCTCTCGGAGTACATAAATGACTAGTAGGCCTGCAGATGCTCTACGAATTCAACCGCTGAAACCCTTGAGTGATTAACATCATGTGAAACAGAAGTTCAGTGTTTGTTGTTGCAAGCCACTTAATGAACTTCATTTCCGCGGTCTCAAAATTCAATTTTTAGAAGGCTTGCGGATAGTGTGGAGATATATACTAAACTTAACTGAATTGAACTGTATAGCTTCGTGTTTGTACATCCGTACATCACTGACAACACTTGACCAAATTGGACCTACTATTTATCCTAAATCGTTAATAACCGCAGCCTACCTGGATTGATAAAGCCTACACACCGTTAACAGCAACCATACGACATTGGCAATTTCAGTTTAGATTTTCTTATTCTTGGGTTTCCCAATGTGGCATATCAGACAATGTCGTTTTACTACCGCTAAGCGAACACTGGTTAGCATTAGAGCTATTAGCTTGCAGCTAATGTTGTATGCTACGCGGAACATTGCCAAGGATCAAGGATCATTTTACGAATGGTTGTTCACGTCAGTGCATTAAACAGGTTCAAACCTGATACCAGATATAATGCTAACCCTCTACAAAATATATATAAGTACATGCTAAACACCTTAAATAATCTGTTTTCCCGAGCTAACCCTGAAAACATAAGGCTAAAGACGCGCGCAAGCCCAGGTAATCAAGATGGAGACGTCTTGTTGTAGCTAACCACAAACGCACTCAGAAAACCGTTTTCAATCAACTTATGATTCAGCATTACTTACCCCTAAATGTGAATTCTTATTAGCAAACTGTGCTATGCTTCACCAACGCTGAATTGAAGCCCTGCAAAAAACAACGTCAACGGCTGACTCGTTTGCATGTAAAAGCTTGATCCGAAAGCTGCTAACGGTCTACCACTAGCTAAAAAAGAAAATGGTTCTCACTTCTCTCTCCCAAAGTTCTTTGAGAGAATGTGTCTTTTGCCGCATAGCTTTGTGGGCAATTGAGTCCTGTACGTTGCATGTTTCGATCGGAAGGTCACATAGGCCTAGCTTATTACACTTAACCAAAGAGTAGGCTATAGACTTAACTCTGACAAATGATCCCATACAACATCTATCTTTTAACACATATTTCATGTTAAAACTTCAAGAGGTAGCACATAAGTTGAAAGTCTATGGGCAGACTGAAAAATAATGCTTCGATTTTTTTCTCTCTTTTTTTCATTTTGGGACAATGAATCTAATCAGTCAAAAGAAGCCTAATTGGAATGCTGCCATTACATTTCTGAACTAAATTGGCAATTATGCTCTTACATTTTTATGAAGCCTGGTTCCTGGCAGTGTTAATGCAAACTTGAAAACAGCCCTAGGAAATGTAGAGAGTGAGTTGAGTTACTTTATTGATCCCGAAGGAAATTAAGGTGTCCAGCAGCATACACATAATACACATAATACACAATGCAAAAACAGGTCAAACATATTGCACACATCTGCATTCAGACAACATTCACTGAACAGGAAGGGAAAAAAAAGGTAATGATAATAAGAAAATAAGAAAATGTGATGGAGAGGGCTAAAAGCTGCATCCATGAATTTGCAAATGTGCATGACGTCAAAGACAGCCAAAAGTGTGGAGCAGCTGGACCCCTTCAGTGTCAGGAGCCACGGTATGTGGCTGCTTTAGGGGTTGTGCGTGACATGAGGAGTGAAGCAGATGCTTCTCCACATTTAGAGGGAGGTCACACAGATCCACTGAAAATTATCTTGGTCAGTCTGAGTTTGGTCTTTGGTTTTGGTTTGGTCTTTCATCCACATGACACCAGTGTTATACTCTATGATGTGCTTTTTAAAAAAAACAGGTTTTCAGAGTGGACACCATCCCTGTGTTTTCATTTGACCCAGCAAATTGCTGAAATGGATCAATGATAACCCAGCCCCAGGCCCACCCCTAACCTATATTCCAAATAACCCAAAACAGTGTGTCTGTCCCTCAGTTTGTCACATTATTAGAAATGTTTAGCCTGGTTGTCATGACAGCCTCAATCTGAAATCTTCCACTTGCCTGATGCAGAATCAATGAATGTAGATGAAAATGACTTGGACAGACCTACGGCTCTTGTCTGCTATGTTTATTGTCACTTATGTCAAACTTTTACTAGTGCCACCAAATGGCCTGGCATATGTACTACATCATTTACACTACGTTTCGGCATTCCCATCTGGCTGTGTTCTCATTTGACTGGTTTCATTATAATTGTTTTTGTTATCAGCTTTTACCTCCTATATGGGTGAGGATTTTTGTGGAAAGAAAAATACTGAATTCTTTATTGTATGGAAGGAGCCTACACTGATATGGCCTCTTGAATACAGTACACAAAGCTACCTGCATGACTTACATTTTGCTGCAGCTGTGTGTGTATGAGGGGGTGGCAACAGCCAACTTTTACCCTTCCTCAGCTTCTCCTTCCACCATTTCCTGTGCAATGGTAGCACAAATGGGATCCATTTCAAAAGCCTATAAACAGATATGTGCCGTTTCCGGAATGATTTAGCCTACTACCGCATATCCTACTGTATGGGAAGGACCATTGTGAGAGTCTTTTCTTTTGAGAAAATGTGCTTGTTCAACTTGTTCACACACTTTACAAAGTTGTGTAGTAAATGAGGGCTCTGTTTTGTAAAATGACGGCACATTTTCACAGTATAGAAAAAAATCTAGCAATGGTAAATATTACTCAAAGGTAAATATTATTCTCCAGAGTTGCAAAGGATATTTTTCAAGACACAAAAATCTGTTTGGTGCATGTTTCCTGAAACTAAACATCTACACCCAGCATTTTGTAAAACTGTTGGCTGATTTAGGGTTTGAGAGGGACTAAAAACAAAGCAAATTAATTTATTTTTTTTACTCCATATAAAATCAAGCACAAAATGCAATGCAACCATTTCAGATATTCTGTGGTGGTAAGTCTTGAGACCAACATGACATGAGCATGAACATGTGTTTAAGCTAAAAACTTACAGAAGGATATGAACATGTCATCACCTTAAGGTAGAGGTTAAGGCATAACTTAAGAACCATGTTAAGAAGGCTTTAGGAAACTGGCCCCAGGGTTTTTTCACAGTTTTGTGGAGAATTGAGAGCTAGCGGATCATGTGGAGATCCTTTTCCAAATATTCTACATCTATTCTCTCTCTCTCTCTCTCTCTCTCTCTCTCTCTCTCTCTCTCTCTCTCTCTCTCTCTCTCTCTCTCTCACGCACACACACACACACACACTCACACTCACACACTTAGCTCTACAATTGGTCTGAGCAATTAATCAAAAAATTAATCAAATCGACAATCGAACCGCGAATTGACAATGATTAAACACGACCATAACTTGTTGTTTATTATTTTGTAAACTTTTTTCTTTATATTCTGTGCATTACACTGTGTGTGTTCATGTACTGTTCCCTGTGATGCCTAGTCCTATCAATTAAAAATGCAGCCCTAATTGTCATAAAAATATTTTCCGATATTGGTCAATATGGAAAAATATACTGTGATCAAATGTTATGCCATATCGCCCATAGGCCTATTATTTATTTTTGCAATACTGAGGAGCCAAAATGAAAAGTAAGACTTACTGTCAATTAAACAATTAAAAGATGACGATGAGATGTAGGCCTTATAAAGACATCATGAATCTCTGCCAAGTGTCTGATTATAACTGCACCAACCTACATTGTTTGCTTCCAAGGGCTTATGTCGCACCCGTCCTCGCATCTTTTTTACTTCCAGCGTCATCACCCCTACCAGAAAAAAAACTAAACAAGGAAGGAAAAAAATAATGAAGGAACGCAGCAGAAATGGGATTGGAAAGGACATCCAGAAGAAGGAAGCTGTACATTGCACAAAAACATATTAAGGAATGTCAATTAATGACAAAGCTGCATAACCTGTTGCAACACCAAAGTGTTTACTACTCCTAATGTGTTCAAGATAAAGTAATTTTAAATAATTAAGTAATTTGTCGAAAATACGAAAATCAAGAGTCATGCGAAGAGGAGTTTTTTTTTTTTTTTAAACAGTTGCTCCGTGTTGTGTGACGAAATGAGCAGCCAAAAATAAATATTTACAAATCCTTACTCAGGCGTAAAGCATCCTAGTGAAAGATCGACAGCCACACCTTCCACAGAATTTCAGAGGAAAACCCTTAAGCGCAGGGTATGAATACTGCCAGTTTCCTGGACGAGACAGGAGCGACAAGTGAGCCAGAATAACCTTGACATAGCCTACTGTACGATTCATGGTTACTGGAGCACTTCGGTGGACCGTGCAATGTCCAAACACGACTATTGTCTTTTCTGGCGCGAAGGGTGCACCTAGAAGGAAGTCGCATTTTCTTGTTTTTTTTTATTATTATTTTACATCACACACAACAGCTGTGGATTTCTCCAGTTACAGAGCAAGTACGGACACAATCTGTAGGAATAGCACAATGATGGGACGAATATGACAGGTAAGTGTATTAAATGTCCCTAAAATAAATGTGCATAGGTTATTAAGTCTATTGCGGAGAAAAAAAAGTCAAGTATTTGAAGCACAGAATAGTTACAGGTATTTTAGTCTCGCAATAGCATGCGTGTGAAAATGAATAAAACCCTACGTGTAATTTCCCGACCTGAGTGTATTTTTACGCATTTGTAGCTGTAGACTACATCAGTTCGTTTCAATTTCCATACATTTGCATAGCAACGAATAAATGGTTATTATACAGTGCTGTAAACAATGAGGAACTTTTCCTCCTCACGAGGGCGAGCAATCAATAGAATTTCTAATGAGTTCCTCCGTCAGGTACAACCGCATGATGAGGTTACGTCATTCCCTCAGTTGTTTAGGTCTACATGCACAGCATAATCCAGGTTACTCCAAATATTCCTGGTCAAAATCTGATAAACATTTGGGTTAAATTGGGTCATAGAGCCTAAACTCATTCTGACTGACATAGAGCCTATTCCAAATTTCTGGTTTCTAAAACCCTGAACATTCACACCAAAGCGCCTGTATTAAACAGATAGACTAGGTTGAACCTCATGGTGCAACAACCCAAACACAAACAAGACATGTGGGTCGCAAATGCCAATTTCAGCAGTGGATTCACAGCCTGTGCTGTTGTTGTCAGTGAAGATAATATTTGAATCTAATGTGATTCCTCGGCCCCTGATTATACATCAAGGACATTTTTTATTGCATTTTATTAGTTATTTCAATAATTTCTTACATATAGCTCATTTAACACTAATCCCCCTCTTAATAAGCTGCCAATTACCATCTCCAGCTGTTGTGGATATTATTTGTCACACCAGTTTCAATCACAGGCAGTAATCCTACATTACCTATTTTAACTGGACCTACAGTGATTCTGAGTTTGAACTAAAAAATCTGAACTAATTCAAGTTCTTGTGTTAGAAAGAATAGAAAATTGGACTTTTGCTTTTGCTAGTGTGAGTAGCCTGATCTGGTGTTGCACAGGCGTGTTAGGTCAGAAAGCCAAGAACTTTGCCCGGTTCACCAAAGCCTGAACTTTGAACTACTTCATGTTAAGTGTGAAAATGCACCATACTGGCACTGATGGAGGGCTTGTCCTAACTATATGCTTTTCTCTTTTTCCTAACAGCACATGTCAATGACATTTCCTCTTCAGTCCCTTGGTACACCAGTCACCAATCCCCCTCCTGGCTCAATACATCTGAGTTGCATGAGGACCTCCAGCAGAACGGAACGTGCAACAGCAGCAACAGTGACCAGGACTTTAAGTCCATGGCCTACACAGTGACCTACTGTATAGTGTTTCCCATTGGTTTCCTATGTAACTCTGCGGCCCTCTTCGTCTTCCTACGGCTCACTCGCAAACACTCGGCCAACACAGTCTTCATGGTCAACCTGGCGCTTTCGGACGCAGGTTTCTCACTCACACTTCCCTTACGCCTGATCTATTATTTACGTGGAAGTCAGTGGGACTTTCCGGACTGGCTGTGCCGCGTCTGTGTCTTTGCCTTCTACCTGAATCTCTATACCAGTGTGCTGTTTCTCACAGGGTTAAGTGTGTTGCGCTACATAGCCATTGTGTTCCCACTGAAAAACCACGTCTTGGTGACGGTGAAACGGGCGGTATGGATTTGCCTGGGGATCTGGATGGGCGTGGCGTTGCTCTCAAGCCCTTTCCTCATGTCAGGGACTCTGGAGAGGGATGGCCAAATCCGCTGCTTTGAGCCGGGACCTATTAAGTCCTGGCGTCGCATCCTGGTGCTGAATTATGTTGCCATGGTGCTTGGTTTTCTTCTGCCCTTTGCCACCATCTTGGGCTGCTACAGCTGTATCATATTAAAGCTAATGAATGGTAAGAAGAGGCCGAGACGAAGCAGGCAAAACCGCCGCCGCTCTGTTTACCTTGTGACAGTGATCCTTAGCAGCCTGTTGCTGTGCTTCCTCCCCTACCACCTGCTGCGCTCGTTGCACCTTCACGCCGTGGTGCAGGGCTGGGACTGCCGATTCACCGGGTGGCTTTTGCGCATGCTTGTGATCACACTCTGCCTGGCCACATCCAACAGCTGTCTCAACCCACTGCTTTACTACTTTGCCGGGGAATCATTCCGCTCTACAGTTCGTACCTCTGTCCGCTCTACCATCAAAACGTCCTCCTTTAGCTCCCTTGGCCATAGTAGTTGGAGGATTGGGAAGAAGCGAGCACAGTGCCCTCCATCTCCCACTTTCAAAGGGCTGCCAGAACCTTCTCAGGTCATGGGTGATGGTCAGTAATGAAGGGTTTGAGTCATGTTATGAGACTCATACTATGAAAAATGTGCAGTTAATCTGGAGTTGCGGCTGCCTGGTTCACATCAGAATTGATCTAGAAATTTTCCATAGGTATCCAAAGTTGTGAAATAAAACTTGCTTTGGTTTGGTTACAGTAAACTTCTATTGAGGGTTTTCAGAAGTACACTACAACAAACACGTATTTCATGTCAACAAAGCTATTATTTGCAGTTCTTTATTCTGTTTCAAAGAAAATGCTAATCCCTGTTGTTTAAAACTAACACACAGCCATTGTTAATCATCCTCCTCTGTAACACTGTACAAAATCCAACCCATTAGATGTGATTGGTTTTGGAGTTTGGTGATTTGGAGGGCAACTCTAACAAGTGTTATGATACCAATTTGGAACTACTTTGTAACTTTACCTGATGTAACCTTAGGGTAAGACTACATGCCTTTGCTTTGCCTAGGGTTAGGGTTAACCCTAGGGTCAGACTGTGCACTAGAAAGAAAAGTTAATATAGTAAAACTGTAACAAATCAGAAAATGTTTGACCTAGTGTGTTTTTCTTTGTTTTTGGTTACCTTCTTTCATTTCTGTCCAAAGCAACATAACATATTAACACTAAAGTTGTACAGTTGACAAAAAACAACATTAAGCATAAAAGCAATAGTAATAACTACTAGAGCAAGAACAAAAACAATATCCACATCAATAGTAACAATAATGAGTGTCATGTTAGCAAAAACAAGAGGTTGAATTAATGAAATCTGAGGTAAACAGGTGTGTTCTCAAATATTTCTTCAAACTCCCACAGTTACCACAAGAACACCGAGTTTTACTTACTTTTTACTTATTTACTTCAACAAGGTATCAGAGGAAAAGCCTTAACTGACTTCTTGGTGTTGAGGAACAGCCATTAAAGCATTTATATCAGAGGACCGTGTAGATTCAGTTGTGATATCTAAGAGAAGATCTAAAACTTCCTTGTCAGGGTCTGGTGTTTTATTGTCTGTGTTGTATGGTGCAGGGCATGTGATCGATGTTCATTGTGGCTATTTTTAGTATCCTGGTGTGTTTGGGAGGTTAAGCATTTGCTAACTGGATTCAGCTGAGAAGGAGGATGCTTAAGGATGTTGTGATTACATTTGAATGCATTTCAGAGGAATCACATTGAATTTAAAATAGGCAGCAAGAAAAGATTATGTTACAAATGCATGTCATATTTCTTTGAATGCTGTTCATATTATGGATACAAAACTGACTGACTGAAACATGTAAATTCTGTTCATGACAAAAAAATATGTTAATTCCAGGAACATTGCAGAGAGAATAATGTACTTATTACAAATATTACAAACGTCTATGGCTTGGATTGAGATATAAACAGAGGCCAATTTGAGTAAATTTGTCAGTTTAAAGAGAAACCTTTATCATGGACCTTCTCTTTAATTAAGTGAAAGCAAAAGTACAGAATTAATTAAAATAGTCCATCTGGTGAACATCAAGGTCAAATGTTTGAATTTAAACTGCTGCACTTACCCTTGGGTCTCATTCCAACTCCGCTTTATTTTCAAGTGATTTACTAACAAGTTGACTTAATACAAGTGGATACTATAATATATAAACAATAACATCTACATGAGTGTAATTTGAATCAGTTGAGATTCTTGGCTAGGCCTATATCTTCCCCGGCTGACTCAGGTGATGACTCCTCTGATGAATTGTTGAAAGGCATCAGGACATTGGATGTTCTTCATGTAACAACATATTAAAATATAATCAGATAACTAGAAAACATTACGAAAATTGTCTCTACATTCTTCAACAGATTATCAGCAGTTTACCATTAAAGGAATGGAGTGACATGTGAAGGGCTTTTCTCCCTAATTCGTCCAAGGTCAAGGAAGGAAAACATGCCCGTTTCCTTTAAACAAGGATGCCCATACGAGGCCCAGTACACTTTTTGGTATTAACCTTGAATCAAAAATAGAGCAGAAATGGGCCTACTAAAAATACGTCTCTCATCTGATTCACCGTAAGCCTGAGTGGGTGCTCCTTTTACTGTAACCCTGTCATAGTCATTTTAGTGATCTTCCGGTGGGCTCCCTGATTGTCTCAACATATTACACTGGAAATAATGAGTTTTTTTCCAAAACGCTATGAAGGTAATTTATTTTCATGAATCATGAATTTCCATGAATCTTTTTTTTTTTTTATTAGATTTTCAGGTCACATTGGGACTGTTGCAATTGGTTACCTGACTGTTAATGTTACCTGATTTGTCCTTACCCAATTCAAACAACAAAACTGTCATGTTACTGATATTAAACGAGAAGCACAATTAAAAAATCATTTTTGAAAATAGAAACATAGCATTTTGGAAAAGAGATCTTCAAATAGTCCATGGGTTTTGATAAACTGAGGCATGATGGTAAAAATATAACTGTAATGGTTTACATTTCCCCGTCAACATTATTTATTCAACAAGTGGCACTCTGGTATTCTCGTAAATTGACATCATGAATCATGAAACATTTGATGAGAAATGTTTCCCAAAAGGTTAAAATTAAAAGAGTATGGGAGGGAGTTAAGAAAACATTTGGCTTGAAAAAGGGGTTCTATGACAAGAGGACTGAAGCATTTTATCTGCACTGACAGAAAATAAGACACAAAATCCCCATGAGAGTATTAGTCAAAACAACACTTAATGACTGCAGCTTAGATGATCAACAGGAAATAGATTCTAAATTCAGAACTATCGTTTACTTTCCACTATTTACAAACAATGCAGATCAAGGCACTAGCTGTTGTCAGGTTGAGTGCACACTGAACAGATGTTTCACTTCCTATAGTGAGACAGATGACTCATTCAACAGATGTACACTATACATGCACCAGGACATTTCAAACCTCTTTATTACATTTTAAATAACAGTACATTTTAATATAGTATCTATCTTGCATCCATCTCTCTGTTGTACACCGACAGAAATAAAATACAAAAGGTGAGAGTATAGGGCTTCAGAAGGATGCGGAGGTCTACATGTTAATAATGGAGAAAAGGGGAATTCATCTGTATTCAACTGCTGTTTAACTTTTCTTTTTTCTTTTTTTTTTTTTAAACCAATGGCAGCACACACAAATACATCACATTTATTGTACATTATCGCAGAGAAATAAAACAATTAAAAAAAAGTCACAACTATCAAAGAAAGTGCATCTGTTTACAGTGGGAAAAGAGAGAAATCTGCCATTCAGATGCCAACCCCAACTAAGAAAGCCACGTGAAATCTTTTTCGCTTATTCGTTTCTCTGTGTGGGGGAAAAAAAACAAAACAAAACAAAACACAAAAACACAATTTTGCTCTGTTTTCAAATAGAAAATGATCTGAGTGGACAAGTGTTGGGGGGTGGGGCTTGTGGATCGTGATTTTTTTTAGTAGAACTTTTGGGAAAAAAAAAAAAATCAATGGGATCCATTGTTCCTGAACAACAACAACAAAAAAAAAATTCAGGAAGTGTACACTTAAGAGTGTGTAAAAGGCTCTCCCCCTTACTCAGGTGCATAGCTTTGCCGGCAAAAGGAATGAGTGTATGCAGAAGCCAAACCATTCGAGATTATGCTGTGACTGATTCAAGGATTAATACATTATCCCGAATGAACATCTGATGTACGACAACGGTATGCACCTTTTCTTTGAAGCAATTGTACAGCATGCGACTAAAAGTTCAACTCATGGCAGATTTAAACAAGAAAAGAATTCTTACGCTTAACTTAAAAATTTTCAGTATCATTATTTTCAGACATTGATTTGTACAACATTTCATTCACAGAAAAGGAACTGCATTTCCAAGCACAGGAGGGGACCCATCTCTTGTTAAACCATCATTCTCAAAATGAGTGAGGGTGTAAAAGGGAGAGATAAAGAAAGAGGAAGGAAGGAAGGAAAGAAACAAACAAGACAACAAATCTAAACCCACACTACAGTGTTCCCAGGTTTTCATCCATAACCACGCCCCCCAAAATTCAACAAATACAAAATCTATCAGAAAGGGAGCTTAACATAATCTTTTTTTTTTACGCTACATCACCCAATGAATTGAAAAAAAGACTTTAAAAATCATTTTGATGTTTTTTTTGTTTTTTTTTGTAGTTAAAATGCGCATTTCAAATGTGATAAAACATGTGCTTGGTTAGTAACGCTTGCAACGTTAGTCAAGTTTCTTTATTGTGCAAACAAAGCGGTGACAAGACAGGAAAGAAAACAGCTTGAATACAACGCTGTGTTTGCGTGCAAGTCCGATACTCGTATTTACAAGAGGTCGTTTCCGAATCCACTACGAGAGTACCTTAAGACTTGGAAACAGTAAAAATATTCAAAAGATATGGCATTTTGCTTGGTGTTCCTAAATGACTTTTTGTTTTAAACCACTTTGATTAAAATCAACTAATGCACACATTTTAAAAAAGCTAAGGCTGTATTTTATAATCACCAGCGATGGTTGGAGAGAGATGATGGCTAACAGAAGCATTACATGGCAAGCCAGTCAGATTGACCTCTTTTTTTCCTCTTCCTCTCTTTTTTTGGCCAGACTCAGAGGGTCATGATTGACAGTTGGGAGGGGCATGTTTATGAACGTTGCACACACTCGTAAATGCACCATAGATACATGATTGGCATTCTTTGAAAGCTGCTCGTGCACTGTGTTTTCAAGCTTCAGCATTAATATTACATTATTTTTTTTGTCTTTGTGTTTGTTTCATCTTTCTCATACAATTTAATTGGATTAAAAGAAATGCTAGTCTTGAACATATCTAAAGAAGAAATGACAAAAGAATTACTACTATAAATCATACGTCTGAGAAATGAGCTTTTCACAAAAAAGTTAAATAATTTGTACAATTACACTCCAACATTTGCTTTCTAGACACATGATAGCCAAGCGTGGGATGGGGGTGGAACTGAATGGTCCATAAAAGAAATGCACAGTTACTCATCAAACTGATACCACAGTAATTCTTCTTTCTCACGTAAGCTGGGTGATCAAACAAATTGTGCTCTTCTTTGTGTAGGAAAGGCATCGGTTTCCCTTACAAGTTTCTGTTGTTGCTGCTGTTGTGTTCGAGTCAGTTCTTGTTGTTTTTTTTTTTTTTTCCTTTTTCTTTTTTTTCGGTGTTCTCGAGAAGATGCTGTGAAATTGAACATTCTAAAGTTGGAATGGTCTTCCAGTCAACTTTGGAGTTTAAATGACATCTGAGGAGGGAAAAAAAGACATAGTGAATACCTGTGAAAACCACACCTGGTTTTACTTCCTCCTTCAGCAAAATAAAATGTAAATATCCTGTTGCTCCAACAATGCTGCCATTATGTGGTGGACAAGAAATCAACTGCGTCACACCAGTGATTGCTGAAAGGGTAGATTGTCAGCAGTTTTCTATGCAATGCACGAGGTACATCTATTTGGTGACATGAAACTACACTCAAAACAAAGTTGAGTGAATTTTCTGCATCTCTGGATAACTCTTAAACTAACATATGTAAATATGGTAAGTGACAAAGTCAAAACAATTTCATCTGCAGTTCTGGAGGTTGCTTCCAGGACACAGAGCAGGTGAAGAGAGGTCGAACCTTACTATCTCTGCCGCGCCGTGGGTGGAGCGTGTGACGGCCTCAGTTCCAGATCTTCAGGAAGCTGTCCCAGGAACCGGTGGCCACGGCCATGCCGTCGTCGGTCACACCCAGGCAGCTCACGCGGTTGTCATGGCCAGCCAGCACGCCTGTGGAGACACAAGACCACACTATTCTCACTGCAGATAAGAACAGGTTTGCCTGTGTGTACAGATGGTTTTTAATAGTGCGTGCAGACAGACACTACTCAGGGCACACGCAGCAATGCAAGCTGGCTGTGAGACCTTTTGTGTCTCTCTGTATTGACTGTGCAGACAGGAAAGAGTTGTCTCAGGTGTCTCTGTGCGTGTGGGTGTGGTAAAAATGAATAAATATATAACATTTTGGTGCTTACAACTCTACATGGGGAACTTAAAATACCTGCTCTTTCCACACAAATGGCCTTCAAAGTTCAAATCAGCATGGTAGTCTTATTATTCTACCATTCAGAGATGCATCTGCTGAAATTACAACCTATCAAAAACTCATCAGGTTGTGTTGGCCTAGAGAAAAACTCCAGTAGACAGAAATCAGAATACCCATCAAGGAGTCTCAAGCTTTGCAGCACATTAATAAAATGTAATTTCAACAACCCCTATGAAATCTACACTACTCTCAGTCAACTTGACACGGTCTGAGAACTAACCAGGAAGACCCAATATTAGCTGAAAGACTGCACTGCAGCCAAAGATCACGAATACTGACAGAGCTTTAACCCTCTCTGCTGCAGCTTGTACAATACTCCCATTCTGAAGGTGGTGCCCAAGACATGTAGCTATATGCACACCTGTGAGACAACCAATCAAGACTGAGATTCACCTCCTTTTGCTTGACTTATTGTATCCCTGCTACACACACACACACACACACACACACAGGCTAACTGTCCTCAAAGATCTTTGAATACTGACCAAGATGGAGCAACATGATGCATCACTATGGGGGGCAAACGTGAATAGTTCCGGTCTGCATAAGTGGGAGGGTCACATTACATCACCACATCAGTGTATCAGAATGCAACTCTGGTCTGCATCAAGGGGCATTTCCTCTCCGCTCCCTTGCAAAAAAAAAAACACTGTAGTTGTCGAATGTTTGCACGTCTTGCTCTGGTTTTTCCCTCTATACTGTACTTGTTATTCCCACCAAACGACTCCATGGCTCGGACATGAATCTCAGCTCATTTCTCAGATACTTCCTTGAGGATACGTGACCACTGCCTTCCTGTCTAAAAACATCTCAGCCTATATCACTATGACAACTGCATCAACACACTATATCAACATGACTCACAATATGACACCAAAACATTTCTTTGCCCAAATGGCAAATTCATTCTTTTAAGGGCCTGGGTGTCACATGTTAAATTCAAGTTGCTAGTGCAATGGAGTGACTGCTGAACCAATCACAATCTTTTCCTCTCCGTTTCATCTATGGTCCTTCAGGGTAAGACAAGCTATACCACATTCAATCAGTAAGGGGACTCCCCTCTCCTTCAACATCAGCATGTTTTGTTAGCACAATACATAGCTAACAGGGCATAAATAAGCCACTTCTATCTGCCCACATGGCTATGTTTTGTAGGTGCTTACGAAACCAGCTGGGTTTTTCATAATTTATATAACTGAATGAAAGTACATGAAGCCCTCTACCAACAAAACTATAGGTTGTGCATTCACTCACACTCTGCATTTGTCCCAGTCGTGAATTAGTGGAACACACAGCACACAGTGAACACACAGTGAGGTGAAGCACACACTACCCCAGGGCAGTGGGCTGCCTGCTACAGCGCCGGCCAGGGACCGGTGAGGGGTTTGGCGCCTTGCTCAGGGGCATTTCAGCCGAGGTCCACTGGTCAGAGATCAAACAGGCAACGCTTCGGTTCCAAGCCCTAACCAGTAGGCCACGGCTGTCCGGCTTGTGTTTACTTTCCAAAGCTTTATTGTTATTACTCAACTTTATGTAGGTTTGACTCAGAGTGCCAAATGAGTATTATAAGTGATGATCATAAATAAACTGATACACTTGGGATTAGAAACACATACATGTGGACATAAACATTTAAAATAATATGCATAACAATATTATTGTGCTGTGCTATGTTGATATTTTAACCTCACTTATCACTTTGCACTTCAAAAGACATTTGTATGGGACATTGGGGTGATCTTGATTTGACCAGACCAAAAGCCCTCCATCCTCAAGTCTGGAGTTGTCTGAATTATTTAGCCTGGGGCACCAAAATCATTTCGCTTTGGGCAAAGCATCTGGGATCCCTCAATAGGCGTACGTTTTCTTCCACGATAATTTCTGTGAATCTGTGTTTCTGTGTTCAAAAATATTGGTAATGCCAGAGCCCTCTGTTCGCCGATTGGCCAGACAAATATTTGTTGAAGGAAATTTAAGTTTTTGGAGAGATCACTGACTGTGCTGTAGCAAAATGTTATATTGAGCTGAAGCACTGTGTTAGACTAGTTATGAATTATGTTGGGCGTCATGCAAATTCAACAGGCAAAAAGCCCAACACAATTGGAGAGAGGGAGAGATAGTGTGAGCTGTGTGTGCTGTAAAAGAATACAGATGAGTGTTACACAATACAAAACCGTTATGTTGACATTACATGGGTCACGTGTGAAAGGTTTTAAAATGGTGGTGTGTGTGTCTACTGACCGGCACGGTCGGCCTTGAGTGTGTCCCACACGTTGCAGTTGAAATCATCATATCCGGCCAGCAGGAGACGTCCGCTCTTGGAGAAAGCGACAGACGTGATGCCGCAGATGATGTTGTCATGGGAGTAGACCATCAGTTCCTGGTCAGCGCGCAGGTCAAACAGCCTGCAGGTGGCGTCGTCTGAGCCAGTGGCAAATGCATTGCCATTAGGGAAAAACTGCAAAGCAAACACACACATTAATTAATACTTAACAGGTTTTATTCACACCAACACGCCCGACTGGCTATCAATACCACCAGCCCTCCAGCACATTATTTAAACGCACCAACATTTTCCATAATGGGTGTGAGACGACCAGTGAAAAAGAATGAACAGGTGTTCGCAGAAGTGCATGCTCATTGTTCTAGTCACTGGCACGCTTGAGCTTGTTTGGCAACTCAGACCATGAGGTGAATAAGACATGAAAAGTGAAAGACCTGGTAAATAGCTAAAGGTTTGCGTCAGTAGGACATGGAAAGTGAAAGACCTGGTAAATAGCTAAAGGTTTGCGTCAGTACATTTTGTACCGGTGCATCTAAATGTCTGATAAGATTTTTTAGATGCACTGGATTTTCTTCAACTGGATTATGACCAACAAACTCTGGTATGGCATTTCACCATCAAGTATCACTTTTAAATTTCCCCTTCAGTTTCATGATTTATTTTAAACTGAAGCACAACCGCAGTCATTTACAGTCGTGCCTTTAGTCTAATTAGCATTAAATGTCCCATAAGTGGATTTGGATTACTAATGGATCCGTTTATTTCTACACCTGATGGGGGAGCTATTTATCTCTGCACCTCTGACCAGATAGATACAATTGGATAAGCAGAAACAGACAGGCACTCACTAATCACAACCTTTTCCTCTCCGTTTCATCTATGGTCCTTCAGGGTAAGACAAGCTATACCACATTTAATCAGTAAAGGGACTCCCCTCTCCTTCAACATGGAGACATGGACATCCTACAGCATGTTTTGTTAGCACTACAATACATAGCTAACAGGGCAGAAATAGGCTCTGATTCGTTTTGTAGGTGCTTACGAGACTTGATAGGGACGGCAGGGAGAGAAGGGCACAAGTGATCAGAAGACAGGATAGAAGAGAAAGAAGGAGACGCAGAAAAAAATAACAGAGGACAGAGACGGAGGGAAAGGCTTCACTCACGCAGATGGCATTGATGTCAGACTCATGGCCGGTGAAGGTCTGCCGGCACATGCCCTCCCGCACGTCCCACAGCTTGGCTGAGGCGTCACAAGCGCCCGAGACGAATAACCTGGTGTCGGGGGCCAGGGAGAGGCTCATCACGTCACCGGTGTGACCCGCAAATGTGGTGGTCTGCTGGCCTGTCTCAATATCCCATAGGGCACTACACAGAGAGACACAAACTTCAGCTTTCACCAAACCCTGCTCAGACACTTCACACACACATATACACACACACACTAACTCAATGTTGGAGCCATACTTCTTCAGCTTTCACCAAGCCCTGCTCAGACAATTTACACACACACACACACACACACACACACACACACACACACACACACACACACACACACACACACACACACACACACACAATGACATTCCATTACCCTTAGTACACAACAGAGGGAGCAGTGGAGTCATGGAGAAATGCAGTTCCCCCAACTCACCAGGTGGTGTCGCCAGAGCTGGTCACAATCTGGTTGTCATCCAGGAAACGGCAGCAAGACAGGTAGCCTAAGAAACAAGACAACGTTCAGAGCCGTCTGCCAAGTATAACAAAACTCCCCATACGGTCATTGGAAAACCCCCGAAAACTGCATCAACACAGTCAGACAGTGTGAGGGTCACAAGCGAAAAAAAGATTTTTAAGGAAACCATATACCTTTCACAAAGGCTTTCAGACACATCTGAGTACTCTGAACACCATTATTTATACACCAAATTTTTGTACACTGATGAACCAAATTGCATAATCTTGTTTTCCATGTCTGAATGGCATACATGGTGACAACATCCAGTTGACCACATAAAAGATGTTACAGAAACACAGAAAAAAAGACATTTGCGAAACAATGAAATCACTGTTACATCTTCTTCCCTTTCCTGTGCACGTCACAATTTTGAGCACTTTGTGGCAGGATCTCATACAGTTGGAATTACACACAGGGATCTGTGCAAACAATTACATGGAAGAGAACCACCACTGCAGCAAGTGCCATTTAGCTTCATATGGTTTAAAGGAGAAATCCGGCGTGAATCAATCCATAGCTCTGTTGTTTGAGGTCACAGAGTGCTGTCTGTAGGAAAACTAACAAGAATAACTTCATGATATGTTGTATCAAGTAACTTTGATACAACATAGACCAAATAGTGAACTGACAGCTAACACTTAGTGAGTGGGGCAAAGAAACTTACTTCCAGTTTCATTTTCCTATACCCCTTTCAGTTAATGTTTGCTGCCAGATCACTCTATGCTGACTGTCAAAGTTTTCTGTTATTTACCCTAAACACAGCACTCAGTGACCTCGAACACAGCTATTGATTGATTCACACTGTATTTCTCCTTTAACTGTTTGAGATCACACTGAACCAGTCAATCATAATCACCAAAACGATGAAACTCTGAAGCTCAATCCTTAAGTGCATCATGCCCCTGAACTCTCAAAGACTCAACCTCATGAAGCTGATTCCAGACAATTAAGTGTCTGAAAGTTCAGGGCTTAGAGTCTAAGGGAGGACTCTGAACATGTGGCTCTTCATCATGCCCTACCCTTTGTGAGAGTGCTTTCCTCAAATGTAACTATCATTACAAAATGAGGTAAACTGGAAGTGATGTGGAGTGGTTTCACAGAAGGTCTTTGGTGGAATTCCAATCTCTGCCTAAGCCCTCACCCCTCCAAGACTTAACTACTGGCATGAACCTCCATCATGATTGGTTGACTGATGCCAGTAAAGGGCTTAGGGAGTAAGAGAGGACATTGGGACTCAACCTCTGATTCTCAAGCCCTGAGATGCTCTTAAGTAAGAGCAAGGGGTTTTGTGGAGTGCCGGTCTGTGCGACATGCCATGCTCACCCGTGTGGCCGGCAAGCTCGCGGCTGACGCGCACGTTGCCCTCGCGGGTCTTCAGGCTGTAGATGGAGCAGATGTTGTCCAGGCCACCGCAGGCCACGTAGTTCCCTGAGGGCGCGTAGGCACAGGTCATCACCCAGGATGAGCGCAGTGGGATGGCGTGGACCTAATAGGGGATGCAGCAAAGCCCAGACTTCACAAACACACAACTATAAACGTACTTATACACTATAAAGCGTGAAGCTAAATGATTTTACACGGACAGTTGCTTAAAACTAATCTGACATTAGGATGATGCAGTGCGACTAGTGTGGAGGTCAAATCCGTTACCTTGTTTGTGGTGTAACTGTCCCAAATGATGAGCTTGCCATCCTGGGAGGCACTGACCAAGAGCCTGCAACAGAAGCGGATGACAAAAGCTCATGAGGAGACAGAAAGAGGAATGGCCACGAGGCTTGATTCGACTGGATCCCTACCCACCTCTCACACAACATTGATGCTGTAAGAAGCACTGGAGACATACACAAAACTACATAACCACACAATGTCCAACATGAAGAAGGTTCATTAAGCCAGCCTGCTTTAGTTATTATTCATAGTGAGTTTCTGGAAAGGGTTGATATAGACTTCTGTCACAATCTTGGTAGTTGTAGAGCATAAAAGTACAAGTACCTACATTGCGACTGATGTTAGAAATGACACTTCCCAGAAATTCAGAGCAGACCATCGGAATAAGAACCTCGGTCCAAATGAGTCTACTACACTGTGGTGTAATTAAGAGGCTAGGATCCTTTGTGGATCTTCACAGGGCCTTATGGAGGATTATCTAGGGAGCACTGAGGACCTTGTCTAATTAAAACACCTAGCTGGACTCCCTCTTGTTGTAACGCACAAGATCTTGAAGAAGACATCTCTGTCAGGGTTAGGAAACCCTGACTTCACGACACGTACTGTTCATCAGGCTGTGTGACTCTCTTCAAAGTTGGTGTGGCTGGTAAAAAGCTGTGAGGCTGAGAGGCAGCCGTGCAGTGCTATTAATACATGCCTGGGTCTTTTTTAAGGACGTACAACCGAGCCCACGTATATGTTGAGGGCTGCTCACTTTGTTTGAGGAGGCTACTGGCTCATGGGCTCTCCCAGTAGTAAGGGCTGGAGGCTGCAGCAGCTCCACAGTATAGAAGGGGTTAGTCATCGCTCCTACAGTGCGGATAGCCTCCTACCTGTGACACACTACCAGGGCGTGGGAAATCACCAGTCTAACTAGAGAGTCCAAAGGAAAGGCCGGGAATTCACCAGACACCTCTCAATTCAATATTAGGGCAATTCCACGTCCATAACACCAAAACAATGTAATGGTACGGTGTGATGCAAATGATGATTACATAAAATTTCAGCATTTATTCTTCTTGGTTGTATACCTAACTTTATGAAACTTTTCACATAATTCGCATCATACAAATACTATGGCATTTTGTTATAGACTATGGCCGTTATAGACGTGCCAGTTTGCGTGGAACTGCCCTTTACGATAATTACCTGCTAATTAATTGAAAGGCAGTGAAGTGCTGAGTGTTGAGACACTGCAAGAAGCATCCCTGCCACTGACAACCTAGGCAGAGAACGTCTTGTTCACAGATACTTCACTACCCACACAGAGGGATGTGTGTGCTTAAATGTGCCTACAAAGCTGGCAGTTATTCCATCAGTATACATTTCATTCAAAGAAGTCTATCGATTTCTCATCAATATGCCCCTTTAAGAGCTTTTAATCAAGATCAGCAATATGACAATAGTTCTCCGGTTCCTTCTTTGAGTTCCAGACATTGTCATGCATTCTGTTCATGGAGATCTCGTGATGGAGGACTTACTGCTGTTCATATTGGCAAAGGTGCATACATGCACAAAATAAGACACAGTAAATCAGATATTGCGTTTTCTTCTTACTTCTTAATACTTGATAACCACTTGTGATGAGTCTTAGATGACCTCTTTCTCCTGTTTCCATACCAGAGGTACACTTGCCCATATAAATAAATGACATCAACAGTCATTTAACCTCTTCCATGAATGAATTGCTGTTCATTATACATCACTTAGAATTAATCAGAACCAGATGATATGATTTGATAAGTAGTATGAAAGGAAATGTATTCCCATTTATAGCCTGTCTGTGTACTAACTTCATAGCTAAGGACAATTTTGCTAAATGAACATCTTGGTTAACAGCAAGGAAATTACATGACGTATTTCAAGTATGTTTAGAAAGACAAGAACCTGGAGTCAGTGCCCCAGTGCATGGCATAGATCTTTGCAAGATGCCCCCTCAGCGTTCGTCTTGTGCGCATCTGAATCCGTCCAACCGGGTCGATGTTGGCGGTAATCTAAAGGGGAATAAACAGACACTCAACTCAGTCAAAAGCGAAACAATGTCACTTTAGATACAAACTTTAGTGCAACTGCAGCATTTGCCTAGAAGTATGTACTAGGCCTTTGAAATAATCAATAAGTAAACCACTGGATGGAGAAGTGGACAAGCTGGAAACAGTTTTATTTTGCATACATCTTGCAAATGGGTTTCACTGTAACAAGAGTGACCCAAGCATTTTTTTCTGTCTGTGGCGGCATGCAAACACTCTGCTCCTCCAAGAACACAATCCCAAAAGTGTCAATAAATTTTCTATCCCACTAATGTGAGTTACTCATGTGGTGTTGTAGATTTAGCATTTTTAATCGGCAAGTCAGGGTTTTAATATCAGTCACTGGCAGAAAATGTATCTGCATATCCTATATCAAACTAATATTTACAAAATAATAATCTGGTTAACAAAACTACAGTGTCCATTTCGTCATCATACAAAGCAAGATATTTGGACAACAATGTACTATTGGCTTCAAAGACATAATGGAATTAATTTGTTTGTGGCCTTTTCGTGGCCTTTCAGCTGTTGAGCAGCATGGAATTTTACCTGTGAGAGTGTAGCGTCGGCACAAGCCTTCCTGGCATCCTGGAAGTGAGAGGAGAGATAAGCAAGCAATACTCATGCATCACATCATCCCTCTCTTTTTAGGCAACCAATCAGCAAACAGAAATTGAAGGCAGAACTAAAAGGTTTAAAGGTCAAACACCCACTGTGAGTGCCCACCCACCCACCAGTCAGTAAATGCATGTCTATCAAAGAGTAGCCGGAGTCTGCACAAAGCATAGTGAAGTGAAAGACTCTGGTCCACCAGGCTACTGTCAACTGTCAACACCCCCCCTGCCCCCCTCCCCAGCACACTTCACCCATTTTCCCCTTTTACAACATGGCTTTCAAATTTTCCCTTGAACTTGGCATGGACTCCATTTACAAGCCCTACACAACAATGCCGTACAGCTATGGAAATGGACATCACCAGATTTGCATGTTTTTCAGTTATGCAAACATGGTCTTTCTACCACAGCCTGTTACACTGTGTTCTCTAGGGTAGGTAAATGATCACATTACGCCAGAAATAAGACCATTAGGTCAGGCAAATATCCATTTTGTTTTTTAAATCATCAGTGGGAACTGGGGCAACTCTTCACTGTGGAGAATGGCATGGAGAATGAATCCTTCGTCATTCTAATTTTGGAAGCTCAACAATATTAGCCGCTTTGGTAGTTGCAGGGTTCCCAACCACTGAAACTGCTAACTGGTTAGCAACTATGGAGTTGGGGAAAAAGGAGTCTTTCCAAACACCATCGCTGTTAACCGGCTAGCAACTTTTATGGCTGGCAATAGGCAACTGCATTGCTACCACCAAAGTTGCTAACTTAGTAAATAAATTATGGTGTTGGGAAACACAGCCCTGAACTCTAAAGGTTTGTTAGCAGGTCAAAACTTAGCTGACTTGTGTGAGAGAGAGAAGAGCAGGAGGAATGGGTACTTACTCGGATCTGGTTCTTGAGCTGCTCAGCCTCCTGGCGTAACTGGTCCAGTTCACTCATTTTCCTCCTCTAAAGTCTGCTTCTCTCCAGCTGCCCAGTGCTCTCACACGGTCTGAAACAAACAAACACAGAGAGAGAGACAGAATGATGAGAATTTGCTCACATGCAGTCTGAAACACACACGAGAATTCACTCACTTAGCTCAACACAACACCAAACATACTCAAGCTCGCCCACTCTGAGTGATCAGAACAAACGCCCCCATCCCAATACACACCAAAACATTACATATAATGCTGACACACTTTTAAACTCATCTTCACAGAAGAGAAGTGAAAACCTTAAAACACTGTCAGCCTTTCCAATGTTACCAAACCACAGGCACTAAAGGCCCAAAACTTATTTCCACACATTTCTCTCAGTTTCATTTTTAATGGAGTCTATGAACCTATACACTGTAACCTGTAAGGATTACATCCAGAGACAGCCTAGTCGAGATGGTGGCATACTGAGCACTGTTGACATGCATCAGGCTTGATGAAGTTGAAGCATTTACAAATTAGGCAGGCAGAATTGTGGTATAGGGCACAGACCAAGTTCCCTCTCTCTACCCACAATCTTTTATGCATCCAAGACGGAGCTGCTACAGTCTCAACACTCTGTTGCGGACATAATCCTGGGACACACTTGATTCAGCCTGTGACAGGTAAATCCTGTTTAAGGTTGTTAGGATTTGAGGAGTTGATGATGGGGAAAACAACACCTATCCCATTGACCCCAATCCACCCACCCCCACACACACACACCTCTCAGACTCAACATGTACAGATCAGCCCTGTCACCACATGCTCTGCTTTCCAAGGAAGAAAAAGCTAAGACTGCTATCTGGAATTGGCAGCAAAGGCCCAAGAAATCAGGTTCTTCGCTCACTTCAGACAAAAGAAATGCCGCAAAGAAAGATATATAGGACTGGAACATTTCCACAAGGCTTTGTTAAGACTACTCAATCGGTTATTTCTGTCATTATAGACTAGCAGTCACATACTGGTGTCCGTTGTTGACTTGACCAGAGATTATTTCCCTGATCTAATTGCGTGGCAATAGAATTCTTAAAGCATAATGCCAGCGGTTTTTGTTTGTAGGCCGTATTTCTGCTAGGGCATGATTCAAACGTTGGTGTATAGAGAAAAGTGTGTCGCTAGTTACCATTGTTATCAACGTTTTCAGCCCAATGGCTTTCAATGAGTGAGTCCCAGGCACTTGGACAGACGCACTGCAAATGGATGAAGTCAGAATAAAAGGTCAATCTCTGAAACAGCTCTCCACATTTTTCTCTGCTAAATCAGAGACAGTTTAATAGGAATTTGCTTTACATTGAAGTGATGGACTTTTATTCTGACTTTTCATCCAAGATGGCAGCAAGAGGAAGTTACAGAATAGGTAACGTGCTGTCTTCAGAAACATACGTATTACTAAACTCTGTGTACACCAACAATGTTCTTTATGCTCATGTTCATGTGTAGAGAGCCTGATAATACGGTGCCCGAAGTGTCATGCAATGTCAAGACACTAAGTGTTTTAAAAATAGCATTTTTAATGTGTTTGCCCAAATGCCTTGGGCTCACTCATTGAAAGCCATTGGCCTGAAAACGCGAACAATGGTAAATTTATAGAAGTCTGCTAGCGACGCAGTTTTCTCCATACACCAATGATTGAATCGTGCCCGTGCAGGAAAATGGCCTACGATTGAAAACCACTGGCGTGGCGCTTTAAGGGAGGCACACCACAAATGGTGAACTGGGAACAAATCAGAAATCTAAATTATATGGTAGTAAAACCTTACAAACTAGAAACTGTAGACGAGGTTGCAAAACAATAGTACAACCACCCAACACCCAACAAAACACAGTATCTGACCCTTTTTAAACACAATACTTTTATGACTATACACAAAGCCTGCAAGGCTGAATGCAATGACTTCAATACCAAAAATCCCCCTGGCAACGCTTCATGGAATGTCCTCCAAGCATACCTCACATACCTGCTTGACAGAGGCTCTTCCTCTACCTGATGACTTTCTAAGTGGACCTAAGAAAAAACTCAATTTCAGCACACACCTTCACTCTTTACCTTTATGTGATTCTATTGAAACTTTCTTCCCCTGACACTGGGTGTCAAATGTCAGCACCGTGTGGTAAATGACTTCATGTCAAGTACTAATAAACTGAGGGAATTTCAATCTTCCTTAATACAATAAACAATATTTGATTACCCCTAACCACTTGCAAGACTGTTGAAAATAAACTAAGTATTCCAGACATTTATTGTGGGGTTTCTATGTATTACCATCTTCACATCTTCATCTTTTGAACCCATACAATGCTCACAAGCACACTGAAACACAAACATTTGGTGACCGCATTCCTCCTCATAAAAGAATCCAGTAGGCTTTATTTCTACCCACTCCCCCCTCCCCAAACACTGAAAACCCTGCTTTTGGCAGAGCAGAGATTCTGAGATACAGAGCAAGTCATTTCCTGCTTCTGGAAGCGTCTAAATACAGCTGATGCAACAGGCACCCTCAGGATAGGATAGAATTTTTTTTTTTTAAGTTGTGCAATTTTTTACTTCAGGAGGCTAGTTTGGTCTGAACCTGAAGCAAACCCACAGCTTTGTCTCTCGGGTTGTAAAGGTCCATGGTGTTGAGCATGTAGCTCAAGTTGTTGTTCCTCTCCTCCTCCTCATCATCTAAACAAGCACCTGACAGAGTCAGCTGATATTGTGGCAAACAGAGGAGCTGGTGAAGGGGCCCGAGGGTGTGGCACACTGCCTCTCCTCAGGGTCTCTCGAGGAAAACTCCAGCGAGACGCTTTATTCGCCATTCCAACAACACCCCACCCCGCTTGCTCTTAGAAACAACTCACTACTGTGTTAGATTTCAACTTGAACTGTGTAACTTCAGGATAGAATATGGGAGCTGCACTGGAGGGTATTCCTAGAAGGCGGTTAAGAGGCAAACCAAGTTAAGGCAGAGACAGTACTAAACCTGATAATAGAAGGGCCCAGAGCCATCATTCACTTAACCAAACAAAGCCGGCAGGCTGCACTATTAGCAGGTTTACCATGTTTTCTAGGTCAATTAAGCCAAGTTTATCACTCAACCACCTACTTGATATGAATTTTGATGGTATGCGGTCATGTGAATGACCAATTAACACACCTGCTGTTACGATACATCTATCCTAGAACTCTACAGAGAACACGTGCAAATGCAGGAAAAGCCTTCACAGTACACCAGCTTTGTTAGAAAACTGTATCTAATTGACGGCTAAAAATGGTGGTGTTATGTTTTTCTACGCCTTTAGGTTGCTTTAAGGTATAGAGCAAAGCTCAATGCATCGACTTTAATCAGTGTTTGTGATTTTAAACGCTATAATGACATTCATCAAAACTGAAATCGACCCACATTAAACTTGAGGGATGCTCTGCAAGTGCAGACCTCTGCCAAGGCCACGTTTGTATGCAACACTGTATGCAAACTACAATTGAAATGTGTCTCTGCTGGTCTGTTTTCATCTTAATGTGAGCTATTAAAACAGATATGATCTTTAGCCAAACATGGGTGTTGAATCCGTTCTGTGGAAGGTTCTCTGAAGGCTACTCTCGACAGTACATGCCCATTTGTGCGCCATTTCAGCATTGTAGAAGCATATTTTAACAAAACTCCACTATTTGATAAGTCACGTTCATATAGATGAGTGGAAACGCAGCAAAGTTGTTGCAATGTCGTATAGATTTGCATTAAAGTGAGCACAGCCTTATACAAATGCCCAACCAACTGTGGACGGTCCAAACGGAAAGGGTTTTAGTGGTACAGTTTTAGTGTAATCCGACAGACATACCACATCATAAAAACCTACATGACTGAAATCTGTGAAATGCCACAACAGCTATGATGAGGTTAATCACCATTGATTTTAACAGTATAAAAACATTAGAAACATCTTGATTCATTAGATCTATAACCATTAGATATATAACCTTCTTTGCGATTTATTTAATGAAAGCAGGCAACAGTGAATAACTGGACAGAACGACAGATTGATGCACTGACACAATCTGAGCGTCACCTGTGACAATATCAATCCTCATCATGATCAGTTCAAGTATAGCCACTGTTGTGTGCATGTTACTGCAAGTAAAACAGGAGGAAATGTGTGACTACTAGTGTTTGAGAACAGAAAACATCATATGCCACAAGTGCTGTAAGCCTAATACTTTCTAAGGCAAACTAGCAGTCACAAACTGACCACCCTTTGCACAGCCCAAACACAGTCAGAGGCTGCTTTGGCAACTCAGCAGGTGTGATTCTCATTTCACTGCCCACGACACACCCCTCCCACCCCAAAGCATTTTTCTAAAAGGTGAAAATATTCATTTTCAGGTTGCAAGACCTCTGACCCCATGAAAGATGGAGCTGTAACATTATACTGCTGACTCATTTACATGTAAATATTTAGACCTAACCCTAAACAGACCCCCCCCCAACAGACTGCCAAACAGCAATGGTCCACTGCTGCAATTTGACTTAAATAGTTTTTTCATTTACTCCAAAATTTTAACATCCCACGTCAAGCATACAATGCTTAGATAGTTAAGAACCGTTAGAGACTTTCTTGCTGTATTGTATTTTAGTGGTGTTATGGCTTATTTTATGACAGCCTTTCAACTAATTCAATATAGCTAAAGGAGGATCATAGAAAAGACCATAACCAGCAATATCACTAACAGCGGCAGTAATCCTAAAAGCTAAAATCCACAGACAGTAAGTCTTTAATCCCATTCAGAACCTTCAACAGGAAAACAGCTGGCCAAAGCCAACCCCAGGGTCAGGAAACCCTGCGGCAGCATGTTCTGGTTCACAACTAGGACATAATCTTTTTCAAGCACCTCTTATTTAACCCACTGTTGATGGCTTCACTAATCCCCATTGACAGCTCAATGTGATAAAACAATACAAAATACCTAATCCACCTTATTCTTCACATTTTCATTAACAAAATCCACTGAAGTCTACTAGGCTCTAGAATACATAATGGCGAAATGGACTACACTGTCCTTTTATAAATCGGGTGATTAGAAGATCTGAGCATTATGATCAAAATCAGTGTGATTTGGAGAGGGGCATGTCACTTCCAAAGGTGGCAACGACACTATATTGGATCAACAGATTATTTATTTATTTAGTACCACGATGCGCTTCACTGTTTGCCTTTTCCCATGAACACATTGGCTTTGAAAATTGAGGACCTTTGCATGGGGCTTTTTTGAATGAAATAAACGTAATTTGCCACAGCACGGTTCACCATGTCTCATGTCACTAAAAGACACTAAAAGATCGGTCTCACATGCACAATGTATAGTTCTACACAGAATATTTAAAAAAAAAAAAAAAACACTAATTTATATTCGATTTCCTACCAGGAACTTGACTGAACGCATGGAAACAGAGCCTTGAGACTGGGGGACGTCATTACCTTCGACATTGACATCAAGAGATTAAAAAGTTACATTACGGCTAGTATTAATCCATTGGCTATTTTAAGCGATTACGAATATTTTACTATGTTTCTCACGATAAAACATCAATTCGTCGACCTAAAAACAAAATGCTGGACATGACTAAGAAACTGCCCTGGGATTTGCTTTCTATGTGAAAGATATACCCACGGCTCTTCAAGTCTGCTGGTCCATATAATCCATACAAAATGTACGAAAGCAGACATTAATAATTAGTTTGAATCAAGCGATGTATCCTGCTGTACATATAGGAGCAGTCACGCCTTAAACTAAGAAAATGCATTTATATTACATAAACCACTCCGTTCATGTGGAATTGCAACCACACCAAATTATCCAGGTCTTTCCGAGAGCTCAATCGATGTCTTGCAGAGTGAAACCAGCGAGGATTGCAAACGCCATCTTGTTATGGAGCCACCGCTATTTAGGCCTGATAACGCTACAGCATAACTCATTGATCCCAACAAGTTCCCGGTCTTGTGACACAGGGGATTGGAACATTTCCAAACAACCGTTAGTGTCATAGATGGATTTTGAAACTTGTCTGGGGTGTTAAATGAAAATCCCTGTCCGACGCGAAGGGGGTACATTTTCACCAATCATTCAAGTGACCTCAATAGTGGGCTAAGCTAAGTAGCTAGCTGCTTCTCGTCCTTAAGGTAGCCTGCTCATTTTGATACCTGGATAGGGATGACAATTTACATCTCTTATTCAGGTTTGTTACATTTGACGATAATCGCAACACATTTTATTTGAACTGTGAAACAGCTACTTGCTCTACACAGACCGAGACTCGTCTGCTCGTCGAGGAGCGCTATAGCATCGTTGTAGCTTTGGGCAGGGACCTGCGTCAGCTAACGTCAGCTAGCGTGCAAGTGGAACATTAGCAAACTAGCTAGCACTCATTAAAAACTAGAAAAAAAAAAAAAAAGACGTCGCCTGTAATTAGTTATAGGTCTGTAGCAGCAGAGAGAGTAACGTTAGCTACATTTCAGGAGGCAGATAAGCTAATTATCATCTTATTATCAAGCCGTTAAAGGCGTCGGTCCTATTTAATTCGACGAAAGATTAACCAATTACCTTAGGTGGTGCGCTCCCAGGTTAAGTTAAACGCACGCCTGAGTGGTAATACGGTGTAATTAAATGCATGTCACAGTTAACTATCAGAGCAAGTAAAAACTGTTTAAAACATTTGATCTCAAAGCCAATGTGAATCATCGTACTCCGTTCAGAACGTTCAAGACAGGAAATACAGCAACATTGACGTCTGTAACGTTAACCCAACTTAAATTCATCAAACCCTTTTCCCAAGCTGATGGGGAAGCATGTAAGCTTGGTCAAGTAATTTGGCTTAAAAACAATCTTACTACATATAGCCGCCTTATTGTAGGCGTCATTGTTGTGTCCTTTAGAACTTATTGTAGAGAGCTTAGAAGCGACACTGTATGACAAATATAAAGTTAAGGTTCAGTTTCCGCCATCTCATTAGCACTCTGCTCTCATGCCACAAGTAACTTGCAAACGTTAAACCGTGTGAATTTAGACATGGTTTGCTGACTCCTATGACGGATATTTTCTAAGTGACCCTGATGCATTCAATCAAGCTAGGCAATTGACGATTGCTAACAATATTTCATTCGCGGAAAGAAATGTACTGTTAAAGCACCATGTTTACTTTCAAGAATGACCCGAAACTTGATTTGCGTTCTCTAAGATTACGTTGTTAGTTAACAAATAGCAGACGAGGTAAACAAGAGTTGTGACAAACCCGTTAAGTTTCAGCAAGCCAGCTTCGTCAGCACACTGTTTGTACTGCTAGATAATGTCTGAAGATACAACTCAATATCGACAATTAGCTGAGCGCTTATAACTTTGAAAATCGGGTTTATAGCCAGTTAAGTTAACCTTCACTTCACGTTAACATTAACATCCACTGCCTGGAATAGGACTAGGACTAGGTTAGGTTATTGTTAATTGACGCTTGACTAGGAGCTAGCTACGAAACTGTATGAGGTACTTAGGCCAAACCCTAAGATTTCGTTTACATTAACGCAATAACTTATCAAACATACCGAACATATATCGCTAACGTTATAGTACCTTAATAAAAAAATCTAATTGACGTTATAGGCCAACGTGCATTAGCCAATTCCCTTCAATGGCTTGTCATTTGCAATCCAGCTAATTTGCCTCTCGGTTATCTGACTAGCTAATATTAACATAACGTTATACAAAACAGTTTTAATGCTACTACAACTTTCTTATAATACAACAAAAAATATATCAAATGCACTCAGTCCATCATGTAATTTATTGAGGATTAACTTCATCTAACTGAACCAAATAACCTGAACTACAAACCGTTAAGGTTATATGAAGCTAACGGTGTAGCCAAGTTGCATTCAACCTAGCGTTAGTTCATCCATTTCTCCTAGCTAGCTAGCTTGATGTCTGAAGGAAGTCCTGTGATGGCTAGCTATCTAAAATACTAACGTTACCCCACCCCCCAGAAAACATAGAGAACTATTGCCAATACCGAACAGTGATTTTGTGATCTTCTATCCAAATATCAAATATCACTCATAACACCTTACCTGTACTCAGTCGTAGTTGGCCTTTGTTTAAATCGCATTGACCGGAAAAAACAATAATGTTGCTCTGAAATCCACAGATCAACGAACAAACAAGACTAGCTAGCCTGCTAACTAGCTTCGGAGGAGCGGCACTTCCCGAACGAGCCCAGTATTTCAAGAACCTGTGTCAACTGTGGAAAATCACAATGTCTTTGAGGGCGGCGAGACGGAAATATCCGTTTTAATCGCAGGGAGGAACAATCATTGATGTCCATACATCAGTTTCACTCCGTAATGAGTCCGTTTGACGTTCCTTCCCGTGGGCTTCCTTGAAGGAACAGTTTTCTGACAATTCTGTCCTCACCCGGCCATCAGAAAGCGAAGAGATGGGCGCGGTAACCCTGCAGCCTGCCTTGGGAAACCCCACGCCGCAGTAACGTTGTCACGCTCAGTAGGAGCGACCACCCGAATTCTGAGCGCCGGTAGGGGTCTTGGATAAATCAAATGCCCATAAACTCTTCCGATTTATTCCGATGTAGTTTATTATAGAATTGTAACCAATATCATATGTATATTATACAAGCTGCAATTTCACATTTGGCTCACACTTGCCCAGAGCGTATTGATAATAACCAGCATATCCGTTTAGCCACACAGAACCTTGTTTTTGCAACTTGATTTTCTTTTTTGACTGCAGGCCAAACTGGTGGCCAAACTATTGTCCAAGGGCCAATTGTGGCCCTTTTCTGCCTTTCAAGCGGCCGCCATGAAGTAAAAAAATAATGTGGCCGTCACAGTAATCTAATTATATGTGCACTGTAGCACTACTGTTAGACTGGCATGTTTGTTAATAGTGTCATTACAGTGCATCATCACATAGAATTTTTTAGATGCTTTATGGATTTTTGGATTTCATTTGAAACTGGTAAAAAAATGATGCTCTTAATTTTGCATTGGCCCTTGGCAGCTTACATTTTTCAGAATGTGGTCTGCAAACAGAAAAGTTTGGCCACTCCTGGTTTAGGCTATTAGGCCTAGTAGTCACTTAGATTCTGCCTACATTTCAGACCTGTGGTGCACAGGCTCTTTAATGTGCTAAGAGCTAACCCAGCAATGCTGTAATTCTAAAAAAAATCCATCCAAAAAAAGTGTTTTGATACAGTAGGCTATGAGGCAACTCAAAGAAGTAGCACATGCTATTTTCAGCATAATTGCAACATATGCTGTGTAGGTTATTCTTATTTGATATTGGTGGTAAAACAATAAGAAGTTGGTATATATTCATTTGGAAAATTAGGCTTAGCCCATGCTCTGCCTTTTTAAGCCACAATTGTTTCAAGCCAACTCTCTGGGGTCTTAATCAGTTGCAAGTTAAGGGTGCAATGCAATGGGGACAGCTGCCAATAACCAGTTCCTTTTGGTAAAAGGATCTACTAACTACAGTAAACAAGCAGTGCAGTCTCTCTCTCTCTCTCTCTCTGTCATAGAGGAGCTTATATGTCTGCTTATCCCTGGTGGCATGAATGTCCACTCTAGCAGTTTTGCAGAGTTCCTGTCCCCTCTCATGTAGGTTTGTAGCCTTCAAAAAGCCACCAAAAACATTTACGCTCGAAACTGTACCACAGACACACCGGCAGTTTCTGCTCTGCACCTTTCTGACCACTGTTTCATCCAGTTCAGTGCACAGTCCTCCATTCCTCCACCTCAGCTCCTGTTCTGCCATAACCTCTATATCTCCTGTAATTTGTTCCCAGGGTGTTCCCTCTGCTCTAAGCACATTCTTCTCATAATGCCACAGAGCCTCTTTGCTCTACACTGAGTTAATTTCTAGATGACCCATTTCCTCTGTCTATGGGGAAACACACGGTTTACAGGAACCTTGACAATTAATTACCTGTATAATTAATTGAATCCAAATCTGTTTAATTAATTCTAAGACCATTGACAGCATACTGATATGTATCACAGCTAATATATTTTGATAGGCCTAGTCATTATTTTTTCCCACATGTAACGTTCACATGTTCTTTTTCAACCAGCCTCACCAGTGGCTTGCTGACACCAATTGAAAGCTGCACATTAGTCTCAGAGAGAAAATTACCTAAATCCAATTACTCTACTGATCTCATGGGCTATCAGTTACCCCTGTCCTCCGCTACCCAGCAAAAACATCTTCTTATGGTGAGTTGAGTGTCTGAGAGCGAGAATATTGGAATCAGAATGTATGTCATTATTTTCATGGCCATATGCAGTTTACAGTGAATTTCAACTAGGCCTGACTCAGTTGTCTTTCCACATGACACAACATGTTTTTATTTCATTCTGTTCCATACTGTCCCTGGGCATATTCAATGACTGTCGTTAGGGATAAGGTGGAAAATTATGCTCCTGTAGTGTTTTGTTGCTTGCATTATCTGGGTTTGTGCCCTGTGTCAGTGGTTACCTGCCCTAGCTTGCCATTTTTGCACTAATTATGGTCTGATTCAGTGCAGTCTATATCAGCTGGAAAGACCAACGCCATCTCCCTTCCATCTGGAACTATACATAAAATCTCACTATTTTTTGGTCTAGGCGGGGCTGGTGGGTCTTTATGTGAAGCATTCTGTTTCTTCCTTGATGCACATCATTGAACTTTGTTCTTGATTTTTCTAACCATCATCTGACTTGGTCTCCATTCATCTGTAGTATCCAAAAATTACTATAGAAGGTTTAGGGCTTAGGGTTTGTGGGGACATTGTTATTCAACTGTATTAATTCTTTACCACATCCTTCCCAAGGCATCCCATACCTATCTCCTTTAAGCCACACTGCCCACCATATTGTCAGCTGTCACACCCGTCATTGTGCAATCTCTTAGGTTTATGCAAATTAGATGTTGTTTGCAGACAAACAAATAGATAGATGTAGGATCAGAGGTAGGGACAGTGCATCTCATCTGGCATAGAGGGATAAATTCTGGTGGGCCAGTGGACCATACAAAATTTTTCCATACAAAAATAAAACTAAAGTTGTATATTTCTGTTGTAAAGGGTACCAGAGCCTAGATTAGATACTAGATTTCTTTCCCAGAGTCCTGTTTTAACCTTTGGCATTAGGCTTGTGCCACACAGATAAACATCTCTTGTGCTGTATTTGTTATGGACTATGTACTTGCCTGTCATGTCAGACCAAGGGTAGAAAGTTAAGTCTGACTACATGTAGAGCAACACCCCAGAGCTTTTTCATCAAATGAGACACAAGTTGTGTGATACCTCCAACGTTTGATTCAGGCCACATGAAACATAGCCAGGCTAACACCGCCTAGTGCTTCTGCTCAATATCACATTTTGCTACAGCACACTCAGGGATCCCTCCATTAACTTAGGTTTCCTTCTAACAATTTTTTGGCAGGGCAATTAGCGAATGGAGGGCTCTGAGATGTTCAGAAAGTTCACAGAATCTGACCGCGAGGAGTGAAGCGCACACCAATTGAGGGATTCCAGACGCTTTGCTCAAAGTAAAATTATGTTTTACGATGGCTACATGAGGGGCACTTCAAACTAAGATGTTCTGTGAAAGTCAATAACCAAAAACAGACAAAAAACAGAAAACCAACTCCAGAAAAGGCAACGAACTGTGTCTGTGAGAATAGTTTGAAGGTAATTATGCCCCCATCTGTGTATAATAATATCAGCAAGGTTTGTACATTTTGGTGGGCCACATAAAGGTTTTTTAATATTGAGTTGTGGCACAAGAATGTCTCATGGTGGTGAAGGCAAAGAGTTCTCCCAAGATATCTGCAACCTTATTGTTGCAAATGCATATTAATTCAGCTGCACACAGATGTATTTCAAAACCTCTGACTTCTCCAGTAAGCACCACTGGGACCATTATCTGCATGATGGTGGAGTATCACTGTACCATCAAATGGACACTCACTGGAGTTCCTTGCAAGTTTTCAATTTAGGGAGTCAGAGGGATAGTTAGACGTGTAGCTCAAGAGGCAAAGATTCACAAAGAGCTCAATTAAGGCTTGGAGGCAGCAAGAGCATTTGTTACAGAGAAAACAATACAGAGTGTATTACACCACCAATGCCTCCATATGGCCATACCCCAGAAGGCTCCATTACTGTATCTCCATTCTCCAACTCCATTACTAAAGTTTCCCACACATTTAGACAAGCCATGAAATACTGTGACATTGTATTTAGATGTACTATGTGCAAGATTTTGAGAATTGTTCTTGTAACCAATATACCTGCTACCTCCCAGTCCTGGAAATCTTTCTGGGTGGTCCTTGGGTCTTCAGCTACTCTTCTGACTATCCTTTTGACTTCCTGAAAACCTGTCCACCTTACAGTGGATGATGTTCCTCCCACTTGCAGATAACAGCCCCAATGGTGCCTTGCAGAAGAGTCTGAAGTACAGAAATATGTCTAAAAATAGTTGTATTGGTATGTATTAGCAACAATAAGATGGCAAGGGTCTGCAGAGAGCTTTTTGTCCTTACCAATCATGAGATTTTCTTGTGCAACACCTTTGTAACAAAAAACCTTTCTGTGGTCCACCAAGTCTGCTTAAATTTATATGTGCTGATAGGAGGCATAGATGCCTTCAAATAGCTTATAGGTTCAAGCTGATTCCTTACCTATTATTTTTTATGTGTGTGTTCCATACTTTATCCCCCCTGACATTTCATTTTATTACACATAATGTAATTTTGGGGCTTTAAGGTTCAGATTTTTTTACATGTGTTCTTGGGTTACTAGCAATGTCTGGTTAAAATCAATAGTCCAATCAGAAATACCTGTACTGAAAATAATTTTGACGTGTTCAATACTTGTTTTCACCTCTATATGAGTAAACAGTCATTTCTTAGGATGAAATCAAAGCCACAACCTCTAGTGCTTTACATGATAAGAGCACACTCAGTGATGTCATTATTTCCAGCATCCCTGATGGGGATCCCAAAGGCTGTAATAAGACAGGAGCCCAGAAGTGGCCTTATTTGGCATTCTGTGATCAAGCTCCTCACATGGGGGTTCACAGCACCTGCTCAACACACCATAGCCAACAGGCAAGAGCTATTCCCCAAAGCCCACAGTTTCTACATAGCCTAGGCCACTGCTCCTTAAAGTCTAAATGCTGTGTTACTCATGTATTGAATCTACTGATATAATTGTTTAATTATTAGAATTCTAATTCATATTATTGGCATTGTTGATGAACTCTTTACAGTGTGTTTTCACGTAAATGCATTTTCTCCACCCAAAGCCACACATTTTAGTGGATATTAAAGCTGTATGCCTTAAAAGGACCACAGGTCCAAATCCTGTGGGATCTCTTAACATAGCATCCCAACAATCCTTAAGACAGATTTGGTCTGCCACTTCAGTCACTTCAAGTATCAGCAGCGTCTGTCGGCTAAGTGCTGGATTTCTTCTATCCACAATGGTAAGTTTAAATCCATCCATTATTTAGCTTTCTATGTGTCACGCAGACAAGGCTTTCAAACTCCTGTTCACATAAAATACGATATAGGCCTACTGTTTTTTTTGGTTTTGAAATGTGTAGCTTCATATTTGTTTCAACAATTTTTCCAGTGATAAGAAATGGTAGGAACTTTCCTTCATTTTACTGTTCACTGATTTAATACTTTCATATTCTTTGACAATTATTTGTTCTGTGCTATTCTTTTTATTTTACCAACCAAACAGGCAAACAAACTGACTCCAGAACAGATCACAGAGTATAAGGGAGTGTTTGAGATGTTTGATGAGGAGGGTAATGGAGATGTGAAGACGCAGGAGCTGGAGCGGCTCATGAGTCTGATGGGTATCAACCCCACAAAGAGGGAGCTTGCCCAGATGGCGAAAGATGTGGACAAAAATGGTAAGTGTCTGTTGATTTTGCCTCAGTGAATGCACCCTTCAATCTCTGAATAGAATACTGTCAAATGACTTTTTGTTAAATTAATGTTTTTCTTATCCAGACATGTTGTGGTTCCCTGTATGTCAGTGGAACTGGGTGGTGCCTTGTGTTCTAGAACCGATTCTAATGGCACATGTGAAACTCGTCTGTCAGTTCCTTAAAGGGTTGTTTTAAAGCAGGCATGCTACTGGCCCAGTTGCTGATGTGGGTCATTCTTTGGTCATAGGGTTGAAAAGCAAAAGGCCTCCAGAAATTTACAGGCGAATCTACCAGAAGAAGCTTGTTGGAAGGAAAAAAAAGAGTGTTTGAGATTGAGAAAAGTACCAGTAGCGGTTGCCAATAAGGAAGAGAGTGGACCCAGACTGTTATTGCACAACACTTTCTCTCTTTGCTTGGAAGATGTCAGACAGGAAGACTAAGCTCTAAGCAAACTGGGAAATAAACATTGTTTTTCCGCATTGCTTCCAATGGTCATGAAATGCATATGAAGATATTAAAATGATAATTTCAACATTTCATGATTATTTTTGTACTTTAGGAAGCTTTAAAGGAGAAACTTGGTGTGAATTGTTCCATAACCCTGTTGTTTAAGGATAAAGAGTGCTGTCACCAGAAAATGAAAAAAAAAATTATGTAACGTAGTGAACCAGTAGCTAACACTAACTGAATGGGGCACACTAGCCTAACTTACTTTCAGTTTGTCTGGAACAACAGGGCTGTGGATTGATTCACACAATATTTCTCCTTTATTGTAGATAACTTAGCTAAATGTGATTAGATGTAGGCTAAAAGGACAACACGCTCCCTCTTATTTCAATGTCCTTTCTCACCATTGTATAATTTAATTATTATTATTATTATTATGCATAATCAGAAAAGATAGTATAACATAACCCACAAGAAACCCTAAGAACAATGCCTTTACTGCTCTCTGGTGTCAAATTTGTGTAACTGCAGGGAAAGGAACCTTTAACTGTGACAGCTTCCTGGGATTGATGGCCTTATACCATGAGAGGACAAAAAACCAGGATGCAGCACTCCGGGCGGCTTTCAAAGTGTTTGATAAAGAAGCCAAGGGCTACATAGACTGGAACACACTGAAGTTTGTTTATTGTTAATTTTTTAAATTGTTGTTTTTTTATTGCTGACAAGAAATGTCTTATGTCTGTCTTTCTTTTTGGAACTAGGACCACTTCCATTAAGCATGTAATTTTGTGTTCAGTAGATTCTACCTAAAAATAGTAGAGAGCAACATATTAAATATATAGAATGGCAAAGAGCAAATATGTGGCAGACCAAACTATATTTGCACAGACCTTACTAAATTTAGAAGGGGCAATGATCTTTGTGACTCTCAGGAGAGTATTATGAACTCAAGCTCATAAGGGAGTGATTTATGTAAATGCTGTGTGAATTCCCAACTGTGGTAGATATGTGCTGATGAACGCAGGAGAGCCACTGAATGAACTGGAGGCTGAACAGATGATGAAGGAGGCTGACAAAGATGGTGACGGAACCATTGATTATGAGGGTAACTGTATTTACTGAATGCTGGTTTGGAATGGAAACAAACTACATGGGGCGAATCTGATTACATTGTGTTTACATGAATGCAAAATCAAAACATTATTGTTATTGTTATCACCTTTTTAACCATGAATGATTTCTTATGTTCCCAGAGTTTGTGGCCATGATGACAGGAGATTCATTCAAGATGAGCTAAATGTCATGATGGAGGGATATGGAGTCCAGATGGGGTCCTATGGAGTAAGACAAGAGGAAAATGAGAAAAACAGAAGAAAGCAGTGAATTAATTGTTAAAATGGGATGTCATGTATCATCAATGTTCAAACGGTTACGTTTTGTTGAATAAATTGTATTTTATGAAATTCTTTATTTGTCATTATTGCATTGTATTGCATTGTAAAGAGGGAGAGAGAGAGAGAGAGAGAAATTCTTGATTTGAAGTCTTTTAGGACCTCCAGTGAGTAGGGAAGTGGACACCCTACTGATTCAATGAAAAGAAAAGCCATAATCTTGGAAAAAGGATTTCGTATACTGTAATTAAATGAATGGAAAATGGATTAAGGATATTATAATTGCCATTGCACAGCCCAGTACTGTGATTGTTCAAAAACATAACACATGGACATATTTTAACATCAGTAAAACAATTTTTTATTTTCATTTTGTTTACTTTTTCATTGACTTTCTTTAGTTGAAGCATTTATGACTTTATATACTGAGCCACCTTTTATTATGATTTAAAATATGAACCAATAGGGCAAATATTAAATATTAGGGCAAATAATATAGTTGTACACAGCTCAATTGATCACTCTAAGCAGAGAGTTTGCTATCATGAGCACATACCAGCATATTTGGGTATCTTCAGGTCAGCTGTGAAAGGGAAGGGTTAATTTTCCATTAGCTGTCTACCCGGATGCAGTCATAGCATTTGGCGTGCACAGCCATAAAATCCTGCTGACGTCCCGGGTAAGGCAGATAGGCAGCCTTAGGAGCCAATCAGAGTGTCTGATAACACCACAACTGGCCAATAGCAGAGTGGAGGGGGGTGGCCCAGTGGCTGTGGCTCTGAGAGCTCAGCCTTGGTGTTGTGTCTGTGTGTGTGTAGCATCCCTGAAGCTGCTTGTGCCGCCTCAACGGCAAGGAGCAGCAGGCAAACAATGGGGTCTAGGGGGAGAGCTGAGGAGAGTGCTGCAATCAACGCTTGATTAGGCAGCCCGGCAACCACTGGTGCATCAATCCCCCCCTGGGGGTACTGCCTCAGCAGGAATGGATTTGGCTGTTAAAAAATTTACAACCCTTCAGCAATAGATCCTCCTCCTTCTCCTCCTCCTCCTCCTCTTCCTCAGGATCTGGAAGAAAGGAAGAGACAGAGAAGTGGAGGGGAAAAGCGGACAGGAAGAGAAAGAGAGAGAGACACCAATAGGTTTTCTTTTTTCCTCCAGGGCTCTGTTCATCACTCTATCCTGTGGCTCTGACTGTCAGCTGTATCAGTGTATTCCTTCCTTCCAGATAAGGTAAGCACCTCCATCTCTAATCGAGAAGGTCAGCAGGGGTTATCCAGTGACGCTAGAGGGATTGGGAGGCCAGGGCTGCAGTGACAGACTTGTCAAAGCAAAAACAAACAAAAAAACTAAACAAAATAAACAAGACAACAAACACTGCGATGTGATCTAGGAGCCACTGGAGCATTATCATTCTCCCCCCCCCCCCCTATCCTGGGAATATTTGTGTGAACGTCTTTGTGCAGTGCTGGCGTCTCATTGGATGAGAAGGGAGGCTCAGTGGGGTCTGGGCTGTTTGATTGGCTGGAAGGTTCACATGTTCTTCATTAGTGTGAGCAGACTGTGAGTACACACTCCTAGCAGTACTATTCCTGTCGACTAAATAAGTGTCAGAGTCTGGTTACATAAGAGGACTCTCACTGCTATCCACAAACACACACATCAGTGTCATTTCACACAGTGTCACAGAGAGGGGAGGGTTCAACCATTTGAAAAGTAAACAGGAAATAGATGTAAAAGTACTGGGAAAAGACACATCTTAAGATGTGACTTGAAAACAATAAGATGTATAATGATTACTGTCCTGACCATCTTGGCTAAATTTAATGTGCAATCCCAGTGAGTTGTGAGCCTCTGTAGAGCGCCATCTGCAGTCTTGGGAAGTGTGTTTGTGTATTTCCATATACAGTTACTTTGATCAGTTGAAAGAAGGGCTTGGCAATTCATTGAAAAATTAATTATTACTTATTTTGTATACGTTTGTGCATCCTACTGTGTGTGTTCATGTACTGTTCCTTGAAAGGACACTACCACATCTGTTGTCATGTGATTCTGCCCAGTCCAGTCAATTAAAGATGACTTGATTTGAAGTTGAAGTGCCCAGCCCTGATCGTGATAAAAATCAATATCGGTCAATACGGAAAAAAATATTGTGATCACATTTTTTGCAATCAGTCCTAGTTGAAAGGATTACTTTTTGAATCATCCTAATCTGAATGTGCTTTTAAAACTAAAATTCAAATAATTTTGTTAGAGGTTCTTTTTAACAAACAAATCATCACTGTTGCAAGTTATTTGTCACAATCAGAATTATGTAACTGTCCTTTAAAGTGGGGTTGTTGATTTTGCTGATATTGACTGTGGGTCACCTTAGACATGGCAGCTTGATTCATAATTCATAAAATGTATTACAAAGGGTAATCCAAGTATTTAAAATATGTTACTATTATTGAGTAATCTATCGGAATGTTTCAAATACTTGGGGCTTAGGGCTTGTATTCTGTACTCATATAAATACATTTTAAAAGCAACCTTCCCCACACTGGCTGTCTGTTACCAATGGTTACAGTGTGTACTATTTGCAATCCTTTTGTTTAGACTGCAATGCCAGAGATAAAGAGGATTATGGGAGATATTGAACAGTGTTATTTACAGACAACTCACCTGCACAATTATTAACAGCACACAAGGCCACATGAGGAGAATGTAATCATCTGCTATCATCTTCCATTTCAAACAACCTGTGTGACACTTTATTTGAGTTGTGACAACTGTGTCTGGTCCATAGTCAGTACTGGGGCAATCTACCTATGCCTGTCCTTCACAGAGGAGACCCAGTTTCTTTATGAACTGTCTTGGAAAGGTCAAGCCAATTGCCTGACTCCTATGGTTTTAAAAGGATTTCTGCAGTAGCATGCAGGTACTTTTCCATTCAGGGCCATTTGCTGAAGTTTAACTTGAGCTAAGCCAGTGCCAGATTTAACTATGACATTTGACTTTAGATTTGGAAGACATTTTATCTGTCTGTAATGTGAGCTCAGTCACCAGAATATATCAGGTCCTGCGGAACTCTGAATTGATGGTGAGGCAGTTGTTGTCGAGGTGATGAGGTGACTCTCCCGTCTGTGCTGTTCTTTTCCCCCCTTCACTCTCTTGTCTTTTTTTCTACAACCATTACAGGACTCTTCAAACAAATTATGTTGCTTGATGCTGTTCTTAAATGCTTTCTGGTTGTCCTGGAAGTAATTAATGAATATAACAAGTTATTAACCATATGTCTTTACCACAAATAAAACTGAACACCAGGAATGCACTTAACCTCTTATACTTACTCTCTTTAAACTGCACTTTTATTACACTATTGCACTTTCAACTTAAAATACTGCCATTTTTATGTAAGCAATATGCAGTCTTTGTTAGTTTCTTTCATTGTGTAGCTTGAATGTTATCCTCTTTCGTAAGTCCCTTTGGATAAAAGCATCTGCTAAATGTAAATGTAAATGTAAATGTAAAACATATTAAGGTGACAAGAACACAAGGTGTGAACACACAGACCAGTGCCTACCAGAGATTCTAGTGCTCCGCTCCAGAATCTTTGGTGCCTACTCTTACTCTCCCTCTCCACTTGAACACAAACTGGGGGTCATCAAGACCTTACAGCACTGGGCTGAGTCCCCTCCAAGGAGAAAAAGAAAGGAGCATGCCAAAATCAGGCACTTAGAACCTGTGGCTAACCCACCTGAGCTTTCTCTAAGCCGGTGGTGGCGCAACAGTTAAGGAACCTGGCTAGCATGCTGGTAGCCTGGAAATTGTGGGTTTGAATACTGGCTGCCACTGTTGTGCCCTTGAGTAAGGCAGGTTGCTCTAGGGGGGACAGACCCTGAAGTAATTGATAGTTGACAAATGTAAGTTGCTTTGGTTTGATACAAGCATCTGCTAAATGCATAAATGTAAATGCAAGACAGGAAAAAATCAGGAAAAAGGAACCAAGTGAAGCAACAGGAGATGTCACATGGTGGTACCCTATGGCTGAACTCTCTGAGAAACTAGGGCGGGTCTTTTGTAAACACATCCCAGTACACTTCAAGCCCAGCAACACCCTTAGACAAAGACTGGTCCAATAATTTTGTGACTGCAGTACAATGCAATGTGGAGTGCTCAGATCTTGGAGAATAAGGCAGCCACAAATGCTGGTGGCTTTAGAAGAATAAAAGGGGGCACCTATGTCCTCAAACAGCCACCGCTGAACCAAAGATACTTTATCAGCTGTTTCTGATTGAAGTTTGGGGGGGCTACGTCATCATCTATCCGTTACATACAGTTCAGTCTTGGGAAGGGGGATTGACAGTCAAAGTAGAAAGTATGTGAACCCCTTAGAAGTTTCTGATTTTCTTCAGTCATTGGTTACTAAATGTGATCTGATCTTTATTTAGTTCACCAGCATGACTAAACACAAGGTGATGAAAACAATACCACAAAAGAAATCATTGTATTTCAGGTCATTATTAAAAACATCCATGAAAAGCCAAAAGGTCTGTGAACCCTTTAGATCAATCACGTGTTGACCTTCCTTTTGCAGGAATAAACTCAAACCAGGGCTCCTGAAAAATGTGAATCAGATCTGCACAACACTGGGAGAATGTTCATGAGTTTTTTTAGTCTATTTTTTCAGTCCAGTCATATTTATATTCATAGTTGCATCAGTTTGCAAAACCCAACAACTGGAAATTTGAAACAGTCCTGAATTTATTTTGGCAGAACTTTCTTGTGAGCACTTTACAAGAAATTCAGCCAAATGAAATGTCTAAATGTAGTCTCAGGGACTAGAAATCTAGAAGTATATTATTGATAATAAAAGTTCTAAATGTTATGGTTAAATCTAACTGACATTATTGTCAGCATTTAAACAGAGATTTAACTGTTTTATAGGTGATGCTGATAAATTCAAAATCGGATTAAATTATTTTGCTGCATCCCTTAATGTTCGTCACTGCACCCTTTTTGAGAATCCCTGCTCTATAGTTTGCTTGGAATTGACTATAATTTCAGTAATGTAACAATATTTATACTTAGGCCTTGGTAGTTATTTCAGTGTACTTTTCACTTTATAACAGTTCCAAAATGTACACAATGAAATAATTGTATTTATAGGTTAAAGATTCTCAAAATTCCCACAAAGCTCCAATTACAGTTTTTGTCCTAAAGATGGTGCCAAATTGCAATGTCATCACACCACTAATCTACTCAACCCCAGAGAGACTGATTTGGAACAATGTCTATGCACTCATGGTTGGGAACAGTTCAGTGTTCGATGTGTTAAGTCTAGATATACAGGTACTTCAGTGTCCAATGTTATTTTCCATGTTTAAGCTAATGTTATACATATATACATACACATACATATATTTTACGGTGAAATACAGTGATAACAAATGGCCTTGTTTGCAGTGAGGAAATTCAGACTACACCATTAAAAGGTCTTTACAGTGATTTTCAGGTCATTCTTGTGCTTTTGGCTGTTATGTAATTGAGTGTGAAATGACCAATGACACTGGAAAACACACCTATTTTAAATGCAAACTATGTAGGTTTCTTTTGTTATTATACAACAACAACAAATATACATCTCTCTCTCTCTCTCAGTACTGTACACAGTTATGAATCTTAAAGGGTCACATCCTTTTGCACACAGCCTTTTAAATGTTTTGTGGATGTTTACAACAAAGCCATGAAATTAATTACTTTATTTTGTGCTGTTATCTCAGAACATTGTGTTAGTTTATACTTATGGAGATCACTAACACGCTCAGTAATGCAGAAAACTATGTATTTGTTTGGTTTTCAAACTTTTCCACAGGATTATATTGTACAAAAGAAAGAAGACATACGATTTTTGTTGTTTTAGCTATATAATGACCACATATATTTATTTGATATTATATTTATTAGAAGGCAGATATTCTAGTCACCCCTGGCTGCAAATTTTTAAACTTTTAAAGTTCATTCAACAGGGTATTGACCTTACTCAACAGAGAGAGTACCAAAGATACTAAAAAGAACCAAAATATACTTTATCTTGTCTCTGGAGATACTATGGAGAGCCAATCACACCAGCCATTCACACCAAACCCAAGAATATGACTGAACTGAGAGAAGACTGGGCTAAAATACCTCCTGAACAGAAGGACAGATCTGATTCACTATCCGAAGCCCTGGCTCGAGTTTGTTACTGTCAAAGGAATTTCAACCAGTGTTTAATCCCAAAGGCTTTATGAATGTTTATTGCATGCTTTCAGTCATTGTAATAACATGAAATGTAATTATTTCTTTTGTGCTATTAGCTTCAGCACATTGTTTTTGCCTACACTAGTGACTTAGATGAAGATCAGATCGCATCATGACTAATAATAATAAAAAGTAAAAAAAATAAGAAATTAAATAAAGAAATAATAATAATTGCAGTTCACATTTGTAAGTTCACATTTTGAGCAGCAGGAAATCCACATTGTGATATATATATATAAAATATATTTAAATATCACAATGTGGATTTCCTGTGGATCCAATGTGGATCTCAGTAATGCAATAATCAGCAGCAATAAGCAGTAACATAATATGACCCATGCTGTCCTATAGTGCACTGGTAATATGTGCAATTCCCAGTGCATAGTTTAACCTTCCCTCTTAGGCAGGTGAGAATGAATGCGTTGTACCTCTTTGTGATTGTGCGTGTATAGCCGTGTTCTCCCTCTTGAACGCCCCTTCACCTACGTAAGCCTAGTCTTCTGGGTATTGCTTTTCCTATGTACAGTATTTGCCAGGCGGTGCCCACATCCTGCCCACAACACTTGCTACTGCCCGGGCAGGGAGGGGCTGGAACCCGAGGTGGCGTACCGAGCCGCTTCTGCTTTGGGCTCATTTTTTCACTCCTCAAAGTAAACACACACATACACAAACACACAAACACACAAACACACACACACACACTCTCACTTACACACAAACATCCACATAGGCGCACACACACATACGTAGATGCTTACTTAAAACATATGGTGTGTGTGTGTCGCAAGTCCTGTCGTTGCTAAATCACTTTGCGAAGTCAATTCTCAAGAAAACGAAGCTAAGCAGAAACTGTCTAAGAACACTTTGACATCTTGACTTCTCATGTTGAGAAACAGTTAGCCTCAGCTGAACAGCTGCCAGTTGGGGCACAGAGATATGAATGAAGCTCTCTTTAAATCGAGGAGTGTGTCGACACAAGCAAACCACACGTGCATGAATGACACTGGTTGCATTTGACCTGCTGCTGTCAGTTCGAACCAGTGTGCAATAGAATGCAATACTCGCAGAGTTGTGGTTAAAGAGAACAGGCTTCCTTCTATCTCAGACCTCACACACAACAAAACCAACATCCTAACGGTCCCCAACTGGAAGTAAGGGGGCCTTCTTGTGGTTTGGCCATTCAGTGGCACATGTTCCCAAATATATGTGTGCACATAGACTGCACACACATAGCCGCAGCGTACACACACACACACGCACACACACACAGAACAGAAGGGGTGGGGGATGGTCTGGGAAGATCAAGCTGTAATGAACTGCCATGATCCAATCAGATGTCTTTCACTGACTAATTGAACATCATGATAATGATGAATGATATCGCGAGTGCTGATGAGTGTGGGCCTGTCTCTTGCAGGTCTATTTTTGCTGCCGGTGCCTGGGACATGCCTCCTCAGTCTCTGCCGGAAGCAGCATCCAGGGAGCAGCCACGCCGTGGCCCCGTGCCTCTCAAAGCACGGCACTGAGGCGCAGATCGGAGACGCCGTGCTGAGATAAAGCGCCCAGGCTCCAGTGTGTGTGTGTGTGTGTGTGTACCACCCCCACACATAGCACCTGTCTGCTCTTCTGCCTGTCTGCTACGCTTCCTCTCTGTCACCTTTCTCTTCTTCTTTTACTCTTAATCTATCTCTCCCTTTTCCCTCTCCCTTTTCATCTCCCTGTGCATCTCAGCATGGCAGCATCTACAGCAACAGGACCAGACCCCCACCTGACCCTCACCCCCACCGCCACCCCCACCCTGCCCCCCCTCTCCACCGTACCTCCCACCCCCACCCCACTCCCTGTTAGTCCCGTGGGGCTCACAACCTCCGTGGAGAATATCACCACCACGACTGCTGCTGCTGCACCGACCATCCCGATGACCACCGTGCTGACCACCACGCTGGTGGGCAACCAGACAGCCTTCAACGGCACAGAGCTTCCCCAGGTGGCGGAGCAGGCAGCGGGCATGGGCATGGTGCTGGTGCCCTTTGGCATCATCACCGTCCTCGGCCTGCTGATAATTGTGGTGAGCTGAGCCTTCGTTCAACTGGTCTGCAGAAAACATATGTTTACATCTAAAATGTATTTAACAGCATGGATTTGGATGATGTTTTCTGTAAGGTGACAGTAACTGCTGTGACGTTTCAAGCCCCATAGCTCTGCCACAGATTGCACTTTTTAAAATACGACAGAATACAAAATATATTTAAACATCTTAAATTTAAGATCTTTAGTGTAAGTGTAATCTCTTATTATTGTACTAATATGCTTTAGATTGTGTGCCCTGCAGTGCTTCTCTGTCAGCTATCAGTCAGTATATGCCCGTCACAGACACAGTTTTTTAGGAAGAGGAATGACACTGCTGATCTCACGCACCTCAGCATTAAAGCCACAGCTTTTACCCCCTATAGACAAGACCCCTGTCAACCCCAAAATAATCCTTTGGTTTCTGACTGGGTTGGATAGTGCACAATGACCAGACATGCCAGTTAGGATGTGTACATGCACTAAGAGAAAATCTAATTATTGCTTTAGTCAGACTAAAATCAAAATTTTAAAATGTGTGTAAATACCTTACATGCATTTTAAACACCTTTAAAATGCATGTAAACATCTTTATATTGTTCACTGATCATAGTGACTTGTTGAATTGACTGTTGATGTCTCTTTCACAGCTGCTATACGTAAGGAAACGAAAAAGGTAAAATCTCCTAAACACATTCTAACACATTTATAAAGTGAGATTAAGATGAAGGATACAAAACAATGCCCTTAACACTAATATACTTAACACTGCCCATCTTTCCACATAGAGTTTAGAATCTGTACATCAATGCATTAACTCAGTGGTCTTTGACCTTCCTGTCAGGCTGGAGAAACTACGGCACCAGTTGATGCCCATGTACAACTTTGACCCAGGTGAGGAGCAGGACGACCTAGAGCAGGAGCTTCTTGACCACGGGCGTGATGGCAGCCCAGCTGGGCCCAACGCCAAGGTGAGACTCTGGGTAGAATCTGCATCTCCCTCTCCCTCACACACACACAGAGACACACACACATACACACACAAACACAGAGACACTATGGATTTGGAGCTTATTTCAATGCTCAGTATCACTCTGCGGGAGAATTGATTTTGAATGATTTTGCCAATGTCAGTTTTCTCACTGGAGAATGTAATCTGCATAAGATTAGATGTATATATTTGTTTGTAAGAGTATATATTTTGTTGACTTTGTTTGTTGCCATTCAAAAAGACGAGCTGGTTTTTATTCTTTTTCTTTGCATGGTCTTTAAGTTATGACACATGACTGGTGAAAGGGTGGTAGTGGTGTGTGGTAAAGTATGCCCAGTTGTGTCTTTGCCTTGTGTCTCTATCACTCCTCTTTGTAATTCTCCTTTGCGGGCTTTTTCATACCCATCCATGTTTATTTATAGAGCTCAAGCTCTCTGCAGATCAAACCATAGGAAACAAACATATGGTGTGCGCATAACTGTCACAACCAGACCTCTCTCTCCCTCCCTCCCTCTCTCTGTCAGTATCTCTCTGTCCCTTTGTGTCTGTCTCATACTCTCTCTTTTACATAAAGGAGAAATTAAGTGTGATTAAATCCATAGCCCTGCTATTTGAAGTCACTGAGTGCTGTCTGTGGGAATAAGAACCAGAAAATTTGATGACAACATGGACAGAACAGTGAACCAGCAACTAACTTTAACTGAATGGGGCATAGCAGCTAACTTTAACTGAATGGGGCATAGTAAAATCAAAGTGAGTTTCTGTGTCCCATTCGATAAGTGCTACCTGCCACGTCATGATTTGGTCTATGTCTATTGTCTATCAATTGTCTATTTTGTGTTCTTTTACCAACTGACAGCACTGACAGTGTGACCCACACTTGATTTCTCCTTTAAATAAACACACATTGTCATGGTTAATATTTCTTCACCTGTCTTTGCAGAGACATTGTTGCTAACCTATTTGTGTGCCAGAGTGCAAAGTCAGTGTGCCATTTGGGATGTGTTGTCTGGTTCTCTCCTTGACCTTCACTATTTAAAGGCATACCAGGGAAGACTGTGATTTTTTATCTCTGGAGCATTACGATATCATTACAAGTGCTAGCCTACACAAATCTTTACCTTATGAGACACCACTGTGCATATACAACTGAGAAGTTGGGAAGAAACAGCATAAAACTTTTGTTTGTACTGGCAGTGCTGCAACATTTGGTGTCCTTGATCAACAGAGCTCCTTGTTCAAAATAGGCGTTAACCTTCTTCTCTTAAACCTCTACTTTAAACCCTTGGCTTTCAAAGTGTGAGATGGGCCCCACTTGTGGAGAATAGAGGCATGGCCAATATCATACTCTCTTAACAAAACAGCCACATCCCAGCAAAGTTATTAATAGGCCCACATTAAAAATTAAACAATCCGATCAGTTCCAGAGGAGTGGGAAGAAAAATGGAAGGGGGATTCAGTGTGAAAAAAATGATGTCATACTTTTACTGGGGTGATGGGTAACAAGTGGGGCTTGACAGTTCCCCACTCTTTAAAGTGGTGAATAAGAGAAGTTTGAGAATCACTGGATTAAATACTGTTTCAGTAAACCTTGACCCCCATCCTTCTTGAGGACCTTTCATACACTCTTACCCTCAGCTGTTTCCGCTCTCCTCTCCATCTATTTTCCCAGCTCTTGCTTGCCTCCCTCTCTCCTCTCCTCTGCCTCTTTGCCATTTATTTTTCTTTTCTTATTATTTTTTCTTTTCTAATCAATTATTTACTGTTATGTTTCATTTGTTATTATAATAAGTGATTCAGCAAATTACTTATTAAAATCCATTATGATGCATATGAGAGCTCAAAACCAAACTAATTTTCCCGCCACTAATTTTCTCTCTACCTCCTCCAGACACTAACAACAAGCCAGGGCACCACGCAGAGACCCAGCCGGCTGGTCTTCACTGACGTGGCTGATGCCATCAATGCATGATGAGCATCAACCTGACAAACCCGAGAATGAGAGCAGGACTAAAGATCTGGGAAGATGGACAGAAGATTTGGAGACAGTGACACTCTTTGCTTGTGACTTTGGGCATGGGATGGGAAAGACTGTCTCTTATCTGTGCTTGTCTGGACCACCAACAGCATCTTGTCTTCCACTTGAATATGGCTTTCTGTTATGGTCAGAGGACAATTCAGAGTTGAATGACGAGTGATTGATGAGAAGGCATAATACTTATTTCTTGATGTTTCGGGCTTCACGTACACAAGCAGTCATTTCCGCATTGTCATTTCTTGTTTATTGTAGGTGTATATGAGAACATTGCACAAATGTTGACACGTTTGGTTTATGTGGATATTCACTGTTGTATGGATGGCATGTTAACAGCTTTGTTGTAACTGGTGTTTTTTCCCTTTATGGTCACTCCTTTCCTCCATATAGGGCATAGAAATATGACCTCTTATGAACACCTGTGAGAATTTAGAACAACAACATGTGAACTAATCATTGCTATGGTGTATACCAGCTTGAAGTGCGTCGGTGGTCACACTCATGTCACCCTTTCAAAAACTGGAGTAACTGCATTTGGTTTCATGCACATGCAACACTGACTGGAGCTATGTTGCTGGAGAAGGACAGAAGACTGGAATCAGAGCTCTGAACATCTCAAGATGACGTTCAGAATGACCCATAAAATGTTGGACCTTTAAACGCCTCTGTGGCCAAGCAGACTGTGTGGACTGGATTCCTCTTTTGACTGCTCTGTTGTTTGGGTACATTGCTGCATGCATTTTAGGATCTCACTGAATGTTAAACAAAGGGTCTGTTAACCTTCAGCAACAGTGGCTGGCCAGTTGTGGAAAAGTCATGTGGACAATAAAGGGAATCTGTAGAGTGGTGGGTCAGAGGGAGAGAAAGAAAGAAAGAAAGAAAGAGAAAGAAATTCTCCACCTGACTCACCTCTTCAAGGGGACCATTGTGAGAACCTAGTGTTTTAAATACACTTTTGTGACAAAGGGAATAAATACATGATCAAATTATTCTCTAAACTGCTAAAGCAGAGCTTTTGAAATGTTTGCACAAAAACAGATTCAGTAACACTTTGCTTGAAGGTGTCGACATAAGAGTGACATGGGCCAGTCATAAACATGACAAGACACGTCATGAACATTAATGACACTAATTTTTGTAATGTCTGCATCCCAAACTGTGTCTTTCCAAACGGTACATCACAAAAACAACCTCCACCTCTTCTCTTAAGACAGTCAAGGACACCTAATGTGCTTTTCCATATTTAGACATACACTTTGTGAGAACTTTAGGTTAATTAACCAGCTTCGTAGTCACTTTGGTGATGGTTAAATGATCATTATGGGGCAGATGAAGGATTTCTAGGCTACTTCAACGATCTCTTGTCAAATTTACAGAACTAAATCAAAAGTGATTCTTGTATGGGCCTTATAAATTTGTGTTCATTATCATGTCAATCAACATAACTTCAGAAATTACAATCTATCTTTGGTTTGTTGGTGTAAGTTACAAAACATGGTGACTAGAGGGAGCGCTGTGGTTTCCCAAAACAAGGTGGTTATCCCTCCCTCCCACTACATCACAAAGCAGTCAACCAGCTACCTCCAGTACTGCGGCCGACACATCTCATTGCTCCAGTCATCTAAGAAGTTCTGTAGATGACAGGATTCTGAGTTGTACAAACAATTCTGAAAATGAATACATGCTATATTCAGTAAACTCAGTCACACTTATTCAATAATCAAATTAATCGAATACACTTCATAATTCATTAGCTATCCAACTGGTGCAGTAGCAGTCCACCACAGTAGTCATCCTATGCATGCCAAATCTATTTGATACAGTTTAGATGACATGTTGAGTTGGCTATATATAAATAACCAAATGATGATATTTAATTTTCTAGCAAAACATTAAAAGGCATTTTAAAAACATTCTCAGTGATCAAAGATCAACATTAAGCTATGGTTGCATAAAACGTTATATTTGACATACCTTTTTTGACTAGACCTTTATTCGGACTAAGAACAACTACAGGAATTTCATTAAAGTTAGTGACAATTTTTGATACTTTAGATCTAAAGGTTTGAAGACACTGTTTTCTGCTTAAACAAGAGGTTAAAGTTTTTACCCCATCATCTGCAATTCTACATGGTTAGTATTATACCACCTCACACTTGATGGCTCACAGACATATTGACGATTTGACACAAATGTTCAGTGTCAAACAACCTACTATGATTCTTATGCTTCAGCCAATCAAAACATTCTTTGGATATGACAGACAGCTAAGATAAACCTGTACAATCTTTTGTGGGACAAGACATCAGCTGCTGTGCTTTTGTGTTTAGCAGCATGGCTGTAAAATCACACCAGTACATTTGGATTTGTTTACACACAAAAGGACAGAAACTCCTCAATCTCAGAGAAGTACTGACTGACAAGGTAGCAACACTATTTAAAAAAGGCAAGATTTATGGTTGGTTTATGAGGGCTTTTTTATATTGGTAAAATACACTTGCTTTGTATTTCAGTGAAAATGTCACTTAGTCATTCAGGTTACTGATTGGCTACTGAAAATAACATTTACTTAAACAGATAGCCTACATGCCTACACATAAGGGATAAAATACTAGCACAAATAATGTCACTATTTGATAGGAAAACTCAAGAAAGATTTATTAGCAATGTTTTCTTTAATAAAAAATACAACAAAATTATGCTTTTGAGGTATAAGGAATGACCAACTCTAATTATCTCTTTTTCAGGTAAAAACAATGAAAACTACGGCAAACGATGGCTTTAACCTAAACAAAATACAATAGCACAAGCTGACAATACAACAGATGTGAACAAATATTTTAAAGGAACAGAAGATTCTAAACGTTTATGATTACAGAGACTAAAAGTGATTTTTTACTTATTGAAGTTGTCCCAGCAGAAAACATCTTTGTTTGTCCTGAAAACAGAGCACTTGTTTTTATAAGCAAGTCTGACAATGACAAAAATAAATTCAGCATATTTGGCTTAGCAAATAAAGGCTGTTTGGTGAATGCAGGGTGCTTTGTATGGCATAACAAGGTACAGTATATCAATTAATATTTACGTGTGAAGGGGCATTACAATGACAACAATGGTATCACAGGCTATACAGACGTATATCTCATCAATCTGGCATTGTTCAAGTAGATGAGGGCAGAGGTGACAGTTTGTCAAGGAGGTGAGTTGTGCAGAAGCATTACTGGCTCAGAGTACACTGTTGTGAGGATGATCTGAAACGTCTGGAGGTACTGAGTTGTATGGGAGCACGAAGTGCAGGAGGCAAAGCATCATTAACATCAACTGACTTCTAAAAGTATTGAGGTCCAGAAACACCAGCAAGTGGGAAATGGTGAAAAGTACACACTAAAATAGTAACATTAAATACCAGCATGGCAGGCTACTGAATGACAAAATTAGAAATATAGGAGATTTTTGTAAGCTGTGAGATACAAAAGCTGTATCTACAACATGTCCTGTTGCATTTATCTACGCTGTAATATTTTACTATTAAGATATTTCGTTTTACCCCAGTGTAACAGCCATTAGAAGGGATCACAGAAAAGGATAAAACGGGGGGAATTAATGTACTTTTGTGACATTAAATCCACCAATGAACTAAAAAGTGATAATCTGTGAGTCAATGTAAATGAAAGGTTTTACAGTATTAGGGGAAAAAAACATTCTGCTGATAGCTATCTATGCAGGAGAACTAAACTCAAGCCACAAATTCATTTCCACTGAAAGTCAGTAACACCTCTAAGAAAAAGAAAAAAAGAAAGAGAAAGAGAAACACTTCCAGGGAAAGAGAAACACTTCCATTCTGTACCATAATAAATGACCATAACCATATGTAGATTTAAAAACACTAGGCAGACTGGACCACAGACTTCAATTTTTTCAGCTTCACTGTCAAATACAAACACAGTGTCTAATTGTATAATTTAAGCAAACACATTTTTCCCCCAGTAACAAATAATTTCAGCCTTATGTGCCTATATTTGTTATATTTTGTAATGATAATTTGACCCAACCATTCAGACACTCAGACGTCCACATTAGATAACTTTACAGTAATGACGCACACACTGCACAAAAATAACAATAATAAACCACTGAGATCAGTAAATGTTTTTTGTTTGTTTGTTATTGTCTGATCCTTAAAACACTGATATGAATCTTCAAGCATTGTCAGATAAATGTAAACGCCTGTGCTGTGTCCAGAGCATAGATCCTGAGTATTCTGCATTCTGAGAAGATGAAGACGTAAGGAGTACTGTATGTGTATATGTGTGTGTGTGTGTGTGTGTGTGTGTGTGCCTGCATGCGCGTGTGTGTATGTGTGCGCATGTGTGTATGGGTGTGTGAAGGGGGGGGGGGTCAGTGCACCTGTGTCAGATAAACCCAATATGAGTGCTGTGTGGTGGAAAGAGGGAGGGGTTAGAGGTGGGGCAACCGCCCGGCCCTCCTCATAGCCCCTCCTACTCGGGTGGAGGCACGGTGGGAGAGGGAGGAGCCATGGGTGGAGCCTCCTCCTCAGCAGGAGCCTGTAAGAGCGGGAGAGAAAGCCAAAAAGGTGGAAATGAGTGTGTGTGTATTTGTCTGTGTGTGTGAGAGAGGAGAAGGGAGGGAGGGAGAGAGAGAAAGAGGGAGAGAGAAAGAGAGAGAAAGAGAGAGAACACAGAGAGGAGAGAGAAAAAGAGAGAGAAAGAGAGAATGTATGTGTGTGTGTGTGTGTGTGTGTGTGTGTGTGTGTGTGTGTGTGTGTGTGTGTGCGCGCGTGTCTGTGTGGAAGAGAGGGAGAGAAGGAGAGAGACAGGAGAGAAAAAGAGAGGCAGAGAGAGAGAGCATGAGAGAGAGAATGTGTGTATGTGAGAAAGGGAGAGAGAGAGAGAGAGTGAGAGAGCGTGTGTGTGAGAGAGAGAGAGAGAGAGAGAGATAGTGGCGAGCAAGAATATGAACAAGTGCACGGCTGAGAAATGCGACCGTTAGCTCAGGAAACCATGAGAAGAGGGTAGTTCAATGACAGTTTAGTGTTTAGTTTCCCTCACTGCTCCTGAGTCATTTGGGCCACGCTGGTGCCTGTTTGATGGAGTCTGGGGAAATTTCTAAGCAGCCTTCTGCAGGTGCCTCTATGAGTAGATTCTTCATAGCAGGGTTTCAGGTCCCTGTCTGACACCTTCTGTGCACCCTAGACTAGGTGACCTGACTGGCCCCATCTTTCCCAAAGACACGGCAAAGAGGGTTTTCATGACATTATTGACAGCACTCAGATACTGTTGTTTCCAATAACTACTGCAAAACTGTTAATGTTCTGCAGTTTAACAGTGTGCACACACCCACACCCACACAAATTCAATTACACACACCATGTCTTATTAAAAATGAAACCCTAAACAGAACCCAATGAACTAATGGTTAATATCACAGATTATTTTCAACAAATGTATCAACAAATGAGCAATCATATATCCAGGTAAAATGACAGTAATCTGTGTAGGAGAGGAAATGATTATGCCATGTGTCTACATTTCAACTGATAAGGATGGGGAATTCTAACAGCTAAAGGGAGAAAGACTGGGAGTTCCCACCATTGTGCTGAGATGACTGGTTAAGATGACTACCATGCTATGGTGTTATACTCTCTGCAATAGCCAATGCAATCTGTTATTATAAGTGCAGATGGTAAGATTTTGGTTCTTTAGATTTTAAAAATAATTCGGTTAGTCTTACCTGCTGTTCTTCCTCCCTCATTTTCTGTGGCTGTGGCACACAAACAGAAGAAGGTTGGAGAGAACTGACCTACCTACTAGTTCTAAGAACTTGGTTCTTACAGGTCAACACTTTTTTGATTCATCTCCATCTTAGGGAAGAATCCATTTAATAAATTGATTAAATTGAGCGTAATGAATGTAACTAGCCTACCTCTAGACTTGCTGTGTGTCATGGGAATGCACACTCACCCATTTTCTTGGGCGACCACGTGGCCTTCGCTGACCTGCTGGCTCCACTTTCTGCAGCAGAGGTTGAATGAATGAACACAGGTTAGTAAACCTCCCAAAGAGAGCAACAATACCAGAAACAAAGAGCAGTGAGGACAGACTTTTACCCAACTGTATTTAAAACATCTTGTTTATGCCTTATATATGCTCATTCAAGCCCTCTACCTTGTGTACGAAACCCTATTTCTGATACCAATGTTATAATTCAATGAGAGTTAGTAAATGTTATCACCCCGGAGAAATTATATGTCTTCTGACAGGGTGTGTTATTCCCCAGTACAGTTTTTCTTGATTGCTTTGATGCAGCCGTCACTTCAGAATCCACATTTTCAAATCAGTTAACACAAAGGACTAAACAGGAGCACTCTACCCAAACTCACACATTTAGTATGCAAAAGACTCTAACAGTAACAGAAGATAAGAAAGACATGCAGCAAAAGCTATTTTTTCCTTCAAACAACACAATCAGTAGTCTGAAAGTGAGTTTTCTCAGTCTATCATAACACAAAGGAGGACAAAATGCTTTCAAAATAAGCTGAGCCTGTCTGTGCCATTTACTTGACTACTGATTGTGTGAAAAAGAACCAGAATGTTACAACATAAATGTTATTCTTTCCTCCTTACTTACAGTAAAGTAACTGTCATTAAAATGCGAGACACATATTAAGCACCTAGGCAAATATACTGTACAATACAGTGCACTTCATATACTTGAGTAACTTTCAAATTTTCATTGACCTTCCTTTTTCACCAAAACATGGTTGCTTTCACATTTACTCTATATTCTGCTGGTGTCTTTGACCCACCCTTGCAAATAGCAAACAGCAAAAGTGGTATCTTATATGCATGAAGAATAATTTTGTATTGAAGAATTATGGAGGAGGAGATTTACAGTGACATTAATAATTCATATGTCTGCAGACAATATATTTTTGGCTGTGAATAGATTATTTCCAGTTTTTCAGGCTAGTAATTCAATAAAGTTTGGGAACATTCTAAGAAAGCCATGTTAAATGTTTTGAAAAACTATGTGAAAAATGTCTGAAACCAATGAAAAGAGGTTAACACAACTGGATGTGAAAATGGGGATGTGCTCGGTTCTGTTGAAAGTGGGGATGTGCTCAGTTCTGCTGAAAGTGGGGATGTGCTAGGTTCTGATGAAGATCAAGTGGATCCCAGTTGATCTTCTATTAAGCACTTCTTAGCAATCAAGTAAAACTGTAATAGGACAGCTTTGAAGTATGTCTGGCAAAAAAGTTTAATCACCGTTCAATATCAATGCTCTTTTGAATGGTAACTATAACAACCATAGTAACAGATGGTTGAACAAGCGAGGAACAATGGAATTAGCTGTTTACAAGGTCACTGTTGTCAGTAACCAAAGATAATAGTACAATAAAAGGACAGCCTAGCTTCTTTTAAAACTGAACCGCATGTTTCCTTAATGTTTTGAATGCATCTATTTTCTCATTTTCTGCGTCTACATGCATGAGTTGCAACCGGGTGATAAGTGAGATAACAGCTTTCGAGGTGTCCTGATATAGGGAAGTAATGGATGGGGGAAAGAACTCCACAATGCAATAGCCATTGTTTCCTTATTTCCCTATACGGGGACACCTCAATACACTCTGCTAGCTCTCAGAGCAGCAGGTTAGCGCTCAGTTGGGGTGTGTGTGTGTGTGTGTGTGCGTGTGTGTGTGTGTACCTTGGGTGTGACCTGTTTGTTCTTACTGCCTCTGGGCCGCCCACGAGGTCTCCTGGGAGGAGGTGGACCAACAGGCTCCTGAGAGAGATGACAGAGAGGAAGGGAGGGAGGAAGAGAGAAAGAGAGATGGACAGAAAACGAGAGAGAGAGAGAGAGAGAGAGAGAGAGAGAGAGAGAGAGAAATGGACAGAGGAAGAAGACATGGGGAAATTAATAGAAATTAAGAATACCGGGGAGGAGAGCAGGAAGAAGGATTAGAAGAGATGGTAAGAAAAGAGAAAGAAATTAAGAATACCGGGGAGGAGAGCAGGAAGAAGGATTAGAAGAGATGGTAAGAAAAGAGAAAAGGATGAGACAGAGAGGGAGAAATAGAGAGCAAGAGAGACAGGAGAGAAATTCAGAAAAGAGAACGTTTCAGAATGACTATTTATAAAACTGACTCAGTGTGTTGTATAGTCTCAGGATCTTTCTGATCATCTAACTGATATTTTCATGTGGTCGTCAACTGCCACTTTCAGCTATTGATTCATTTCCAAATCAAAACAGGCTTCATCGGTGTACTGAAACTCTACTGGGCCATAGTAGTTCTTTAACTGCTGCATGACTTAGGGGTTCTTGAACGGTGTCCTTCGACATCCTGCGCTTGAGATCCGCTGGCAATAAAATGACATTGCCTATATGTAATTTCAGATAATCATCAAAGTTAAAAGACACATCCGTCAAATATCAGCCAATGGACACTGTGTTTTCATGTTTGTCAACTGACCCGGATAAGTAGGCTAATTCATGCATAATAGTATGACGCCTCCTTTTGCAGGAAGTACTGCAGCCAATGACCCTTTGGAGTCCCAGATTTGACATACACTTGGCTAAGGATCCTAATCCTCCTGTCTGTATAAATCCAACTGCTCCCATTTATTCATAGGACATGGTGACAATATACTGTAAGTGTTTGACAAAACATTTCTATACACATCAGTATAGCTTATGGACTACACACACTAGATAGCATTCAGTTAAATAGCTGATCTATCATAGCTTGGCTTAATAGTAATCTGACCTTGTTTGTCTGCAGACAACATCAATTTGGATTTTCACAGCCATGCACTAGCAATTTACTGTATGGTTTCGTAGGAACTAATCAGCTGAGGCAAGCCTTCCTGTAAACACCCACTGGGATTTTCTTTTTCTTTTTTCACCATCCCACTCAGAAAAGTACAGCACTCTCTGCAAACTATCTAACTGGCATTCTAATGTCAAACAGGGGCATTCCTAGCTCTATTTTTTAGGAATTTAATGTTAAAGACAGCTTACAAAAATTCCCAGTAACTCAAACTGCTGCATTAATGAGATTATGCCCGCATTTGTAATTTTAAGTAAAAAGTCTGGGTCAGGGATCCGCTAGAAATCGCCATGGCGCCCACTGTTTTTAACCTCTGACCTCCTGCTGTTTACGTGGCCGACCCCTCCCACGACGCGGCGGCTCAGGCTGTGGCTCCTCCCCTGAGGTAGGCCCCACCTCCTCGGCACTCTGACTGCTGGACCCCGCCTCCATCCGCCCTGGTCACCTGACTCTCACGGACAGACGCAGGAGCATGGACCACCTCAGCAGCTCGCTATCAGGAAAGGCTCTGTTAAAATAAACAGAACATAACTTTATAATCAACTGGCAGAGAGCTTAATAACTCATCTCTAAGAAATTAATTGCATTTTAACACACATTCACTAGTTGATAAACAACATGTTTTATAGCATTAGCAAGTGTAGAATTATTTAATTATTTTGCACACTTTTTATGTAACCTCTACATGTGCATACAGACAAATCCTCAAATTTCATATGATAATTTAGATTAGTATAATAAGTCATGTAGATGTGACAAAAGATGACCTTTTCATGCAACTGACAATTAAAAAAAAAATTATCTTTTTTGTATGCACTACACTAAATAAATCTTGTAAATAAGAGAGTGATTACTGCATCAATCCCTATGGCTATTCTGAGACCTTGTGTAATTCTCTTGAAGATGACAATAGCATTTCTTACCTCACCAATGTTATTTTTACATATAACTTTTAAACATATATCCTACATGAGCGTGTTTATAAATTTCCAGTTAATCTCTCTCTCTCAAACACACACACAGTATGTGGGCACATACAACACATATCTTAGTAATATTCTGATACATAATTGTCTTGTACAGAATAATACTATTTAATAAAGCAAATAGCTTGAGAACATGATAAAGGAATTTGATTTCTTTAACAAATTTCACGATTACTTTTGTATCCCACCTGCCTGCTGTGTTTTGAACAATAGCCTATATTCTCTCACGGGATCACGAAAAAGTATAAACTATGAATGACATTAAGAAAGACACATAAGAAAGAAAGAAAGAAAGAAAGAAAGAAAGAATTTGACATGATCTGCGCCAGATGAAGCAACATAAAAAGAAAAAAACAGACTCATACATTTGGGAATTTAACTACTCCTTTCGCATTTCAAACATGAAGCTCTCGGCATCCGTACAACGTGCTGTAGTCACTCATGTAAACATTGCTTGATCGCTGTCTGAACTGGTCAACTACAACCCCACAGGATAGCTTACACTTGGCTGTAGCAACGTAGCCACCCTAAACTGAACTGATTTAATGCGCCGTAGTGCACAGTACTGTAAACAAGAAGGGTAACCGTAGCATCCTCTGGTAGAATAATACTTTCACAATTGTCCATTATTACCGGGTAAAACTGTGTAAGATATTGAAAACCAGTCCGGTGGCTCTTCTAGTAAAATGCTTCTTAAGATGCAGATGCATGCCATTCGTGCTTAATTCAGACTAATAACATTAGCGACCTTGTTGTGGTAAGAAGGTCTTGAACCTTAAACCAAGTCTGAGTTTCATCTCCACACCCGTGTTAGAGGAAACTGCGTAGGCTGCTGTAAACATCAAGAGCTAATACACTTTTCTGACACACTTCAAATAGCGAGGAATTTAATAAACATGTTTACTCTTTACAGCAGGCTTTCTCGCTACAGATGTGTGTGCGGGCGTGCATACCATGCACATCAAACAAAACAGAACGAGCTACAATTAATAAACTGGATTATTTTTTTTATCCAAGGGAACAGAGATTAAAGATTGAGTAACCTACTCACACGTGTCTACCTGCGTCTCTCTCTTTTCTCTTCCTCCCTAATGGACAGAGATCTGAACAGCTTAAGTCTGCGGCACAGACTAGACTAGTAATCATTGCTTACTTTGCCAAGCCTTAGGAGAAGCGTAGCTATAGGCTTTCGTAACAGCCTTTGCAGTATAGTGGTAGCCACCTCCCATTTTAGAGGCGGACCTTAAACACATAAAGATCTCTTCGTGGAATCTATGTTCAAGATATTACAAATCTATATAAAGAAGTTCACCTGAAATTTGTGGTGTAAACTGTATACCTGCTGTATCTATGGTAAAAGTGCAACTTCTACAATCATATTTTTCATTATATTAGATCAGAAAGTTGTTTTTGAAGAATACTGGTAGACAATGTACAGAAGTGCTTCATTTGTATAAGTGCTCTTTTGAGTGAGTGAGAGTGTGTGTGTGGTGTGTGTGTGTGTAAGTGAGCTTGCATCATTTGAGACTGTGTGCAGCACTGGCTCCAGTCTTGAGGTTTGTTTAAGCTGGATTCCATCAGGCTCATTGGCTTGCTGGCCTTCAGAAACCCTCCTATAGAACTGTTAGGAATGTGCAGCGCTTACACTTCTGCCCATGGCTCAAATGCATTCATGACACCAAAGGATGGCCAGCCGGACACCCCACCGCCCTGAAGAGAGTTGTGTGTGTGTGTGTGTGTGTGTGTGTGTTTGTGTGTAACAGGAGGTATGCTCTGGACCTGTAAGTTCCAGTAACTTTTGGAAGATCTCTTTATTGACAATGATTACTAGTAAAGGAATGTAGGACACAATGTCTAGTTCCAGGTGCAAAGACTCAAGAGGGATAACAATATTCAATGAGAGAGGAAGAGAGAGAGAGAGAGAGAGAGAGAGAGAGAAAACCATACAGATGGTAAGAAAGACAGAAAAATTGTTTAGATAAATCTGATCATGTGGGGATTACCAAATTGATAACTTCATGAAATTGGTACCAGTGGAGACTGTTGCATCAGTTTCGGTCCTGATATAGGTGTGCTAAGGTGTGTAGTTGCATCATAGACTCGTGGTTTTCTCTTTCACGCACAGATCAGCCATACACCAGCTGTGTTTTCATCCAGTTGCTTACAAAGCTGTTGCACTTGACAACCAAACAAACCCCATGACAGCCACAGACCGGAAGTTATGAGTGCGTCACAAGATGCGCGTCACTACGTAACTTAGAGCATCGTCAGTCCCACCCTGCATCAGTACAGTGACGCAGGTTGCACTATCTCTGAAACGAAACGATAAGTTACTGGTAGTCACACATTCCCAAGTACTCAGTACTCTGACTGAAACAGTGAAAGACTCACAATTGCTCACTCATAACTCCCAACCTCTTTCTTTGTTGAAGTCATGCATCACTTACAAGACCCGAAACACGCAAACTCACATACACACACACACACACACACCCACCCACAAATATTACTGAGCATATTTGACCATCAAAAACCTATTTGATGAAAACATATGAAAGACACAAGGCAGGACAATGTAAGGTGTAGAAAGAGTATAATATTCACAGGTAAAAAAGACAGCAGAGTCTTTGTGCTTATGCGTAACTCTAGACCATTGTCATCAATCAAGCATTAGGTGTTGGAGAGTGTGTGTGTGTGCGTGTTTGGGAGGGGGGTGCCCTGGTGCTCCTAGGCCATGAACATGACCTTATTGATCCAGTCCACATAAAAAGAGACACGGATGAAGATATTAGGCTGTCCAGGGTGGCCACAGCGTCGCATAGGGATGATGACCCCCTCCAGCACCCAGCAGTCACTGTACTGACAGGCCAGGGGTCCTCCGTAGTCCCGCTGAGAAAGTAAGACAGTGAGAGACAGAGGGAGGAAAAAGTAAAGACAGAGTGATAAAAAAAGTGGCAGACCAAAAAAAAAGAAGTGAAGAGAAGAGTTAGCAAACTGCACAGAGGGCTACGCCTGAGAGAGCGCCACCCGAAGGTGTTTGTCTGCGATGACTTTGTGTTACCTCACAGGCACCCACGCCTCCATGGAAAGCCCTGGTGCACATCTCGTTCTCCTTTACGCGGCCACGGAAATGCTTGTTGCAGTCTTTGTTGCTAAGCACGGGCATCTTAGCAATGTTTAACACAGTGTCATCCCCTGTGCCTGCCGTGAGAAGGAAAGAAACAGAGAGAGGCTTTCAGGAATACAAGGCAATTTATTGTCATAGGCATAGAGAGTGTGAAATTGTATATATATAATTATATTCAGTTATATTGTTTTGGATATCAAACATTTTCAATAAAATTTCACAGTGTAGCATTAAGTTGCAATTGTGATTGTGAGTTTTTTAATTGAAAAAATATAGTTAATTGAATAAATTAATGTAATTCATTACAATATTGTATAATTGTTATTGAAGTTAAATATTAAATCAAATATTATACAGACAAACCTAAATATTATGCAATGCACCTGTGATCTTGTCATTGTTACTATTTTGGGAGAACTAACTGGATTTATTAATACAGCAGTTCACAGAGCTGGGGAAACTGGAGTTTGTAAAGAATTCAACAGGAAAGGCTGATGGAGAGATGAATTGATGGAGGGAGTGCAATAAGAGAAGAGAGAGAGAGATGAGAGACAGAGAGATGAAGGTGAAGAGGGAATGATGACAAGGGGTGGAGAAAGAGACTGATGATTAAAGGTGGAGCTGGAGATGGAGATACTCTGATGTGTTTACCTTTGGTCTCCCCCCATCCAGCAATCTCACACTCGGTGCCTTCAGGAACGATGTATCGCTCAGGGGGCAGGCAGATCTGAGAGACACGCTCGTTAAACTGCACTGGGCTAGACACAGGGGGGACAGAGGAACAGACTGAGGACTCTGTGAGTGGAGATGGCCATCATCAGTGGACTAGAACAGGGTCCCTCATGGTATTGTTGTTATTTCAAGTACCCCTCATAATCACAACAAAAATGTAACCATATAAGATTGTAGCCATTTGCTCTTTCAGAGGTTTTTGAATGCTTATTCTAAAAACATATTTTGCTAATAACAGTTTTAAAGAGGCATGTTATTGCATTTGGCAAAACTTGACAGTGCAGGAGCAGTTTTAAAAGGACTTGATTTTTGTTGTCAAATCTAGGTCTACAGTGTTAAAAAATACTGTTTCACACAACTAACAATAACTAATATTTATTTCTCTTGCAGTTAACGTTACTGCCTAAGAAAAGTGTTTTGACAGATTAATGTAAACTCATTTGTGGGAGTAATGAGCACAATGCAATTGAGCTCTATACTGATCTCTAGTATTTTTCTCCCCATAAGACAACTTTATACTTAGCAAAATATATACTATAACAAAATGTATGTATATATTATACTATAGCAACATTTTTCAGACCCCCTGGCAACCTGCTGAGGGTCCCCCCCACCCCAGTTAGAGAACCCACTGAATGCACTAGACTACCAGCTCTAGAATGCACTAGACTACCAGCTCACCCTGCCAGACCAGCACACCATTTTCTAGCTTATTACTTCACCTTCAGAGCAATCAGACACTCCTAATGCATTCATAAGGGTAATAAATGATGTTTCTCCACAAATGAACCCGTTGAATTATTTCCAGTTTGTACAGTCCAACTTGACATGGGCCAGTGTGAAGTGTGACAGCATGATTTCAAGTTATACTATTTTCACACATCTCATCTCACATGGGATGGCTTGTTGTGAGTGTATGCAGGATGGCAAGAAGATAAATGAGCTTTTTATAGAATCAGTTGACATGTATATGAGGCACATTATGCACAGTATAGCCACAGTATAATGAGGATAGTATTAGTAGGGATTAGTAGGGTTCATGTGTGTGTTATCTTTGTCCTTTTTGGGGCATCTGTGTGTGTGTGTGTGTGTTTGTGTGTGTGTTTTTATGTGTGTGTGTGTGTGTGTGTGTGTGTGTGTGACTGAGTGAGAGAGAGAGATGATTAATTCCATGTTTTGATGTAAAAATATTCTGCGACACTTGTCTGTTTTAATGGTCATGTCAATAAAGCATTGGCAAGAATGGAACTGAGGGAGAGAGAGAAACAGAGACACAGAGAGAGAGAGAGAGAGAGAGAGAGAGACAGAGACACGGATAGAGAGACAGGCAGAGACACAGAGAGAGAGAGAGTTGTAAACTACAAAAGTAGCACATACGTCTCCAGTTGCAGCATGACCAAGTGAGACTCAGAGGGTCCACATATGATCTTGGTGAGGGAGATGACCTGCTTGTCAGGCTCCCCTGCCTTGGGGTCGCGATAGAGAGTTCCCATCACTGCAGAGTACCCTGTAAGATCCACATAGCTGCACACACACTCACACACACAAACACCCACACACAGACATAGAGAGAGACACACAGAGAGAGACACAGAGACAGAGACACACATACATAAACACAAAACACAAAAACATAAATAAAAGATGAGATTAAGAACGATCATCTGAAATGAAGATGATGAGGCTTGATGATAAAAACGAAGAAGATGCCGAGGCTTTAACATGTGCAGAAATGGAGGCAGTCATACCAGGAGGAGAAACACTGCTTTGTGCTGATAACCCATTTAGATTTTACCAGAGAGCCCCCACAGAAATGGTTCCCTTTTCTGTCCAGATAGTCAGAGGAGGAGACAGAGAACACACAAACAAAGAGGATTTTTTTGATGGGGAGAGTCTTATACAAATACATCATCACTGAAGGTTACACTGGGAACGATAAGTCTCTCTAAATGAAAAATGAGTACAGGCACTCTCAATCTCAATACATATTACTGTAAAAACATGTTCAATTTCCCCTGACAATTTCCACTGAGGGTACAAGTCAAAGCAAAACTTAGTGCAAACGTTCAGTGCAACTAATTATTCAAACCCACATTTATGCCTTCCCAGTTAGAGAATATGCAGAGATGTGCTGTGAGGATTTGATCTGAGATGTGTGCATGTGGCAGAGAAGGGGAAACAAACACGTAGTTAAGGGGGTCAGTGGTGTAGCAACAGCAGCAGTAGCGGTAGCAGACCTGTCTCTGAGACTGACGGTCCAGGGGGAGTTGCCTGGCATCCCTCCGACAATCCGCAGCCTAGGGGAGGGCCGGTCCTCTCTCTTCCCGCACTCACTAAACTCAACTTTCTCTGTGCTCAATGGGCACACACGCAAGTACGCATGTACACACACACACACGTGAGTGTGCATGCACACATGCACAGACAGACAGACACACACACACACACACACACACAAATGCAGAAAGTCTGAGCATTTTTTGCAACTGAAAGCTAGTTAGAAAAAAAGGCTAGTAGGTTTTAAGATAACATGGACAGTGTTGGGAGGATTCTCCATGTCAGAACTTTCACTTTCAGTTCTATACAAAAACACCAAACACCACCAAAAGGATACATACAAATATCTCTATACAACTGTGCACTTAAAACAGATAAGGAAAGAACAAATAAATAACAACTAACTAAAAAATGCTCACCTGATGGTGGTCTGATGCTGGGCTCACTGACCACTCCGTCTATTTAAAAGAACCAAGCATTACAGACCTTACAGATCCTCCTGACCACAGTGAAAACTGAACTCGGACCTGCACCATGCTAGCCAAGAAAAGAAGCATTCCAGCTAATATCCCTCACTAACATGAGCCAAGAGCTGATCTCATTTTGCAGCGAAACTCTATAAAATGAACTTATGTCAATCTAGAAGAGTATCCAAATGTAGAATCAGCAAAGCCAGAGGGGTGATAGCTTAATTGGAGGAAATGAGTGATTTCTTAATGATGAAAGGATGAAATGAGAGAACAGACTGAAATTAAGAGGGGAAAGCAGACTGAACACCCAAAGATCACAGTTTTTGTGAAAGAACAGAACAGTGAGATGTAGGCAAAATATAAAGTAGGCAAACCCTTGCAAACCCTAACACTTTGGTTTTCGCAATCACTGCTCATAACAAAAACGGATCTGAATAGATGAATAAATCACACAATAGTGAAGCCTGCTGATGGAAATAAACACTTGTTACATTACCACAGCGCTTGATGGCACAGTAGTCAAATTCTGTTTTGGGATCTGTGGTGTAGCACCAGGGTCCATGCAGATCCCCATCTGGGTTGCGGCAGTAGTTCTCAGTCAGGTTGGCATCAGGGTAAGTCTTTGAGTTGATCCTGGAGATATGCAAAGATGCCTGAGAGGATGTTTGCAAACAAGGACCTTAGAGGAATCCTTCATGATAATACTCAACTGGACTCCATTGGACAGAGGTGTACATAGAGGTGTCCAAAGCTGTGCTAACACTTTTCAGATTTTATGGTGACGAGGAAGGCTACACACTGAGGTGAACTGCATCAAAAGACAAAATAATTAATTAATTGGTTTGGCACAACTTACATGGTTTTGTGTGGGGTGTGTGCACTCCACTTTTGGCAGTTGATACCTTTCCGAGTCTTGTGAACTGTACCCCTGTAGTTCTTCCCATTGTCATGATAGCAATCTGTAATGTGAACACAAGTGTGTATAGCAGGCTACAGTATGTTACCTTGCTTTGACTGACCTAGTTTTCCTGGAAATGTGATTATATTGGGTTCAGGTCATGTGTGACAGCTCTAATGATTTCTTCATAGAGTCCTAAAATATCTGAAGCTCAAACACTGAGATCTTCTTCAAAAACTATTTGTAAACAATAAGTACTTTGCATGCATGACAGAAATGGTTCTCTTCTGCACCTTCGGCCTCAATGTCATCAGCACAGCGCTTGATTTGCAGACACAGAGCCGTCCGCATCTCGGGGACGGACGTGAAGCACCAGGGTGCCTCGGACCCATCTGGATTCCGGCAGTAGTTCTCCTCCAGACCCCTGCCAGTACCGAGAAGAATGAGAATGAGCCTGATCACTCAGGATGTCACATGACCATACACACCTCCGTCTGAGAGAACTGGTGCAGTTACCTCAATTTTCTTCTGGATAAATAAAGTGTCTATCTATCTATCTATTTATCTATTTACTGTATCTGTCTATCTATCTATCTATATACTGTATCTGTCTATCTATCTATCTATATACTGTATCTATCTATTTAGCTATCTCATCAGAGGTGTGTTCAAACTCAGCAAACAGTGGAGAACATTCCAGGCAAACTGGTTTTCTTTGAGCTAAAAAATTGAAGGATTTTGTACAAACATTAGCCCATCCATGCTCCACATAAGCTTATGGACAATTATGTCCTCAACCTGTCAGTAAGTGTTCAGTAACATTTGATAAAAAAAAGTTTGCAAATGTCCTCCTCTGTTTGCAAATTTCTCAGGCAAATTTCTAATTATCTGCCTAGAAATGCATTAAGCATGAAACATGAAGCTAAGACTTTATGCTAGATTTCAGAATGAATTATAAGTTATAAGTGAATTATAAGTGAAATAATAAATCTTCTTTCTAGTCACCAAGCCTGAGAGTTTCTGTCCCTTACAAGAACAAAACGTTTACAGCAAGTTTGCAGCAAACCTGTGGTAAACAGTGGAGTGTGCCAGAATATGTTGCCACAGGTTTGCCATAGTCAGCCACTAATGGCAATCTTGCAGCTATGTTCTGGCAGCAATGAAAAATTGCCACTAGCAGCAAATGTGCTTTCCATTGATTGGCCAAAATAGTTAGCTGGAAAACTTGCAGTGAACATTTGGTGACAAATTTGCCATTAGTGGCAATCTTTAGTTTAGTGTACCAGAAGTCCACCTCAATTTTGCCAGAAGTCCACCACAAGTTTGCCACAAAACAGCAGTGTCATGGGATGCTTTGTATTTCTGCAAAATCTCTTGGTCAGTCTCCAGACACTGATTAAAGCAATAGTATGGAGTCATTCCAAACATAGCCCTGTTGTACAAACTTGCAGAGTGCTCTCGACAGGAAAGAAAACAAAAGAATTTGTTCTCAAAAGACCAATTAGCAAACTGGCAGCTAATGCTAACTAAACGGCACTGTGAGAAATGCAAATGAAGGTTCCATTAGGGTTCCATTGAGTCAGTGGTGGCATTGCCCATTTCGTCTGTGCTGATCCAAATTCTTTTGTTCTCCTTCCTATCAACAGCACTTGGCAAGTTCGTACAACAGGGGTATGATTGTAATGATGCCAAACTATCACTTATATGTGGGTGCATCTTTTTCAAGGGTGAAGGGAAAGGGTCAAAGGTCAAAATGAGTGGGGATTATGGGACTTTTCTAGCTCACTTGCACTCGTAGGTTTTTGGGTAGAAGGGGTGATTGTGAGGCTCCTGGGCCTCCCAGCGCTGGCAGGGGATCCCTGAGGTTGTCTCGTTCACCTTCCCCCGATAATCCTCCCCGCGGCCACGGAAACAGTTGGTGGTGTAGCTGGAGCGCAGTCGCCGCGTTGGAACCTCAGCTGAGAGATGGAGGGAATGAGAGATTGAGAGGAGATTACATTATTACAATGTAATATAGACTTTACAGATGTCCTATAAAGCTCAGTGTAGTTTACAGTTAAGACAATTTGTTTATTTCAAAGTCTTTCAGTTAGGATTCTTGGGGGTGATATGTTTTCAACCAGCAGAGATATTTCTGAATGTGAAGTCAATGGACTTGTTTAAAAAACTGACATTTTGGGTTTGAAAGCAACAATTTGAAAAGTGTGTGTTATTACAGCTCCACCTATTGTTTGAAATTAAAAAATGCAACATAATGAATTCTCTGGTCTATGGCATACAGGTTACTGTGACATGAAACCATATTCACCTACTAGTTTAGTTGATGGAGATTAGCACTTGGCTTTTGTAGTCATGAAAACAACAGTGTAGCCAAAATGAGTAAATTATGTTTTTTTTCTTCACTATTGCTACCTATGATTAAATTTGCCATTCCAGTGATACAGAGGAGCCAGATGAACAGTAGTGAGTGACATTGCAAACACATTTTAGCCACTGTTCACTAAATGCCATGGTGGTGTCTTGATCTCTGGAAGTTTCCCTTGAACATTGGGTGTGGACTGGATAGAGAGATAGCCAAATGTTGCTTAGCACTGAGGTGTGTTTGCTTACTGCATCTGCGGATATCGCAGTTCTCCCTCTCTACCAATGGATCTGTAGTGTAGCACCAGGGCACAGGAGATGCATCTGGGTTGCGGCAGTAGTTATCATCTAGGCTTTTCTCTGGGTATCTGGCAAACAGAAAACACACACACACACACACACAGACTCAGATGTTGGTAGTACATTTCTGGGTGGTGCGTGTGTGTGTGTGTGTGTGTGTGTGAATTGTTGCTGTGTGTGTGAAGCTTGTGTGTGGTCGTACTTCTCAGGCTGATAGATGTGCTGGTGAGGATGCTGCTGATCCCATCTTTGACACTCGCGGCCATTCTTAGTATGGTCCACCTGCCCTCGATAGTCCTCCCCATTACATGTAATACACACCTCTGACAGAAACACACACACACACATACACATGCACAAACATGCACACAAGCTCACAAAAACACACACACACAAACACACACACATACACACAAAATGTTTTTTTTACACTCAAACTGTGCTTTTCATTTCTCTCTTCCTTTTCAACTATTAAGAAGAAACCAAGACTGAATTGAATTGAGTAATCCTGGGAAATCTTTGCCAAACTAAATTCAGTCCCCCTAACATATTTTCCAGTTTGACCTCCATATTAGCCAGAACATTCCAGCAGTCATACCATCTTTGCAGTGGGGAATATTGCAGGTCTCGTAGCGGTGCTCTGGATGAGTTGTGTAACACCAAGGTCCGATCGCATCTCCGTCTGGGTTCCGACAGTAATTCAATTCCAGGCCATTAGTGGCTGTGGGAGTCCATCTATGCAGCAGACAAGAAGTAGTTTTAGTGTGTATGTGTTTGCTTGTTTGTTTGTGTTTGTGTGTGTGTGTGTATGTGTGTGTATACATATAGTATGCATTTACAGTAAGACATGCCCTTTCATTTATGACAGACAGCACTTAGGAAGAAATGGGTGAGAGGTTGGAGTCCAAAAAAAGAGTGAGAAACTCTGACAGGAAGATAATCGGGTAGAGACAGAAGGGAACAGAGGAACAGAGAGAGTGTGGGTGTAATTGTGATGTGAGTGTTTGCTACAGACATGCACAGAAAGGAAGAGAGAGATAGAGGAAATAATGTGGAAGACCAGAGAAAGAGGGAGCGAGAGCAAGAGAAGGGGAGAGAGAGAGAGAGAGAGAGAGAGATAAAGAATGGGTAAAAGACATAAAATAAGAGGAGGGATGTTGGTGTATAATCAAATCCAGCTAATGCTACTGTTATAGAGTACAATGAAGTGGGAGGCATATGGGCAGACATGACAGACTCTGACTGAATCCCAATATGTCCCCTTAAGCTCTGATAAAATGAAATTCCACAACACGGTAAAGCAGTACTACTGGGGTTTTTGATGTGATTTCAGAAATAGTGTTCTAATTTATTTAACATGTTACCAAATCAAACTAAACCAAACAAAGAATTCACTTTACTAGGTCTTAAACTGGCATGAGGTGACTTCATGACTGGCTGATTCCAGACAGTTAAAGGACAAATCCAGTATGATTTAATCCATAGACTTGTTGTTTGAGGTCACCGACTGCTGTCAGTGAGAAAAAGAATGAGAAAATTTGATGCAAGATAAAGCAAATAGTGAACGGGCACATAACACTAAGTGAATTGGGCACAGAAACTCTGTTTCATTTTCCTGTGCCCCATTCACTTAATGTTAGCTGACGGTTTGATTTTTGGTCTATGTTGAATCATATTTCCTTGTTCTTTTCCCCCACAGTCAGCACTTGGTGACCTCAAACAACAGGGCTATGGGTTCAATCACACTGGATTTCTCCTTTGATTCTTTGAGGATTCAGGGCTTTCTGTATTAGGGAAGATACTGGGATACAGCCTGTGTTTTACCTGCTCCACCTGAGCAGGAAGTACCTCACCTGTGATCATGAGGGAACTTGGACCACCATTGCTGACACTTGTGGCTGTTTTTTGTCACGGACACTTTTCCTCGGTAGTCTTCCCCTATGCCCACAATGCACTTCCTCACATACACTAAGCATCAAAGCAAACAAACAAAAATGCTGTAACTATTTACTTCACAACCAAAATAAACAGCAATATAGTCACCACACAAATCAGATCCATCTGCCATCAGAAGGTTGGAACTCAAACTGACAAACTGCGACTTGGAACGGCTGTAATGTAGCCTAGATTACAAAGCTCTTTGAAGACAGGGAAAGATTTAAGGTCATGGCAAGCTATCCCTTTTCCAGAATGCTTCAGTTAGTTTGCCTTATGCTGAGATAGCTTTCACAAAAATAGATGGACCTCTTCTAGACTCTAAAACTAAACTAAAGAACTCTAGAACTAAAATTTCATTATTTGTCAAGAAATGCTCACAGAATGTTCTACATCATGACTGAATGGAATATTTAGCAGCATGCTGAAGGCAGATGACAATGTTAAAGGGCAGACCTTTCTTCTCATAAAGGTCACAGTTCACGTTTCTCTTGACCTCTGCATTGTCTCCATCTCCAACCCAGGGCAGCTGTTTGCAACTAATAGTTGGACGAGTCTCATAGTTGAATGCTCTAAGAGGGACATAATAATTAATTCATATTTTTAAACAACTTGGACTACACAAAACTCGAATCCGTGTCTTAGAGGGATTATCTGGAGTGAATCAACCCATAGCTCTGTTGTTCCATGTTGCCGAGTGCTGTCAGTAGGTATGAGAATGACAAAATTTGGTACACCGTAGACCAAAGACCAAAGACCAAACAAAACAGCAGCCAATGCTAACTGATGAGGGCAATGAAGTTTTTTTTTTATCCCATGGCCCATCAGTTAGTGTTAGCTGCCAGTTCACAAATTTGGTCTATGTTGTACTAAATGTTCTCGTTCTTATACCTACTGAGAGCACTCAGCAGCCTCAATGAACAGGGATATGGGCTGACTGGCTCTGGATTTTTCCTTTAAACTGTAGTGTTGTCATTTGCTTTGGTGATATCAAGTCTGAATATGAATCATTCTCACTGTTCACACACTGCAAATTCAGTGATGGATCTATTAGTAAATGTATGTTTGTGTAAAAACTCATCTGATTCAGACTGTACACATGCAGACCTCCTGACTGGGGAATAGGTTGTGTGTATGTGTGTGTATATGTGTGTGTGTATGTGTATGTGTGTGTGTGTGTGTATGTATGTGTGCGTGTATGTGTGTGTGTGTGTGTGTGTGAACCTGCAGTCTGTGGCATCTGTGCATCTCTGTGCACACTGCTCCAGAGTAAGGCCGGCTATCAGGCGCACCCTGTCTGCATTCCAGGTTTTAGCCACCAGCTCCCTCCCCTCTGAGCGCTGGTAGTCATTTAATGCACTCCGACTTCCTGTATGCAACACACACACACACACACACACACACACACACATATATATATATATATATATATATACAGGCTTATATCCAAGAACATCCAAGAACAACAGATCAGTTTGCAGCTTTCTAATGTAGAACTAGTACTCTATTGGAAGTTAAATACAAATGATTTCCATACTGATATTTGGAATAAGGTCTAAAAGGACTATTTGAAAACTGTGAAATGCATTGTTTGTGTTTTCTGTCTAATCAAACATAATGTACTGTTGGCATGTATTGTGACAATGTAGCGGACCCTGGACACACACACAACCTTTGGACCCAAAGTCTTCTCTTCTACCACAGATGGAAAGGCATACTAACACACAATTAAAAACATGTATCCACACCAGGGGCTGACAGCACACAAATATCTGTGTATATGACTTGTTAAACAATTTAGATCACTCTCCACCAATTAACACAAGTTTCTTATGGCATGACTCTAAATCTAGTCAATTTATGAGAAAAATTGTAACATTCTGTAAGAAAAATGACTTAAAAGGTAATACACCATAGGGCTATGTGTTCTTGGTAAATATGGTCTTATAATGAATTGTGGATATTTTAAAATTACTATATAATAAAAGGTAAGTAGCCTGACATAAAACATAAAACGTGTAGCCAAGAGTAGCCTAGTGTATTTTATATTATCTTTGCCAGGACGTATTTAAATCCTTACCGTCGGCAGAAAAACTCCAGAGGACCCACAACGTGCTGAGAAAAACTGCATTCATAGTCGTACTCGTGTGATCTCGGGGGTAGCCTGGGGATGGTCTAGCTGGAACTTGTCCCGAACACTCTTATGGCGTCGTAGGGGTGTTGTGGCTAACTTCCGAAAGTCTTCATAAACACTGCAATATTGAGTCTGCGTGAAAACATTTAATGTATGTTACAACTTGTCTGTATGAGAGAATAAATATTAGGATAGGCTATTTAAAGGCCACAAACTGCCCTGACGTCGCTTCGGACACCCACACCGGCGCATTGCAACTGTGCAATCAATGAATTAATAGTTAACCAAATCTGACTTTTAAACACGTTTTCAGTGAGTTGCCCTTGGCAATTTTCCATTCAATTCTTCATAGCTAATAAATTATCCACATGACCGCGTTTAATGCCTTGCCGAAAAACGCACAGGTCGCTCTCTTTGGGCCACTCTGTTGAATAAAGTGTAAAATGAAGAATAGTGGTACAGGCAGTTGGATTACATTAGGCCTACCCCTAACATTCTAATGAGAATAAGGTGAGGTGACCTAAATGACTGATTGGCTACTTATTACAGTTCATTATTACATTTTGTAAAATCATAGTTTGTAATTTCATTGGGCTATCAACATGTGGAACATCCTGATCAGACAGACAGGTCTACATTGCGCATAGTGCCAAGATCCTGTGTTTTACCTATCCTACATCTTTGTTGATAGGCGGGTGTTTATAATGTGATGACTCCAAGACAACTACATGTATTATTTTTAGCCAACCGTTAGAGGTCACTAGAATTCTTTTAAAACTCACTTCCTGTCAGAAAGAAGAAACGAATGAACTTCAACCCACCATCTGCATAGACTGATCGTTGTGGGGAACACTTGTTTACAGTTAGGGCCTGCGTGTTACTATTATTCTGAAAGTTTCTGTTTCAAAAGCCCTGTGTTTGCAGTACTCTGCATAAACATGTCTACAGTGAAGCTCTCAGAGGGCACGGTGACTGTGGATATTTGTAGTGGGACACCGTTGTTTTACCGACAAAGTGAACCAGGAACAGGAGAGCCACGGCTTACTGTGCTCTTGTTGCATGGCATCCGCTTCTCATCAGAGAACTGGCTGAATATTGGCACCCTTGAAACATTGGCCAAGGCTGGCTGTCGAGCTGTGGCTGTCGATCTGCCAGGTAGTCGGAGTTCCTCTTGCAAGAGTGAATTCCCCGGATATTCCTGTTTTTCGTTTCATACGCGGTCGTTGGCATTTACTATTTAACTTACCTAATTTAAGGAAGAGTCAGCTCAGACTAAGTTAGGCTACATTGTAAGGAAGGGGAACATTTGGAGATATTACATTTTAACTTTATTCGAGTCAGAAGTTACATTCAGAATTCGGTTACAGTACTGTAATACAGTTTTTTCAATCGCTAACAAGCTTAAACCTATACTTAAATACTTTTTCGAAACTCCTAACACAACAAAGCATGTACATCATAAAATTAGCCAAACCGTTTTCTTATCAGAAGCACAGTTTGTTAACAAAACAATCTGGCTCAAAATCAAATAATTAAAAAACACTAGCATGTGTTTTCTTTACGCAGTGAACACGTAGCGAGTCAGAGTACACAGATTTTCAAAATGCTAACAAGTGATGGTATTTCTGAAACTACATCCATTTATTTTAAATCTACAACTTCATGGACTACACTGACTTCAAAACCCCGGTTACTTACAGTAACCACCAGTTACATTTGTCAGTGTTTACAGTGACGTGTGCAGTTTGATCAATGAGTCAGATGGTTTATCTATATTTTATTCTCTCGGTTTTTCCAATTATCTGTTAAGTGTTCATTCATGAATTATTGTAACGATTGCAAGATATGTGTCAACCGTATGGCCAGAACAGGCCAAACAGGCCTGGTGTGAAGCTTGTATTTAGAGTTTTGAAAATGAGACTGATGATCGGTCAAAAGCTTTTTAGCGATTGAAACTGTAATGTCTTGTTATCTTGTGAAAGAACAAAGTGAAAAAGTTATGAACAGGGTTTTTCTGTGTCTACTGACATAAATAGAATTGCATTCTCAATGCATCATAGACAAGACAGTAGGCCTGTTTTAATCTAGAATTTAAGCAAGTCTAAAAAACCTTGACAATACCCTTATAATCAGTAGGCCTACTACTCATGAGGCCTTTATTGGACTTCACTTTAACAAATTATCTTCTTAACCTTGGTGTGGTATACCTTTTCTGAATAGGTCTAGGCCAATCAAAGGCTGCAGTGGCCCCAGCTGCTGTTGGGGAGTTGGCCCCAGGAGCATTCCTTCAGCAGGTGTGCGAGAGTCTCCAGCTGGGCCCAGTGGTGGTCGTGAGCCCCTCTCTGAGTGGCATGTACTCCCTGCCATTTCTCTTTCAGCACACCTCCATGCTCAAGGCCTATGTGCCCATTGCACCCATCTGCACTGACAAGTTCAACGCCCAACAGTATGCCAGTGTCCAGGTATGTAAGTGTACATCGTGGCATCTTTCACCTCATTGCATCTCAACTGGGGGCGAGGCTGTTTGGTAGCAGCTCAGATAGATGAATATTAAGAATAATCCAGGATTTTGGTAGGATCATGTATTCCTATTTGTGTGAAGGGGAAACTGTAATGTTGCACTAATTGATTACTGTGGGCACCGTTAGTTCAGAATTGTATGTGCATTAGGAGCTTGCACTTGTATATGTGTGTTACTGGCAGTGAAGAAGCCTTGGTTATAAAATGATTCTTGTGAATCTTTTATACATAACAGAAACTATTCTGCTTGCCTTTAAGTACTTTAATGAAGTAAATTTGCTAATGAGCCAAATGAATCTTGTCAGGCACAGCTAACAAGTCTGTTAATACAGTTGGTAGACTTGAAAGTGTGGTATAAGCAAGTCCATGTATCTGTATTAGTCTGAATGGTTTATTCAAAGCATCTAAATATTACAATATGTCTCTCCTGCCAGACACCTAGTCTTATTGTCTATGGAGACCAAGACACTCAGCTCGGGGAGTTGTCGCTGAAAAACCTCAGCCATCTGCCCAATCACAAAGTTGTGGTGATGAAAGGAGCTGGGCATCCCTGTTACCTTGACGACCCAGAGACCTGGCACAAGGCCCTGCTGCATTTCCTGCAGACATTATGAAAGAACAGCTCAGACTGAAAGAGTCAGTATGAACCGAAAACCGGACATGTTTAAGCCTTAATTTTGATTAATTTGAAAGTGTAATCTATTAAGGGTATTTCACTAAATGACAGAAATTCACTTATGTACAATAATATTTGGAAGTGTAGCTGAATTAACACTCCTATGACTAAATGACCAAATCATCCATATCAGAAATTCACTAATTTTTTATGCTGTACTGTTTGCTTGTAAATTGTATATAACTTTGCACAATCATAAAGTGAAATTAAACTCTACCAGCATATTTTCACATTTTCACACCAGTGGAGTAGTGGTGGTGCAGGTGGTAGAGGTGCTGGAGGGTGCCGGAGGGTTGCAGGTTCATTCAGGTAAATGTGAGGCATACATTGTAAAGCGTTTCGAGTGCTTGTAGGAGCAGAAAAGTGCTATATAAATGCAGTCCACTTAAGCTTTATGTTTTGGAGTGTTGTCTCTGAAATTACCTTTGTAATCTCAGCAAAACATTTTAGCCATAAAATTTGCCACCCAAGATACTAAAGAGCAATATTATTTCGTTCACCAATATCTTTACAATATTTTTCTTAAATTTGTTCTTAGGGTCTCATTTAGGAGATTTACTCTAAATACAACTGCACAGGCTAACTGATGAACGTGTAGGGACCAATTATTTTGAATCGGGTCACTTGAAAGGTTTCAAAATGGTTGGAGTTTAAGAGCATATATCTTTGTAAGAGCATTTTGTGAACGAGGTCTATTGCATGCTCATTACTGATTAGTCTCAAAATCAACTGCCAATTAAATGAACATGGTGTAATGAAAATTTTCATAAGTCATAAGTATATTTTTAATGTACTGTGCATATATTACATGAATATTAAAGATGTTTGAAAAACAACAACACACAAGGAGCTGAAGTGAAAAATATGAACATTATTTAATAACTGATTCTCTGTAATAAACAATTTGAAAATATTTTACAAGGAGTCACAGACACAATATTTTACAAATTTGCCCTCATCTTTTTTTTTTTTTTAAAGTTTCTTCTGTACAAAATAATGGGGCGACGTAGACTTGCGCCGCACGAGGCCACACACTGATCAATGCACAAACAGAAAAAAAACTCCCACTGGATAGTTGACCTCAAACTCAGGATTATTATCAGATGTACTTTAGTCCTATATATAGTATGTTTATATTTCTTTTTTTAGTCTCACTTAATGTTGAAATCTTAATTTTTTATACTGCTTTTTTTTCTTTTACACATTTGTCAGACATGGTCACAGGGCACCAGACTAAGGACTACAGAATCACATACATACGTGTGTTGCCCACAGAAACGTACCTACATAGACAAGGCAGGAGGGCGGAGAGGGTCAGGTGGCAGGTAGAGGGAGCGATTCGACCCCAATCCCCTCCATCATACTGACTCAGAACAGACACTTTCTGCCCTTCCCTCTCAACCATTCCGGTCACTGATCTTGTCTTTTTTTCTTCTTTTTTTTTGGCAAAATGAAAAATTGTTAAACCACGAAAAATGTTGGACCATGAAGCCATGGAGTCCAAAAGAAATCTCTCCCTTTGTTTTTTTTTTGTCCACGCACACAGACATTCAAATGCACACACACATTTCCAGGCTCTCCTCCTCTTCCTCCACCTAAATGTGTCCCACACCTTAAAGCAAACAAAGCATAAGAATCCATGTCAAAAAGAAGGTAATGACTACATACACCACTCCAGTCATAAGGCCACCAGAGAGTCATCAGTCTTACCAGTAGAGGTCTTACTAAAGGGAGGATGGTCAAAAGGTCAGACACAGATGTGGAGCAGGTATGGGGGGCATTAGTGATTATTGCACTCATGAACATCTGGTTGACATTTAGCTCTTCAACAGTGCGTTGAGCACCCATCAACCTGGTACAGACAGGTTGGCGCTTGTTGTGAAGAGGGGCAGTCTTGTGGATAGCATAATATTAAGATGGCAGACATTTTGTCCTCTGTTCTCAGGACCCTCCATGTTGATTATGAAGTACATGTGAAAGCCAAAGGAACAGTCACAGCCCCTGGCACGTGGGGGATGAATCATCCAATCCTCCCATTAGTGTGTGCCAGGTAGTAGAGGTAAGAATAGATTTGGTGCTTACATGGATCTGTTCTTTTAACAGGACATGACCAGAGGCTGTCAGTGACACTGACCTATAGTAACCTCATGGAAGGGGTGGTCCAATACATCATGATAGAGATTGGGTGGGGGTGGGAGTGAGAAAAGACGTTTTGGGTAAGTCTCTAGATAGTGTCAATAGTAATGTCCGCCGCAATTTTGGACTGAATCCCAGTGTCCCCTCTAAGCATTAAGCCCTTCAGTCTTCAAGGTTTCAGGTCTTAGGGTATAGGGAGGACACTGGAATTCAGCCATGGTGGTTCTTCCATTGGGTGGACAGCGATACCCAATGCCTTAATGGGTATTGGGGGGAAGTAAGAGGATGCAGGAGAGGAAGAGAGAAAACACAGGGAGGCTTCCTACTTAGGTTGTCTTAGAAACAGATACATCAATATTGAAAACATTCTTTTTCTCACAGCTGTGATGATAGCACAATTTCTCCCAAATGACAAAACTCGTTTTTTTGTCTTTTCTTTTCATTCTTTTTTTTTTTTTTGGAAAACAAGACCCCTGTCCCCTTCCCAAATCCCAACCCACCCCAGACATAAATACATACACACATCAGGAGACAAATGAACCCGCATGGATGTACGCTAGCAAACATCACTCTCTTTCCCTACTGTTTGAATCACACCGAATTGACACAACAAAGACAACCAGCTAATCCACATGTGCACACATCTGTCAGAAGCTCCCTCAGTAATACACGCACATACACACACACTCAGCCCCAGACATACAAGAGCACAAAAAAACACAAACACGTCACACACGTCCCTAGCAGAAAAAGGTCTACAGCAGTTAGGTAGCTAATAGAACACTGATGCTCCAAAGGCTGATTATGTTGAACTGCAAAAAGAAAAGAGATGAGCTTTTCCCTCAGAAGTCCTGCGGATGCACTGATGCTGTAAAGAGTAAATACTGACTGCATGACAGGAGAAGACCTCAAACCCTACTTCCCTACAAGCCTACAAGCTTGATATGAGGTCAGCGCAACAGCCAGATGTGGTTTTCCGATGGTGGCATCATCAGTTTAGGCAAAGTCTGAGGCCCTGTCGATGCACAGATGCCATGTAGCTTTAGCTAGTCCCCACACCAAAGAGACTCTGGCTACAGTGTATGCTCAGCCATGGTGATATAGGAGTGCCCCATGAGGATAACAAAAAAACATACAGTGTATTTACCCAGACGAGGGAGAGAAGTTGCATCTATCCCTCTCCTCTCCCAGTGTGGATGCTGTGCTATGGAAGCTGTAAGGCCTTTGACGTGACTTGAGAGGGAACACCACACCCCACACTGCTTTACTCTATGGAGGTCCAGGACCGCGATCCAGAAAAAGTCCATGCTGTTCAACACGAGTGCATAAAGGCACTACAAAAATGAGTGAGTTTGATTTTTTTTAAAAGATGTTCAGAAATTAAATAAAGAGAAAAATTACAGCATACAGAAAAGCAAAACACTGACGTAAAAGAGCACATGTGAAAAACAAATACACGTGTCGTGTCTCAGCACATACCCTACGAGAGGCCTCTCAGCTATTACAACTGCCGCTGCTCAACAGATCAACCCTTTAAAATGGCTATAAGTGGCAAAGTAGCTCTTGTCAATACACAGTGTATGAAAAACAGGATATGCACATGAAAAGGAACAAACCAAAATATTGTGTCTAAATGTCATTTTCAGATAGCACAATTTTCCTCCGGCCTCACAGCCCCATAAGTGAAGTGGAACCCTTTTGAGGTGAATGAGGGAAATAAGACATCAGTTTGCCATGTTCTTCCCTCTTTTCTTTTGTCAATGCCCCAACATGAGCTCACAGCACTCTTAAACACCACCTCCCCCCACCCCCCAAAACCCAGCCCACACATACACACACACACACACATATACACACATAGACACACACATATACACACACAAACGTTTAGTTCCCCTTCAGACTGTGTGTGATTCATTATTATCATTATCATCTGCCTGATGCTGTGTTCTCACAGCTGGAGGCTTGCTGCGTGGCAATGAGAATGGCAGGTACGTTGGACAGGGCATCTGCTTGCACACACACACACACACACACATACACACACAATCTCAGCAGCGGTGGGAAAATGAGAAAAGCGTGAGTGCCGTGTTTGTTTGCTGTTGTCGTTGTCGGCTGCGGTGGAACGTGAGGGAAATGTTATCAGCTGCGCCTCCTGTTCAGCACAGAGGAGATGTCAGCTCTTCTCCTGAGGCCCACGAATGATGATCCTACACATCGCTGATTGTATCGAGCCAGAGGAATTTTGCATTGCAAAATAAAAATGTCTGCTTTAGCTATTTTTTATTGTTGTTTTTTCTCTCTCTCTCTTTCCCAGCTGTCTATTCTGCTCTTCGTAGCCAAGCGAACTCGTCCCTGGAGGGGAGATGGGTGGAGAGAGGTATTTTCGCATTGTGCGAGATTCCTCTTGGTACTCTCCGCTCTGCATGTCCAGGGGGGAGTCAATGGTGGCGAAGTTGCCAACGCGATCCAAGTCCTCAGACAGAGGAGGAGGAGGTGATATTCCTTGGACGCTTCAAGAAGTGCCTGCATTTTATGTTTTCCTTGCCTTGAATGTTTTCCCTCCAGAATGAGTCCTTCTATCTTTTTGATTTTTTATCTCCATCTAATTTGGCTAGAAAAATAAAACCACACCACAAAAGTCTATCTCATTTTGGCAAGAAGTAGATACAGTGCATGAACAGACAAGGGTTTTTTTTTGTTAACACCTACACTCTCCATTTATCCCATTAAGTATGAAGGTGCGCTTTGAATACTCACACCAATATTTTTTTTCTCTTTTCCATCTGTTTTAAACACAAAACATCACATTTTTTAAGCTTCCCTTTTTTCAATGCATGTGGATGGCTGAGAGTTCCATAGCCCGTTTCATTTAAGTTAGGCAAAAGCAGCAGAACACAGATGGCCCTCTGTGGATCTGCAATGAATACACGGGATGAACTTTGACCTCTGTGGTCAAGAGTCATGTGATCTAAAACACAGTGTTCGATTGGCGGCAGGCTTCTGTCTTCCATACGTCGTTCTTTTAGCTGGTCGGCGACCGAAAAGTGTTCATGTGACAATTTTGTCCCCCTGCCACTAGCTAATGTCTTCCACTTCTTTTCACAGCTATATCAACATTTTACATAGAGAAACACTATAGGACAGCAACGCCCTTCATAGCTGAAGGGTGATTGGCTGGAGACCACGTAGCTCGGCGACTGTCACTAGGCAACAACCTGTGAAGCTAAGTGGGCATAGCAGCAGCACAGAGATGGGCTTCCATATTAGGCCAACAGGAAGTCCCTTTATAATCTATGTCTAGAGCGCAGAACAGGAAAGGAGAGAAAAAAGAGAGAAAAAGAGAAAGGGAGAGAGTGAGAGAGAGAAAACATCAGTATAGGTGATGCAGAAGGGGTGAAAAAAGAGGAGGAAGAAGAGAGGGGGGAGGAGTTAAAGAGACAGAAGTGACAGAGGCAGGAGTTGGGGAGTGGCCCATATAGAGAGGAGGAGAAACTGCAGGGAGAAGAGAGTGCTTATGGAGGGTCCAAACGAGTGACCTCGGCCACAGTCTGATGAGTTCTCCTGCAACACACAAACACAAGCAACACAAGCTTAGCACACACACACACTGCCTTTGTAATGACCATAGATTGTAACTTTAACATCTCTCTCTCTCACTCTCTCTCTCTCTCTCTCTCTGTGTGTGTGTGTGTGTGTGTGAGTGTACTGACTCCAACATCAGAAACGTCACTTAAAGTATCTGTGATTTACCGCCATGTTGTAGTCAAAACAGGTTGAAGGGCCTTTCCGGTACCGCGCCGAAGCAAGGACTTCACATGGGTCCTTTTCTTTGACTGGGGACGAGTGGTTAAGGAACCATGGACAGAGTACTAGTGCTGTTCCAGTGTTTGTTATGGGGACATAAGAAACAGGAGGATTTGGATCCGAGAAGAACCACATGCAACCACATGTTCCAGGTTAGGTGGTCGTGCTAGGTGGTCACACTGTCTAGGCTTTCACACACAAAAGAACAGAAGGAAGCTCCTCAAAGCTCTGCTCATATGTACCACATTCATGAACCTTGACCCACACCTGTCACACCAGTTCAGCTTTTCATTCACTGATGTATTTACATTGTGCAGTACGAGAATCAGCACAATGGCAGGTTTTGCTGCCAGACAGTTTCTACCATGAAATCAACATCGTTGCAAAATGCCTGCACCACTATGTGAGAGTTGTTGTGAAGCTGTGCGCATTGTACTGCAGTCAAAAGGATACAGCTGACTTCCACTTGAGAGAGCTTTTCAATCTCGCACGAAGTGCAAGGCAGGGCCTCAGCCACCACGAACAGCAGGTTAGTGTTGTTGATCCGTTTCGCATGAAACAACCTAGACACAGACAATCGATCAGTCCATACTGCAGTTCTGCTCTACTGACTGCTGGCCTTTGCAAAGATTTTCTAACATGCTATCAGTGTGTGTGTGTGTGTGTGTGTGTGTGTGTGTGTGATGTGAGAGCGGTGAAGCTGAATGTTTGTCTATTGTTATTGCTATTGTTAATCAAACTCTGTGTTTATGTATGTATGTGTGTGTGAGTATATTCTGGATGGTGATAGTGGTGTGAGTGTGTGTGTGCGTGCATGTGGATCTTAGTACTGTATGTATGTGTAGTACCGAGAACAGTTGCCGCAGTCCTGCAGGGTGTTGTAAGAGCTGGTGACATTGGTGAAATAAAACTGAGTCTGGATCTTAACACAGCTAGTTTCCCTTAGTTCCATCCCATCTGCATCCACCACATCTGTGACACACACACACACACAGACACACAATTGATGACAAGACATACACAAACATGGCAAACAGAAGACCTCAATTGCCAGTACAGAAAACCTCAAGAGAGACAAAATATGGTGTTTCTAAACATAAAACAAACATAAAACAGAGGTGCATAAAAGGTGCATAGAGATGTTTAATGTTGAGAAATACACAATTATGTGTGTGTGTGTATGTGTGACACAAGTGATGGTGAAGTGTGTAGGGGGAACCTGAGGAGTGGTTTAGCTGTAGGGAGTGAGACGTCAGGAGATTAGAAAACAGATTAGACAGAGTCTCAGTAGAACACTCACCAGTTACAAACCAGCTGCGGTAGGTCACGCCGTACAACATCTGCTGTAGCAGAGACCTGCCAAAGCACACACACACAGTTGCATCATACAAACACACGTGCGCAGACACACATGTACACACATCACACACACACAGACACACACACACACACACACAGACATTCACACAGACACACACTAGAAATACTTCAGTAGCTGGGCCCTGAGAGTGTATTGTAACAGTGAAAAAGTATATCCGCACTTAGAACATGGAGTTCAGTCACACTGAAAAGCCTCTAGTTTCTAGACTGCTACCATTAATGTACCCTTGCTGCCTTGTCAATACATGTCTAGGGTGATGTGATGTTTCATAGTATCAGGTTAGCTAAGGTATGGGATTGCATGTCCAGGGAAACTCCAGCATTTAGGACTGGAACACATACTAAGACAAACAAAGTCTGTTTGTGTCTATACTCTCCAAATGGCCAAGATGATCTACTAATGCCTCATCTTTAAGTCATCATCTTTTTAAAAAAATGCACACTTATCATACATTTTTTTCCAGATGCTTTAACAACTACACAATTACACTTCCACAAAAAACTACCAGCACAATATGTTGACGACCCTAGCTACTGCGTCAATTTGATATCAGCCATCCAAAATTAATTTTCCTAACAGATGTGTGCATAAATGAATACTTGAAGGTGAGAGTTAATCAGTTGGCATACTTGAGTCGATTCAGAAAGGTATCATATGCAGAGCAGGAAAACATGCTGAATGGTTTAGTGATGCATGGACACTAGTAAATGAATCCTTCCCTCTCACACAAACATATTAAAATGTTAATGAGAAAAATAATTCAGACGCATTAAATGATGCCATTTGGAACATTTAGATGAGGAGTTGTGCTCAATTTACATTTGTCCTCCACTTCTAGTTGTAAACGGCAATATTAATATAAACATTGTTATTGAAGTGTTCCCTCTTGTGTTACTCATATTCTCCTGGGACTCAAACAGTTCTCGATTGCCTCTTGAATCGACAGCTAAATAAATCCTGGTGAAACATGATAAAAAACATTATGCCCTAGATGCACTACATTTAGCATTTGGATCAGCTTGTCAAAGGATGACAAAGAAAAGCCAAAAGGTTGTGGAGAGCCAGAGAAGTGAGTGGTGTGAATAGCACTGAGAGAGGAGAACCAGAGGAGTGAGTGGTGTGAATAGCACTGAGAGAGGAGAGCCAGGGGAGTGAGTGGTGTGAATAGCACTGAGAGAGGAGAGCCAGGGGAGTGTGGTGTGAATAGCACTGAGAGAGGAGAGCCAGGGGAGTGAGTGGTGTGAATAGCACTGAGAGAGGAGAGCCAGGGGAGTAAGTGGTGTGAATAGCACTGAGAGAGGAGAACCAGAGGAGTGAGTGGTGTGAATAGCACTGAGAGAGGAGAGCCAGGGGAGTGAGTGGTGTGAATAGCACTGAGAGAGGAGAGCCAGGGGAGTGAGTGGTGTGAATAGCACTGAGAGAGGAGAGCCAGGGGAGTGAGTGGTGTGAATAGCACTGAGAGAGGAGAGCCAGGGGAGTGAGTGGTGTGAATAGCACTGAGAGAGGAGAACCAGAGGAGTAAGTGGTGTGAATAGCACTGAGAGAGGAGAGCCAGGAGAGTGTGTTGTGAATAGCACTGAGAGAGGAGAACCAGAGGAGTAAGTGGTGTGAATAGCACTGAGAGAGGAGAGCCAGGGGAGTGAGTGGTGTGAATAGCACTGAGAGAGGAGAGCCAGGGGAATGAGTGGTGTGAATAGCTGTGGCAGTGGGTCTCACCAGGCGGCTGCTGATGTCCACCAGGCCAAGTTGAGCACATCAGCAATGGTTGGCTAAACAGAGAGAGAGAAAGACAGAAAGAGAAAGAAAGAGAGAGAGAGAGAGAGAGAGAGAGAGCAACATTATTATTATTGTACTATTTATCAACTACTTTGGCAATACAAGTGCTAATGCCAAAAAAGTTCTCTGAGTCTGAATCTGCATCTGAGAGAGAGGAGAGAGAGAGAGAGAGAGAGAGAGAGAGAGAGCAAATGATTTCATACAGTCAGCAGACAGTAGGGATGTAAAAAAATATGGAAATGTTGAAAAAAAGCATCACGATTATTATCTCTGTACTGCTTAAGTGTGTTGCTGGGAGGGAGGTCTTAAATGGCATTGGCAAAAAAATACTATTTTACTATTCTAACACTAGAATGATTATATCCAATATATAGGTAAACAAAAATGAAAATGGTTGCAAAACAGAGCACCCATCTGTATGCTGTATTTCAGCTCAAACCATTTCACACATTTCTAAATGTGAGACCTGAGAGATGTCTTAATGTCTATGATAAAGTTAATGAACAGTGGGAGCCGAAAGTAGTGACTCAGGTCCCATGTTATGGTGGGCAGTAAAGTTGACTTTACATAGTCTAATAATACACAAATTTTAGTTATAAAAACATTTGAGTCTGAATTATTTCTGCTTCTTAGTTTAGTTTTTAATAACCGAAAGGGGAAAGACAAGTGTTTGCTAACATCTGAACCACAAATGCATTTTCATTTTCTAATCTCTTCAGGTTGCAGTGCAATGAGTCTTGTGCTAAAAAGTTCTGGCACAGCTCACCACAAACACCCCGCGCGGAGCAGCCCCTGTGTTGCTGTTCTGCACCGGGCCACAATCGGACTGGTAGTCATAGGACTGCCTGCTGTTGTAGAAGGAGTTGTTGTACAGGGCGTGCATCAAGTAGGGATCAACGTCACTGAAGAACATGCCAATCTGTGTGTAGGGGACAAGACAGAGGAGACGCAGTCAGCACTCACCACAGCGATCCTCGCCGTGAGCACTGTCTGGATGCAGAGATCCACCAGGACCTTCGACTACATAGTCTGAGTGGCAGTCACTGGCTGAATCCTAATGTCCTCCCTGTCAATAAACTCTACGCCCTGGACCTTATAGACATAACCAGCATGAATCAGCCAAGTTTAAGTTTTGTGTGCTTATGGTTTAGAGCAGGGATTATTGGATACTGATCAAGATAGAGCAACATAATATGTTACTATGGGAGCAGGCGTGAATAGTTCCAGTCTGCATAAGTGGGAGTGTCACATTACGTCACAACATATACTTTTCAATGATCTTCAATGGTATCAGCGTATGAGAGTTTGACTCTGGTCTGCATAAAGGGGGGTCACCCCTGCTCCCTCTAGCAAAAATAGAACTTGGAAGTTGCCAAATGTTACGCCTCTCGCTCTGCCTTTGCCCTCTCAGCTTAGAGAGGAGATTAAGATTCAGCTCCCTGAATCAATACATGGTGACAGCAAACATGAACTATCCCACAAGTGTTGATCTCTCACCTTATTCCAGTGGTCTCTCTGATTGGACATGACCAGAAATCCTCCATCATCGATCAGGTAGCATAGGAGGTCCTGCAAGCCAGACAGACACACAAGCCCATGAGGTGTGTGTGTGTGTGTGTGTGTGCGCGCGTGTTTGAACAGTGCCTTTTCTGTGCCTTACCTCACTATTTGCCTCACAGTCCATCTCACAACCATTCGACCCACACTAGCAGGGACAGAAGCACAACAGTATAATTCAGCCATTTAATTTCATTCAGTCCTTTTTAGATCAATGACAGCAAACAAAAGGATGTTTATCCATTATGGCAGAGTAGGTAGAGGTAAGTCACAATTATCTAACGTGAGTGTGTGTATGCGTGCGTGCATCAGTGTGTATATGCACATAACACACTGGTGCATGTCCACATCAGTGAAACATACCGAGGGGAAGCTCTGGCGGCTTCCTGTGAGGTTGGTGGCAAGCATCTTGAACTTGTCAGTCCAGGCCTCCAGATCAAGCTTAACGCCCAGCACTGCTCCCATACAGTACCACATAGCAGAGGTCAGGCCACACAAAAGAACAAAACGCAAGGACATACTGAATGTAGAGGCTGGAACATTTAAGCTCTTTAAAGGAGACATAGAATGGAAAATAATTTTTGCCTTGGCTTGGCTTTAATGAATTAGGAGAGGTTGTGCATGGCCAAAGAGTCATCATGAATATTAGGCATGGTTGTGCCCTCCTTCATTTGGAAATCTTGAAATTAGAAATAGCTTCCCAAATTCCATGGGTGAATTAGAACAAAGCCTACAAGCGATGTCAAACAGCACAAAGCCATTGTAGGGTGCCATTTAGCCAAGAAACCATTTCAATACACAGCCTGTAAAATGTCACTTGAGCTTATTTTTGATAAATTTTTAAATAAAAATAAAAATTTAAATTATATCCAATTTAATATGAGAGAACAATATACGAAACTCCATTCATTTATTCTATGTCCCCTTCAATTAGACAAAACTCAGTTAGAGAGACTGTGAAATGGCCCATGACTTCCTCTGCTGCCAAATCCCACATTAGCCTGATGCATTAGCCACTTTCACAGCATCTGAAACCTAGCAATTAGCATGTGTTCGCTCCATGGTGGGCAGATACTTTCTGCTTCGACCAATTGCTTGCAAACGTTTGGTCATGACACCTGTTTGATTGTGACAGATGCACCATCTGAATTCAACGTTGCTGCTTTCAGTACTCCCTCTGTTCGATGATTGGTCCGTCCCAGCTCAGAGACAGTGCGAGCCGAAGCTTACGCCTGGCTCTCTGACGCTGTGGTGGAACATTACACAGCACTAGCCTGGCTAATCCCACACTGCTTTGAATGCTCAGTTGAGTGCAGGCCTTAATGCAAAAGCGGGGCCCTGAAACCCCAGCAAAAGAGCAAGCTGATGACATCTTTGGGAGTCCATCGCCCATGGCAACACATGTGGATTTCAAGGATTCTTTAGTGCTGGCAGGGGGTGGGGTAGTTGTTTTGGGGAAGGGGGGTTGCCATCACAGCTGGTGGAGATCTCATCTGTCCTCTGCATGTCCCCACAGCACAGAGAGAGAGAGAAGAGAGAGAGAGGGTGGGGGGAGACGTAGAGAGGAGGAGAAACAGAGAGAGTGGGACACAGATAGGAGAAGGAAGAGGAGAGTGAAAGGGAAGGAGAGAGAAATAGAGATGGCAAAAGAAAGAAAGAGAGAGAGAGAGAGAGAGAGAGAGAGACCAACAGTCTTCAGCTGGCTGGCTCACCTGCAGGCTTGATGGTTCTGGAGTCCACATTGAGCTCCAGCGCTGTGCTGACCAGGATGCCAATGGTGTCATTCTCTGGGTCCAGGTACTCGTCACTGGCTGCAGGGCAAAAGTATAGGAGGGTGACATGCTTTACATTCCAACCACATCACTCCTGCAGGGAGACTCCACTAATCCACACAGAACAAGATGTCACACTGGCTCACTTCTAACATTTTTAGGGCCAGATAATGACAACCTAGAAGAGAGCAGTTCATCATTGAACACTCAAGGAAAAATCTTTTATATCAAACACTTACACTTTAAAGATACAATGCTACAATTAATCTGTGTTCACTCTGCAGCAAAAGTGCTTCCATTCTATTATGCATAATGCATAAACAAACATAATAATTATTATGTGTACAGTAAACTGTATTTAAATTAATTTGTTTTTCTTTGTATTCTTTGGGTACTATGTGTGTGGGTGTGTTGTGAAGAGCCGTAGGATGCCATTCTCCTGCCCTAAAACACAGTGAGACACCAACTGGTTCATTTCAGTGGCCAAGGGTGGGTGTCGGCCATGTTGGCCAGGAGCCATGTAGTTTCCCTTGGTTTTAGCCACTACTTGCTCCGTTGCCCCACACCAAGCAGCAGCAGATGCTCCTCTTGCACTTACAGGTACAATAAACTCCATCTGGCTTCCCAGAGTCTATTCTACATTTACACACCTAAGTGCTTTCAGTTGGCTACAGCCCTGCCACAAGAGAGACAAGACAACAGTAGCACCATAACAATGGGTACGAGCAGCCAAACAATCTGATTTTGATTTAAAAAATGTACAATTTAGTTCGTTTGTGAACGCTCAGTTTGTTTTCATTCAAACACAAACTCATATGGTTAATTGCTGTTTATTATCTGACCTTGAAAAAATGTTTTTTTGCTTATTCAATTTCTGTTGGAGCTGCTCATCAACTTCTGTTCCAGGGGTGTGTTTTCCCAAAACACTAAGTTAGCAACTTTGTTGGTTGCAATACAATTGCCCATTGTCAACCAACTAAGGTTTTGGGAGATGCACCCCAGAACTGAGGCTGTGTCTGTATATCCAGGGACTGCCGAGTGAGTCAGAGTTCTCTGGGAGAGTGAAGAGTAATAGCTTCCTCACACTGGCGATGGAATGAGTGCAGCTCTCTTCACTTTTCACCCTCAATTACCAAGACTCCATTGTTTTCAATTCAACCCCGCACAACAACACTCTGCTGCTGTTGCCACTGTGTTCATTATAACTTGCTCCTATTATGTCAGCACCACTCCATAAAATCCATTGTTTACTGCATGCTTGACAGAAGTAAATTTCACAGCCGACGTACGTGGACAAGTGACATGGGCAAGTATCAGTACACTCAAATGAACGTATACGTGTGGTGTACTTGATGAGGGAAGAGGCTGAGTCTGGGCTCCCCTCCACCTGCACTTTAGCCTGGCCAGCCTCACCTGTGCGGTACGGAGCCCGGAAGATGTAACCCTTGTTGTCCAGGCTGCGGCGGTAGTAGCTGGCGTTGAAGGGCTCAGGGTCCTCCTCCCAGGTTTCAGCAGCTCTGAAATGGATGGACAGATTACTAGTGAGTGAGAGAAAGAAAATGTGCTATGTGAGAGACTGACAAGATGGAAAACAGTCCATCATTGCCGAGTACCATATTTTATAAGACCTGAACTTACTGTTACTTACTTATTGGGGAAGACTCGCGTAATCCCTCCATCTGTGGCTGCAAAGACGGCTAGGAAGCCATATCTACCAAAACAAATAGAGAGGGTTATCACACACACACACACACACACACACACACACACACACACACACAGGGATATATTTGTGCACCACTTACGTCTTTAGATCTTTGTTTTTCCACACTTTCTCCACAAGCTGGCGAATGATTCCTGTGTCCAGTATTAAGTTGTGAAGAAGGAAGTTATCACCTGTAACCAAAGAACAAGTCAGTCAGTTAATTAACCTGTATTTTTTTCCACGTTCTATGTACAAACACATGTAACAAAACACTAGTAACTGCAAACGCATAATGGATGCTGAAACTGGATGCTTTCTATAAACAGGGAACATACACTGCTTGGAGTCTGGAGTAACCTTCTCCATCAGGGCAATGAAGTTCAGCAGGAATTCTGTGTTGTTGCTAGAAAGTTCCAGGTCTTTGCAGTATTCCCTAAGGAGAATTGGTGTGTGATTTTAATACATGGATTTTTTGGTTTCCACTAGTAGACAATGTGAGACAAGCAACAATGAAATTATACAATTACACATACTCTTTCTGTTTTACCATTTTACCCATCACAAACACACACACACACACACACACATGCACAGACAAATGGATAAAGAGAAACCCAACCAAATACACACACAATGCACACATGCACACACAGTCTACAGTGTGGCAGTCTTTAAGTCACAACAGTAAAAGCCATCCACACAATCACAACTATTTCCGACCTCTGCTCACGTGGAACAGCAGAGCACATGCAAACATGCTTGAGGATAGATGTGGCAAATGTTCGATGAAACAAATGAATGGACAGAGACAGCAGGAGAGAGAGAATGGGTATCAGTCACACATATCAAACATATACAGACTTAAAAAATAGTGTGTTCACAACAGCTCTTTGGTAAAGATACACATACAAAAAAACAGCACAATAGACACTTGTTTGCCAATCCACTCCCCACTGTAGATGAAAGAAAAAATCTAGACATCACAATAGATAGGTAGACAGAACCAACACTCACCCACCCACTTCAATACACACAAAAGAAAACTACTTAACCAACAAGCGATGCAAGAAGACAGTGGAAAAAAAGAAATGAATGTGTGCAATGTGTGTGTGCATTGAATGCAGTGTGTGGGTATGTGTGTAGACTCATCTGAGTGAAGATGTGTATCTGTCAGAAGGGATCTTATTGGTTAGTGTGCAGGAATGGGATTGGACCAGGGGGAAATGAATGATTGGAAAACAGCAAGTGAACAAAACACAATAAAAACAAAACACACACACACACACACACACACACACACACACACACACACACACACACACCAAGAGTCCAGCACAATATGGAGTGGAAGGAAAAGGAGGAGGAGGTGGCAGAGGCGAGCTTTCACACACAGAGCACACAGCACAGCTACCTGGGAGCAATGAACACATGGCCCTCCGACTCAAAGCTGTTGGGCAGCAGAGACTCAAAATCTGCAACAGAAAGGGGCAAAATTATCCGGGAAGAGCGGTGTGCTTGGAGCGGAACAGGGGATTCTAGAACAGCGGTGGCTCTTCAGGGAGTGCAGGGGGGACGCAACAGGTACAGTTACCATAGCAACACGTAGGAGTCAATGGGGGAGAACAGTTGCGTTAGCCAATATGGTGCTCGGGTGGACTTTCTGTATTTTTCTTTTCTGGTCAATCTCAAATAAATGATTTCATCTCAATTTTGGTTAATTAGATTCAGCAGGATTGTGTAATTTGGATCTTTTCTTTTTCTTTCTTTTTTTTTCCTCCATCGATGTCAGAGAACTGACTTCTGCCGCATAACACAACGAGCAGGAAGAAAGTTATCAGACCTTCATTGTCATCTGCGGTTTCCAATACTTTTCCACAAACGGGCATCACCATGGCCAACTTGTTGCAGGGGGGAGGTGGGTGACGCAGGGGTCCTGATGAAGCAGATCACCCCTCAGGTAAGCAGAGAGGAGCTGCCTCCAGCAGACTCGCAATCAGGGGAAGTGCACTGCATTGTGAAAGGCATAATCAGGGGCAACTCTAAAGCTCTCAACATCATCATCATCATCATCATCATCATCATCACAGAGACCAACCCCATATGATCAAATAGGAGAGGACGCAAAAATCAGCATCTATAGATTGAAGAGTTCTTCTCAATGCTGGGGAACTGAATATAAAGACACATATGAGGAATTAAACACCTGCATCATTCCACAGTTACCTTGAACTTAAAATGGTGCCCAGGTAGTGTTCCGCCCACAATGCCTTGCACTTCCAGGTCAGAATTTAGTGGAAATGGGAGGGCTGTAGCCCTGACTGCCTGAGGGGTGATGGCGGGTATCAAGCCGATGAAGACACGGGGCACAGGAGGACGACATGTGAGCTGGGCACCAAAATGCGCACCAATCTCAGACAACAGGAAGGGACCGGAGACAGAGCCCTGAGGAACCTCTGAGTGAGTTTTTCAGTCTTGGCTAACACGAATGCTTAGTCTGGAATGCATATATATCTAATCCTACTGGTCATCTTATATTGGCTTATCCAGGGACACTGACAGGCTTGTCTAAGAGATTTCATGACAAATAACAACTGTATTAACTTCTATAGTCAAACCCAACATGACACTGTCACTAGCTATTTTTTAAAATCTCAGTGACCATGGCTTTCAATGCATGACCACTTTAAGCATGCATCTGATCAACTCCCATGCTGTCCCAGAGTATATGCCAACATTAAGAGAAATCTCCAGTGAAATCTACCCTTTTACAACTTGTCTCACTGATTTCTTTCCTACATCTTGGAACCTGCATCTCTGGTGGTATCTAGAGAAAAGTTGTTTGTGTAACTGCAGATAATCCTAAACTCTGAAGACCAATCTTCGAGTCCATTTAATCATATCCAGAGATTATCACCACTATAGCAGCAATTTCTTCTATCTCCATCTCACACATTCTGTCTGCCTTCTGGAAACGGTTATCTTTAAGGGATAAATACAACATTGCTTAAGGGAAGTGTAATTCCCCCTCCCTTCACCATCAAGGATTAGATGACAACTTGAGTACTTGCGCTAGCATGGGACAGTTTCAGCAACCTGGATTGTAGGCTTTGACAACTTGATTTAAGATGCCTGAGAATTAGCCTACTTATAGAGAGAAGAAGAAAATTTAGGAAAAGAGGGATGAGAGGGAGGGAAGGAGAGGGGGAGATAGAGGACAGACAGAGAGACAAAGAGAAAGAGACTAGACAGAGACTACTATACAATGAGAGGGGGTGTGAAGGTCAAGTTGTCAAGGACAAAGCTTTCTTCCATTTTTTTAAAACACAGGCGGCAATGCTCTTAATATCCTCTGGGAAACAGTAGAGAGACCCGAGTAAGGGACACCAGACAGCCAGGGACTGAGGAAGAGAGAGAGAGAGAGAGAGAGAGAGAGAGAGAGAGAGAGAGAGAGAGAGAGTGCCTGGAGAGGACAACTTGCTTGTACCGCGATCTTGTGTGTGTGTGTGAGAGAGAGGAAGCAAGTGAGAGATTTGGACTCAGTGGGTTATCGACAGAAGAAGAAAGAGGCAGTTAGTGAGAGAGAGACAGACGTCTGGGCCGCAGCGAGAGCAGGAGGGTGGGTGGGTGGGTGAGTGGTTGGAGAGGAAAGAAGAGGAGTGGAGAGGAGAGGAGAAGACAGGAGAGAAGGAGAAGAGGAACAGAGGAGGGCCAGAGGACGCAAGCAGGCTGGACCAGGTGAGGGTGTAGGAGGGAGGAGGGACCTCAGGGCAAGAGCAGGGGTGCGGAGAGTGGGGAGGTGGGGAGGTGGGGGTGGGAGGGTAGGGGGTGAAGGATTAGGGAGGTGGACCAATATGGAGTATACTTGCCCTTGCAGTCTGACCATGGCACTGTGGAATCCATCAGAGAAGGAGCAAGAAAAGAAACAAGGAGGGGCAGGTGGGATAGGGAGGGGGGTCACAGACAATATTTTATTCAATTGACTGTTTGAATAAAAATATTGTTTTCTCAGAACAGAACAGAACCGAAGAATAAAACAACAAAGCAAAGATATAAAGACAACAACAACACAAAAACTTGAACCAGTCAAAATGGAAATGAAAATCCATGAAAGATGTGAACCAAAAGAGAAGAGAGGATTGTGACATTAAGATGAGAGAACAGGAAAGAAAGATAAGAAAGGAAAGAAAAGAAAGCAAATGAACTGAATGAGATCCAACAAAAGCAGAGAAAGAGAGAGATCTCTTTAATGAAGACAAAGGATGAGCTCAAACACGTGGTTCAGAATGACAGAGGAACACTCTGGTCTGGAAGAGAGAGAGAGAGAGAGAGAAAGAGAGAGAGAGAGAGAGAGAGAGAGAGCAGGAACAGGAGGAGTGAGAGAGTGAAGGGAAAGAAAGAGAGATTTTCTCATTCCAGACCAAATAAACATATACTGTATGAAGGACAGCACCCCAGACATGAGTACTGTCTGAAGCATTTTACTGATTTTACTGAATGATTCCAAAGCTGCTCACACTGAACACAACACACATACACACACACACACACACAGGTATAAAAACTAAATATTCAACAGAACTTCAAAGGGGACAACACTACAACTCAACTCAAAACAGTTTCAAGTGGATCAAAATGGTGAAAAGCATGCCTATTTTCACACGTTGTTGAAACACAAAACTGCTTCAGAATCATTGCATGGTTACAAGAAGAAAAGGCGAGAGCATTTTTTTGGCAAAGAAAAATAATAGCAGACGATCACCATTATTTTCACCTCCATTTTCTTCAGTCAAACAAACAAATAAACATAAACAGAAACCAACTAAAACAAACAAACACCGCTTTCACCTTTCTGTCCTTTTTTCAAGGGATTTTCTTCCACCGAAAAGACGGGAAGAAAAGTCACCATAGTTACGGCACATGATGGATACAGGAGGAGGAGGGGAAAGAGAGGGAGTTTGGGGATGTCTGCAGTGAGATACTTGCAGTCCGCTTATGTCCTGTCACAGGAACCACCGTCATGGAGAGATAGAGCAAGACAGAGAGCAGAGAGATACAGAAAGACTAACGAGGAGAGAGAAAAAAAAAGATAGGAAAGAAGAAAGAACAAGAAAAAGTAAAAGAGAGGAGAAAAAGGAAAAGGAAAGAAACAAACAAACAAACAAACTGAAAGAGCGAAACAGAAAGACACACAAGAAGACCATGTGACGACTCCAGGCTCCAAGCTGGAGCTGCGTTTGCAAATGGCCTTGAACGAAGGATTGGTAAGTTCTTGTGAGGAAAGGGGATCTGGAACACCTTGTGGGTGGGCAAAAAGAGAGAAAGGAGGTTTAGGAGTAGGGCTGGCGGTACTCACACTGGACCTGAAGGATCTGGTCACTCAGGTTGGCCCGGATGTGGCTCTCGCTGTAGGTGGGGAGAACCAGGCCCAAGCTGTAAGTGGGAGGAGAAATAGAACGTTAGTGAGGTGAGAGGGCATAGTGCCATGTCAGAGAATTCCACCTCATGGAAATAGTATTTGCAAATGGCCACAAAAACATACTTATATATATTATACATACTTCTCTCTCTCTCTCTCTCACACACACACACACACACACATCACACATCACAAATGCACAAACACACACCTGTAATCTGTTCCATTCACAGGGGTCCAGATGTAAGTTCTCATGGCTTCATCAATGTACCGCTGCATAAGGAAAGATGAAGGCTCTGATTAGGACGCATTCTCAGCTGTAACTAAACACATACCAAGACCTGAGAGAGATCTCACAGCAGAAAGGAGCCAACTGATTGTATGTGTATGTGCGTGTGTATGTGCGTTTGTTTGTGTGTGTGTGTGTGTGTGTGTGTGTGTGTATATGTGTGTGTGTGTGGGAGGGGGTATGCATACAGGAGCAGGGCTGACTGCATTTGACATTTCACATCTACCACTATCCAGAATTGCACTTTTAAGGACTGTGTGACATTTTGAAGTTGATCCAGTGAAATTTAACAGATGATAAGTTTGTGTACCACTGTAATGCATCTATGCACCAACATGATGACAACATCTGCTGCGATTGGCGTTGCAATGCAATGCGATGCTTGTGACGGCTGGTGAAAGTGTAAGACGAACAAAAGTGTGATTGTGATGGGGATTGGAGGGCCCTGCCAGCACGACTGATGTGAGCTCATTTGTGGGAATGGGAATTGGACTGCTCACTGCAAGCGGTGCTGACGTACCTCATCTATCGACTTAATCAACGTCTTTATCTTCTTCTTCCCAGGCCGACCATCAATCATCAGCCGACGGATCTGGGAGGGATGGGGGGCGGGGGTGGTGGGGATGGGGGACAGACAGAGAAAGAAAAAGTGAGAAAAGAGACCAGAAAAAACGGTGGATAGACAGGAGAGAGAGGAGGCAAAGGAGGGAGAAGGAGTAACGCATCAGGTAGATATTTTCATCACTGCTTCCATTCATCTCTGATCAATTCACATATCTTCCTTATGTTGACATAACTAGCTCATCTTCTCAAATAAACTACAATGACCTAGCTAAATAGCCAGGCTGAACTGTATCTGAAAGCAACATGCGGGAAGTGTTTTTCAACCAACCTCCTCTTTGTTGTTGTCTTCAAGCTCAGCATCCAGGAAGTCCAGAGTGACAGGCTCTCTGAAGTTAATGGTCTAGGAAGAAGAGTGGGGGGGGGGGGCGGTAAAGAGAGAGGAGACAGAGAGATAGAGAGAGACAGAGATAAACAGACACAGACAGACACATGTCAACGCCACACACGCCTACGTATCTGCATCAATCACAGGAAATAAAGAGATCCAGAGAGAGAGAGAGAGAGAGAGAGAGAGAGAGAAAGAGAGAGATACTACTCTGGGGGAGAGCAGGTTTATGCTGGATTCCCCCTTTGTCTCTCTCTGAAATGATATGAGAAGAGGGCTCCCTCTTACCTTGGGCTGGAGGTTGGGATGCAAAAGCACATAGCCATTAGGGTCTATGGCAAATGTGTATCCATTTGCCCCAAGCTGGGAAGAGAGGCAAAAAGTATCTGGTAAATGAAGGGTTCCTACAAAAATGTTATGGTATGCATACAGTATGTGTGTGTGTGTGTGTGTGTGTGTGTGTGTGTGTGCGTATTATGGATGGCTAAAAGACGAATCCATTGTGAAAGCAAGTTTCTTTATCACTAGTCAAGGCTTTTTTGCCTGCTGTTCTTGTTGTGTTATTCCTGTTGATGTGCATCTGAAGTGTGTTATAATTTGTTTTGGCTACCTTATATCTTGGTGTGAGTGCTTGGATTTCACTCAATGCCACATCCACACCCATCACGCCCAGGATCAGCTGATTCTGAACAGGCATCGCAGGGAAGAAAGCAAATCTTTAAATCACCACTAGGGGTCACTGTTAGGCTTCATTCACACAGCCTGAGTACAGCGCCTATCACCATGCTCTCAATGTCATAAATCAACCCACCGAGCAATCTGAAATGTTCCTGGAACAACACTGACTTAATCATGAATTGATATGTTTAATTCATAAGCACTTGTGTTGAAGGAACCAGACAACGTTGACCAAATGACCTGAAGTGTTAAGAACTGAATATATATAGCAGCTCTGTGTGCATAGGCCTGTTGAAGGACACCAGTCCATGCCAGTGCAAATAGGTCTGAAAGGCAGTGCTGGAGCACTAAAGAGAGCCATATTATTTTTACGTATGTATGTATGTATGTATGTATGTATTTATTTATTGTATTTACTTTGGGACCAGGTACAATTTCAAAAACATAAATGTAGCCATTTAATACATTGTACCACAGATCAAAATCAGAAACAAATCAACAGATGACAAAAGTTGACATACTGTACAAAGCATATCATGTATATGATTAATTTAGCTGTTTTCCAAGTAGCTGTGACGTGGCAAAAAAAAGGTCATTTTACCTGCTGTGAGTAGCCATCAGCAGTGAGGTTGAAGACAGGCATGGTTCCTGTGATCACCAGTCCCAGGCCCTGAAGGAGAACCACTGTGTCATTATTATTTCCCATTCGAATTTCAAAACAGCCTTTGCGAGACAGTCAAAGAAGCACTGGATGTAAAAAAATGGACTGATTTGCATAAAGAAGAATAATCTTCAAACACTCCAGCACAGCTATACATGTCTCAGTGTCTCAATGGAACAAGATAAGGACACCAAGCAAAATGTGTGTGTGTGAGAGAGAGAGAGGCAGAATGCAGGAGAGACAAAAATAAACAGAAGTATCCTGAAAGAGCCTCAATGACAAAGCAAATATTGCCTATTCCAGGGAATTATCTCTAAATGAATGAATAAACACACATGTAAACACATGTAATTAAACAAACATGTAAATAAATAAAATGGTCTGTTAGCTTGAGATGAGTGAGGAGCTAAACACAGAGAGGCCCCAAGACTGAGGGAGAACACTCTGGTGGGGCACCGCTACAAATTTTGGTTGGGCCCACCAACATTGATTATAATATTAAAATCTTCTCTGTGCCCCCTGTCAGTGCCAAGCCCTCAGAATCATCCTAGCCCCCCCCCCCCCCCCCTTCAAAGGAAGCCCAGTCAGAGTCCCCAAAATTTCAGAAGATACATGCTCCTCTCTCATTGCTCAATCTTCTCTGACCTTGTTTCCCACTTGTTTTGTTTGGCTGTTTCTTCCATTTACCAGAGACTGAATCAGGTTTGAGTGTTATAATCTGTCTCTTGATTGTGATTTTGCCTCATTGGATCACACTGTATCCTCACGACCAAGGGACTCCTTAAGAGTCTGTGAGGGGAAATGTGCTGAGGCTGTCTTTTGAAGATGGGATTGGACCAATTACTTTGGAGAGGGAGTTTCATGGGGTGCAATATAGTTCTCTTCATATCTACACATGAGGCAAATTCACTGTGCAAACTCCCTGGGGTTCAAAGAAAAATCTCCCCTCCCTCCAATTGGCTGACTTCAAAAGTGCAGCCTTAGTTGTGAGACTCTTGAAGTGAAATGAGGGCTTCTTGGTTAGGAGGGGGTGCAAGCATGTTGGTTTGCTTACCAGAGCATCCTGGTACACGTTGGTCCACAGGACTTGTTTGGCAACATTTCCAGCCAGGACCATGGGCCGACCCAAGACATCCAGGTACTCCTGAAAAATGGATGAAAATTCAGTTAAGAAAACACATACAGAGAGTTAAGAAAACACACACATACACACACACACACACACACATACACACACACACAGCTGCAACACTGACGTAAGCTGTTTTGTATAAATACAATCTGTAACTTACACATGCCCACGCTTCTCACACACAAAAAATGCACACACACACTTCACACACATACTGCCAGGTAATAAAATGGGTTGCCATGACGAGGCGCCTCTGGAGGAGGAGGTATAAAACAGCCTCTTAAGCGTCTTGCCAGGCAGGCAGTAAAAACACTGCTTCCCACTCAGGGCCAAACAGCCCTCATCATAAAAGAGCCTTTAAAGTCCTTTAGCGCCCATGGCTAGAGAGGAGTGCTAAGCTAAAGTGTGGCTGAATGGCGTGAGCAAAAACTCTCGCCGTCTCATTCACCGGAGACTCTTACCTATTAGCATGCTAATGACAGCCTGGGAGAGACTCTCGTGCTGGACACCCAGGGCAAAAAATGCAGGAGTCTTATTGCTGGTTCTGAAGGAGAAGCCTTGGAACCACTGCTTTGTTTCTTACTGGATCCAAGGCTCCAAAGGGAACAAAAAACCTGCGCTGTAGCTGGCTCTTGTGGTAGCCTAGACGGAGAGCTCCTCTGTCATTGGCTCTGGCAGACTATTTTAGCCGAAGTGAAAATGGCAGGATTTGTCCCACATGCATGAGTGCCTGCAGCAGGTGTGACTATAACACGCTTAGGAGTACTTTTTTCATTCCAAGGGACTTGAGCCATGCACTTATGTGGGCCTGACTGGCAAATTGAGATTTAGAGAGGAGGGGGCAAGAGATAGAGAGAGAGAAAGAAAGCAAGAGAGTGAGAGAGCGAGAGAGAGAGGCCTTGTGGGAGAGAGCTCAAGTCAATGGGATCATAACGGGATTCCTGAGGACTCACAGCCAGCCCTGAAGTCCAGAAGGGCTCCAGACTGTGAATCTGGACATGGCCGATGAGCCTTGCCATCCCAGCTTGTTCCTGGGATCATCATGTATTGTAATGCCACACAACTGTGTGAGCCTTCAAATCCATTTCAGGTTTCTCCTCTTACAACAGGAATTTTTGGGGAGCTTGGACATGAGAAGAAGGAAATTCAATTAAACATCAAGCAGAAATGTTCCACAGCCCAAAATCAAAGCACGGCTACCATGGGCTCTCCTATCAATCTCTACCCCTTACTGGGATCTAATAAGACAGGAAGGGATAGCCAGACCAAAGCTGCAAGGCAGAGCACTTTCTTTATCCATACAGACACACACACACACACACACACACACACACACACGCACACAGACACTTCAACACTTCCTCCCCCAACACCCTTTTCTCAAAGCATCTTCTGAGTTGCATGCAGCTCAGCGTGGCGCGGCACCAATGTGGTTTTTTATTTCTTTTTTATATTTCTTTTCTTTTTTAATCCCCGCCTGGAACGGCCAGGTGCTGACAGGCGGAACCCGTTTCTATTATTAGCTCTGTAAAGCCTGTGCTCGGCGCACCACGGGGAGATCTTTCATCTGACAGTCAGACCTTTTCACGCTGTTTATACGCCCCACAGGAAACGGCCACCAGAGCATAAACAACCACCTCACCGGTGACACAGAGGGCGAGAGAAAGAGTGAGAGAACGAGAGAGAGAGAGAGAGTGAGAAAGATGGGAGACATTGGAGAGGAGAAAATTAATACGAGAGAGAGAGAGAAACTGGTCCCCAAGGTTTCCAACCTGTGAGTGTTTTTTCCAGGCCCTCTTTCGTGTTTGGCCACCCATATAATGCTGTATAAGGCCCATTAGTGAACAACACAACAGCAGTGGCCTTGGCTGGAGTCACTGTATGGATACAGCCAGCAGAAGAGTTCTCCAGTCTTGGCTGTGGTGGCCTGAACAGACAAACTGCCTCTGTGTTGCCCAAACTGGCACTGCTTTGACCAGTTGGCTTATTTACTAATCACTAATCAGTCTGCCACAGTTCCTGAGTCTGCTACTGACCTGATCTGACGCTGGCATGAGAGACAGTGGACAGCAAGAGTGGCCTGTACCTGTGTGAAGAGACTGACCAGAGAGGTCAGGAGGTGTGCTACTTTTGTCTGAGAAGATGACAGCAGGGGAACCTTCTAGTACACCACACTACACTGTACCACACTGTACCTGTGTGTGTAACACACACACGCACACAATGTCATACCACACCACACCGCATCAGTGAGGGTGGTGGTATTATATTTGTTGCTGGATATGCCTGTTGAGAACATTTCATGTCTGACCTTTCACTTCTGAAAAGGTGCTCTCAGCATGGAAACAAACAACGGCTTCTCTGACTGCAGGGAGGAGAAAAACACACAACCCAGACCAGCAGCTCTGCAATGTGTGTGTGTGTGTATGTGTGTGTGTGTGTGATGCTTTGGCACAGGGACACTAGGTGAGGGGGGGGCTTTGTTTTTGATGCTCATGAGGAGAGGCAGGGTGGAATCCAGCACTTCTGTGCAGGTTAGGGCACACCTGGACAAAACTAATGTGAAAACTGATGCAGCTTCTCCCTTGTGCATATGAAGATGTGGGGGATGGGCTGATAACTTAGCGGTGTGTGTGCATGCACCTGTGTGTATTTGTGTATGTGTGTGTATAACATATGTCAGTTTATGTGTGTGAGTTTGTGTGTGTGTGTGTGTGTGTATGTATATATATGTGAGAGTGTGTTTAAAATGAGCCCTACAGAATCATCTTCTGCCCTCTCTGAAGCCTGGGTGAAGCAGGTGTGGTATCCAGTGTGTTGCATCGGGAGAGTGCCAGCAGGGTCTATCCCTGTGTGTGTGTGTGTGTGTGTGTGTGTGTGTGTGTGTGTGTGTGTGAGAGAGAGAGAGAGAGAGAGAGAGAGAGACTTGTTGAAAAAATGGCACTTTGATGTCAGTGGACTTGTGTTTTGTGTGACTCATTGTGAAGAGGAAACTGCTTGTTTATGAGGTGTGGCTAATAATGTCAATGTTTCCACTCAAGGTGAAGAAATTGACCCTGCAGATGTCTGGGGTGACTGTGCACCTTGTTGAAGGTGAGAAAAGCATGTTTGGTCTGTGTGTGTGTGAGTGTGTGTGTGTGTGTGTGTGTGTGTGTGTGTGTCATCATGGATATTTCTGGCGTGTGTGCATGTCATTGGGAGGTGAGGTCTGGCAGGTTGTGCATACGTGTGTGTGTGTGTGTGTGTGTGTGTTCACGGCTGTGTGCGGGTGGCGATGAGGCGGCAGGGGTAATGGTTAGTGACAGGACGTGAGGCGCAATGCGATGCGCAGGTGTGCCGTCCTGCTGCTGACATGGAGGCTGCAGCGGCGCTGGCCAATGACGCCGCACCTGCTGGGGAGAGGCCATTAGCGGCGGCTGGCAGACGCCTGCTGCTAAATTAGAGCCTCGCTAATGGAACAGCTGACAGGCTATTCATGGGACCTGATCAGCACGCCTATAGGGAAAACCTGAGGGGAGGGACAAAGGGAGAGAGAGAGAGAGAGAGAGAGAGAGAGAGAGAGAGAGAGAGAGAGAGAATGAGAGAGAGAGAGAGAGGAGGAAAGACAGCGAGATAATATTTTCCTTTGAAATGAAATCAAGGATTGCCAACCCCATGACATAAAATGGTGATAATAACACAACTTAAATATGTAGCCTCAAGAATCTGTGTGACCAGCAACATGTGAAATTCTGACAGGCATTCTTTCAGATTTCAGAAATACCAACAGGATCTAGACATAAATCTCCACATCCTCACAAAATATTACATACTGAACATAAAAACACAACCACTACTGAAATTATTTATGTAGGTTTTATCGACTTCAAGCTTTTAGATTCCATTTGGCTTAAAGCCAAGCCACTACAATTCCCTCAGAGTGGTGTAAGGGGCAAGATCTCCCCATAAGAAGAAGCAGTGTATACCAGAGACAATAATTGGAAGCCATATATATAAACTGAACAAAAACAGAGCAAATAGAGCAGTGCTTTTAAGACAGGGTAGATGTGTTGGGCAGCTCTTCAACATATACTGTAGCTAATTAAAGTGGTCTCTGCAGCACAGATGCCAAATGCTTCATGCTTTCATTGCTGTTTGCAGACCAGGATACTAGTTTCACCATCAAATGAGAGCCCGAGGGAGAGGTTTTATACAGCAGACACTACCAATTAATACTGACAAAACAAAAATAATGATCCCTCGAATGTAGAACACCTGGAAAAGGATCCGATTTACAAACCAAAAATAGAGAAAAAGATGGGAAGAAAAGGAGGGAGAGAGTGTGAATGGGAGAGGAAGAGAGGGATAGTGAGGGAAAGGAAACAGAGAGTAAGGGATGGGAGGAGAAAAAGAAGATAAAGGATGAATAGTGATACAGAAAGAGAATGAGAGAGATTAATGGATAGGAGAGGGAAAAAGAGAGAGAGAGAGAGAGAGAGAGAGGGGAAAGAGACAGAAAGAGAGAAAGAGAGGAAAGAGACAGAAAGAAAGAGAGAGAGAAAGAGAGATAGAGAGAGGCTTAACACTTCTTTATTCCATTACAGCCAAAACAATGTCTACAGGTAATATATCATCATTGGAACCATACAATACATCTCAAGTCAAAACCACACTTCTATCTTCCCCAACCCCACACAGCAATCCACCTACCCTCCCATATTACAAGGAAACCTTTGATGTCATTGGCCATTTTGTAACAGGCATGCTCAGTTCTGATTCTACCTCCCACTATCCCCCAGAAGACCTCAAGAAGATCATTGAGCCACATCCTATAGCCTTGCTCTTTCTTGTTAACCAAATAGCCATCTTAGCAGACCATAGTAGAAAATTAATTAAATTAAACAAACATTTCTCTTCTTCTTGACCATAGAACCATAAGAAACACCTCCAACAAAGAGCTCAGGTTTTAACTCCTCTCCTAGTGTCCTTAGCCAGCTCCCCAAGAGCTCAAAAAGCTGTCCCAGCTTTCTACAACCAATGAAGAGATGATCAACGCTCTCCTCTCCCCCACAAAAAAGACATTCCCTCCCAAGTCAGGTGCACCACATGTCTGTTCATAGCTATAACCCAGTGAACGACCCTCCACTGCAGGTCAGCTGTACGTTTCTCTTTTGGAGGCCTAGAGAAAGACCTCCATGAAACACTGAACCCTGCGCCAAATAGAGAGAGAGAGAGAGGGCTCTTTAGACAAGTCTGGGAAGTGGAGATGTTCTAACAGGCTTTAGCCTGAGGGCTGGTCAGGAAGGGGGGGGGAGGGAGGGGGGTTGCCTGCTGCATTCCCCAGGGCTTTAGTTTGAGGAGAAAAGGAGAGGATGGGGATGAAGCAGACGAGTGTTAACAGAGAGAAAGATAAAGAGACTACATGGATTAGGACTGACATCACACAGCCCATCCCTCCCATCCCTTTCTCCTCTCGTCTCTTCTCCTCTCCTCCACTATGTGGTGTGTTTCCAGGGAGAGATAAGCATCAGCATCAGCGTCTTCAAAGAACTCTTGGCAGGCCTGAACTAAAACTGAACCGATAAAAGCACAGGATCTCGGACACATCTCAGAGATGCCCCACTGACACTGACAGTGTGTGTGTGTGTTTGTGTCACTTTCTCTCTCATGCTCTGTGTGTGTGGAACAACACAGCTGGTTCAGCCTAGCCACCGCTCACACACACACACACACACACACACACAAGCATGCACATATTTGCTTGTCATATGTGTGTTCATCATAGTGACTAAATGGCAACCCCCCACACACACACACACACTATGGATCTATGGATCTGAAATGGGGCCAGATTACCATGCTAAATATAGGACACAGACATATATGAAACATAAGCATAGTTTGCCACTGTACTTACAAGCTATTTCCTGTGTGAGTAAAACTTAGAAAATGATCCCACTCTCTCTCTCACACACACACACACACACACACACACACACACACACACACACACACACAGACCAAAACAAAACAGCATAAAAACAAGAGCAAACCTGAGTGTTGATCCGGATAGCCCCAATGGATGGAATTTCAAAGTAGTAACCTTTTGAAAGAGAGAGAGAGAGAGAGAGAGAGAGAGAGAGAGAGAAAGAGAGAGAAAGAAAGAAAGAAAGAAAGAAAGAAAGAAAGAAAGAAAGAGGGAGACAGGAGAAAAGAGAGGAAATCAGCTATCAGTCAAAGACTGTTCTGTTTCTCTTTCCTTTGTTGACTTCCAACAGTTTTTTGTCTCAGTCTTCAACAGTGACAGCAGAGTGCCGTTACAATCTCATTCTCGTCAGAGACTAATTCTTTCAGCAGGAGGTGCTTTTTCAAGTTTTGTTTGCAGACAAAAAAGGAAAATTTACTCTGACGAGACAGCTTACAAATGAAAAAAAAAAAAGGCACCACTTTATCTCAATGGCGACTTTAATCTCTCTTATGGAGTGCACAGTTGTATTTCTTCTAAAACCATATTTGGAGATGACAGAGGAACTGAACATCAACCTGCTGCTACAGATGAACAATGAGTGTGTTTATATGAGTCGCTTTATTCTAATTATCTGCCGCATTAGATTCAAAATACCTCATGTATCCACACCATCCAATCCAATTCAGCTCCATCGGATTGAGAGGTGGTGTACACCTTTTGATAAATTGTTTGATGGGCATTTAAACATGCAATCGGATTCATGGACTAGATTTTCCTGTTTGTGCATGTGTATGGATAAATGCTTGGTGATGCAAATATACACACAAATAGCTTAAAAGTTCTAGCGGCACCACAAAGTTGATTTGACCACAGAAATGACGAGTTCGTATTTTCACTTATCTTACCATACACACCTAACTTGCATGCTAGAAAGTAACCTACAAACTTCCATAGGCTGCTAAGTGTGGTTTTAACTGGTTGCTACCTTGCTAGTTAACATTAGCTAGCCAAATGGTTGAAAGTGAATACCCTGGGTGATGTTGGTGTAGTGTATGTGATGTTGGTGTAGTGTATGTGATGTTGGTGTAGTGTATGTGATGTTGGTGTAGTGTATGTGATGTTGGTGTAGTGTATGTGATGTTGGTGTAGTGTAGGTGATGCTGTGGTGGTTTTGGTAGGGGTGTTGGTGCTGGTGGTAGTGGTTTGGGTGGCATTGTTAGTAGTGCTATGTAGGCATTGGTGGGGTGGTGGAGCTGGAAGTGCTGGTGATGGTGGGAGTGTGGTCTGGTCAGATCTCATTGACAGAGACAAGAGGAGAGGCCCCATGTGGACTGGGAGCAAAACGGCTCTAATTTGCAGACACACCTGCCCATAAAACTCCCACAGCTGGGGATTCAAGGAGCTCAATTAGCAGTGCTAATGCACACAAAAAATCTATAAATAAATGTTTGTGTGTGTGTGTATGTGTGAATGTTCACATCTCTTGCCATTTGTGTGAAATCCTGCTTTGGTGACAACTTTATGTGTGCTTGTCTTGTTTGTGAGTTGAGGGCATGACGAGCAATGTATCTCTGAAGATTACACGCTTGTGTTGACACACTCCATTACTTGTCTATCAAAGTCAGCTATCTCTAGACTTGAGGACCATATGGGCTTGTCTGTATGTCCTTTTTAATTCTGTATTTGCTCATTAGTCTGTTCATAAGTCTAACTGGCATAATTAGTAAATCTGTTCTAACTAGATTTGAATGTCTATGCCACCCTTGTCCTTCTTGGATGAGTCTCCATTTCTGCATGTGATCCTTTAAGAGTCTGCATGTTTATCTGTGTATATTCTCATCTCTCTGTGTGTGTGTGTGTGTGTGTGTTCATGTGTGTGTGTGCCCACATGGGACGAGCTGGCAGTGTTTTGGCCCTGTGGCGGAGGGATGTTGTGTGTGCTCTGCTTGCCTGCGATACAGACACAAACAAGCTCAAATCCAGAGCAAGAGATCAGCTCCTCAGAGAGAGACAAACCATAAGAGAGAGAGAGCGTGTGTGTGTATGAAAGAGAGAGAGTGAGTGAGTCAGGGAGAGAACGAGAGAGAGAGTGTGCAAGCACAAAAGAAGAGAGGAGATGAAAAAAAAACCACTCAGCTTCCTCCAGTCTCCCGTCCCTCTCTGCTGTTGTCGTCGCTGCTGCAACTCTCATTATGCGTGAGAACATGTCAGCTCAGAGCTCCTTAATCCAAACGCCCGCCGCTGCCTTGGCCCAGCCGGAAGGATGTCACGCTTATGGGCGGAAACACCAGGCTTCTCCAGCTAATTAATTAAAACCTGTGGGGAGCCCTTCCTCTCCACCTCCCCCCACCTCCTGCCCCCCCTACATCCCCCCTCCCACCCGCACCCCACCTCCCTGCCTCCCCTCTCTTGAGCACTTGGCACGACTCGCAATTAACTAATCAGCCGCTCTGAGAGTGACGATCATTAAGCCGAGGCTTAACGAGGGGAGAGGAGGGTGGAAATAATGCAACCAAACAAGATGCACACAAGAGACAGTTACAGAGAGAGAGAGGGAGAGAGGAAGAGGAAACAGTATGCGTACATGAATTTGCCTCTACATCAATCTCTCACTTGTGTGCATCTTAGTTTAATCCATTATCCCATGCACATATGAGCAAATAGATACCTTTGTAAACATGCTATGTGCAATGCGTCTGTATATGCTTTATAGATAGAATGCATTCGCTGGAGGGTGTGCTTCTCCAGTCCTCTGTGCATTCCCTGGGAGGAGAGCAGTGCAGTGCTGTGCTGCAGTGTACTGATGCGTGTTGTATGGCCCAGTCTAAACTGGGTCACACGGAAGGGGGATAATTATGAGGGAAGAGCAACATGGACTAGCAGGAGACTGGCGCTCAGGCCTGGTGCAGGAGGGATGCCAGGAAACACATGGCACAACATGGGCACAGTGCTGAGACTGCACATGCCTGCATGCCAACACAGGTGGAATCCCGTCTGAACCTCTGCATCACTGCATGATGATGGCCCCGGTGAGCCCCCATATCTCTTGTCTGGCTTACTTAGGGATGGTGGCTCTGGGCAAGAGCACGCGCTCAAGACATGCTGGTGTCTGCCACACCAGCACCTCTTGAGGGGTATTCCAACAGGGTATTTCAACAAGGGTAAGTGATGCTGGAGGTGGTGGTAAACCTAATAGAAGAGCCCCGAACCCTCATTTTAATTACTAAACAAAGCCAAGAGGCTACTCTATTAGCAGGTTTACCATGTTTTCTAGCTTAATCAAGCCAGGTTTATCACTTAACCACCTTGGAATACCCTCCTGGTGTGGTGTTGGCGCATCAAGTCATGTTTCATCTCCCAAACAGCATCGCCCAGCCCCATGCCTCTGCAGAGTCTGAGTGCAATGCATTACATTACATAAATAGTTTGGGAGAACACGGTTATGTGTGAACATTAGAAGTGAGGGGGATGCTACAGACACACGTCTTGTTTTTTTTTTCCGACATGCGTCTTCCTAGTGTCTCTATCTCTCCTCTGTTCTGCAGCACCTGCTTAGACCTGAATAAGGTACACCTGGCCCAGGTAAGGAAGCGATTACAAACACCTGTTTCAGCCAAAAGACGGAGAAGCTTCAGGCTTACACACAGCTGGGCTTACTGCCTCTCAGTCCGGGATTTCTGTTAGTGTCCCAGTTTTCTTTTAACTGTTGTTTGCAGTCTTAATTTTAATGTCTAGGTTGTGGCGTAGTTTGGTTACCTCGAAATGTGTTGTGTTCTTCTCTCCCTAAATGAGGCTTACTGTAACAAAAGCAAACATTATCACACACGGCACACGCACAAAAAGTCACATAACTTCAGTTACCTTTGTTGGCACAAGCAATCCATTGCAGCGGGGTGACGTCGTAGTTGTGCTGCCCGACAGAGAAGGTGAAGACTCGGACCTGAGGGGGAATGAGGCACTGAATGACAACAACTCACAACGAAGGAAAAAAAAAAAAAAAAAATCGCTTAAAAGTTAACAGCTCTGGGCTGACCTCTAGTCGAACAGTCAGAGCCTACCTCTGGCACAGACTGAACAAACAGTCACTCAATGCATGTGGATGTGTTGGAAGAGTGCATTTGTATGCGGGGTGAATGTGACGAGGATGAGCCTTACTGTTTTGTTGGGCCAGTTGTACTTCTCAAAAACCTCCTGGGCTCTGTCCTCCCCGCCATCTGTGAACATCATGATCATCTTATTGCAGTTTGCTCTGGGGGAGCCAGTGTCCTGCACAGAGAGAGAGATGGAGAGAGAGATGAAGAGAGAGGCACAGGGTGATAAATGAACAATCATGTTGCTATGGAAATCCAACTAGATTTCTGTCATGTAAACAAATATGGGTTAGAAATAGAGAGAAAGAGAGAGAAAAGTAGAGAAAGAGAGAGATAGATAGAGGGAGGGAGGGAGAGAGAGAGAGAGAGAGAGATTATGTAGATGAGTAGTAGATGATGGAACAGCAACAACATGATGAGGAAGGAAGAGAGGAAATCATCTGTAATCATCAGCACTTTTGGAATACATCCACTTCCTCCATGTGAAAATGTGTGTGTGTGTGTATATGCGTGTGTGTGTGTGTGTGTGCGTGTGTGTATATACATGTGTATGTGCATATATATGTATTTGTGTGTGCATGTGTGTATATGCATGTATATGTATGTGTGTGTGTATGCATGAGTGTATATGCATGTATATGTATGTGTGTGTCTGCATGTGTGTGTTTATGCAAACTTTCATCATGCATGCTTAAAGTACTGATGTCTCTGTGTGTGCGTCAGTGTTCATTAGTATGAGTGGCAAGAAATAACTCTGGTAAAATCCTGATGCCATCTCTGACACTCATTCTCTTCCTTACTCACACACACACACACACACACACACACACTCTCTCTCTCTCTCCCTCTCATCATTCTCCCACCCTGTCAGATCCAATCTGTTGCCCAGAATCCCCCTCTCTGTCCACCTCTGGTTCTCTTCCCAGTGCCGTGACAAGACTCTTATAATGGTAAATAATATGGCTGCAATCAGATGAATTAAATGGCACGGGCTGTGACTAATCCTTTTTGGTTGTTGTTAGTCAGAACTGGATGACTGGAGGACTGCCAATGGACAAGGCTGGTTAGAGCAGACAACACAAAGAAATGGGCCATTTCAGACTCTCGGCTGATTACCCCAATAAGCATGTCAGAATGGCTGGTATGGTGTGGCTTTGGTCGGAAAGAAATCAGAATTTTAGAACTGGAATTCTGAAGTTCAAATTCTGAAGCCGTGAATGGCACTACACTGCACTGCACTGGTTATTGGGTTAGTTGGAATGCACTTGACATGATTATAAACAAGATGGACAAGTAAACTGCATGCTATGGACAAACTTCTTGTCGAGCACTTCACTTTTAAGGCTGGGTGGACAATCCTTATTCAAAAGACATTACTAATGATCCCTATAGGGTTTATAGAGATTACTGGTTGATGGAGTGGTCTGTCTGTTGGGCTGAGGGGTAGAGGAGTTGTTAGTGTGGGTAGTTGTGCTTAGCAGGCAAATGTGTGTGCTTGTCTGCAAACATCAGCAGCTTTATTGCAGTGATATCACTTCATTGCTCAGTGTCTGCATCTCACTCATCAATCAGCACATAATGGCTCATTAGGGGGGACAACCAACCAAACAACGTGGACACACACACACACACACAAACAGTAACATAAATCCAGAGGGCCTCCAGTCCAGCATTTCAGAACCATGGACAGCAACCTTCTCCTTCCCCTCCACCCACTGTTTCAGAACCAAGGACAGCCGCTACACACACCTGGCCTCACCCACTAGCATCTCAGCTCAGTTTTATGGGCTCTGTGCACGGCAGACATGAAGTCCCACAAGGACTTTCGTTCAGGATGGTCCTTCAGGTGGCTATAGTTATAAGCCAACAACAACATGCACACTGAACTGGTGAGGAACATAGAGAGCTTATTAGGTAGGCTTACTTTAGATAGTCAAGTAGTATACCTACACTATACAACTAATACTTATGCCTAATATCAATCTAGCTTACTGTACTTCACAAAAATAGACGTTCACCAGAAAAGAATAACCATCCTGAACCTCTGGGAATCTAGCCAGCCTCTAAGCCTTGCACTGTCTCTCAGTTTCACTCAGCCATCATGAATGGATCACCAATTCACAACTGGAATATTTGGAAAACGTAATGGAGATGTTCGTTGAAAGTTGCAGTGGTAAACTGTAGTAATTCCTGCCAAACACTCTTATGTATTTAAAACTATGGCTATATTTTGTGTAGTACTATTTATTTCCAGACCCCATTTGGGAGGGTTGGAGGTGGGGTGGGGGTTAGAGTCCTCCCTGGGATGTGATCCAAGCTCCAATCCATCCACCATCTCCTGGGTTTTTAATTGCCCACTCTCAGCAAGACAGAGAGAGAGGGAAAGAGAAGGAGAGAGAGGGAGGGAGGGAGGGAAAGTGTGAGAGAGCATCTTCTGACCTCTGAGCAATATGAGCTGAACAAATACCCTCCTACTCCCCCAACCTAGCGCTGACATTCTTAATGTAAAAAAAAAAAAGTCAGAAAGTAAAAAAATATTCAAATGAGACTGTGAGGCAGTTTCGTGACTGCCCAAAGCTAAGCACAATGAGATGCTTCATCAGGCACCTTCTGCTGTTCACACACTGGAGGAAAACAGTCAGGTGCCCAGAGAGCCCTGCTGTGGCTTCAGCACCAGTGACACAACTAAGTACTTCTACTGAGATAAAATGTAAGCTGCTGCCAAGGGACCTTTGGATGCCACACATAGTCCATTGCTTACACAGCCTCACCTGGCCATATTAAAATGAGTTACTTACACAGAGACAGAGGGCACAGGTTTGCTCACTGACAGGAACGAAGCAGGATACATTTTATAGCTTTCAGGAACAGTCGTTCCCTACAGACACAACTAAATAAATACGCTGATATGTTTCACTGAAGGGGCTGAAAAACTAGCACAGTGTCACTCAGATGTCCTCAACGATCTACTGAGCACATACAGCCAAGGGGTATCTGTGCAGAAAGAAGTGTGAAAGAGAGTGTGACTTACATTGAGGAGCAGCTCAAAGGCGAACTGGAAGCCAGACTTGTAGACTGTTGTGCCCTTGGCCTGCATTTGAGCAATGGCCTGCTTGAAGATCTTCTTGTTGGCCTTGTTGGCCTGGACCAGACTCCTGAAGCAGGGGACCACCGCCTCAGCCTTCTCATTGAACTGCAACGAAAGGGGAATTTTCCTGAGATGCGTACTTATCTTGCAAAACAAGGGCTTTTGAACAATATCAGAACTTCCACTGAATCCTGGGTCCTCTAAAGCTAGGCACAGACCTACCAATTATTAACCCCGATATTGATGCAATATGAACATCCGGGCCAGTCATAGGTAATCTGAGGTAATCAACAGTTGTCGCAATGTTCAGTCACGGCAGGAGTCGTTATATGTATTTGGGTGACAGATTTGAAACGTTGTGATTCCTTCCATTGTTGACGCAATTACGTTGGACTGTCAGACTGAATCAAACATGTTTGATATTATCCTAACTGGTCCATTCTATGGTCACTATGATACCAATTATGACATAAAAAATGCAGACAACTTGAACGTTAGGTTTGTGCTCATAACCAATTCCCAGTCATATCAGATATCTTTAGGTTTGGGTTGCTCAATCTCATTCTAATCATAAAAGACTGAAAAAAGTGATAGGTTTGTTCCTAGCCTAAGACATAACTGTCATAAATCAGCCAATCATGAAGCTGACTCAAGGCAGGTATGTCTTTAATGTTTAGGGGGGGCAGAGATTCAGTGCTTGAGTCAGTACAGGAGCACAGAAATAGGTCACTGGTCACAGTACTGGCCCATATGTGGCTCAGATTTGGCCCAGTATCATTAGCTTCCTTCATTGGCATTCTCCTCACATACTCACAGCTGGGCACAGCCATAATAGACAGACCCAGAGCCAGAGGGCCTCCACAGCTGCAAAGTAACATGTGGAAGCTGATGGACTCCCAGGCATCCTGTGGCTATGGCTGATTCACTGTGGGCTCTCTGCAGGCATTTTGCTGACATTTCAAATGGACCTCATTGCACACTGACGCATCTTCCATTTCTTCCAACATCCAGCCTCCCAAACCAGAGGAAGAGGATGGCAGGGTTTAAGTATACTGCAACACACTCTGTCTGACTCATAGACTGCCCTTAGCTTATGATGATCATTAGCAATGTTATAATTAGCTGGCCATTAAGAACCATGTCATCAGTGGACAAATGTGCTTGTGGGGGCCAGAGAGGTCTTGCCGGTCTTTCCAATTCATTTCATCAACAACAACACACATGACATGTGATCTGCATGCAGGATCCCTGCTGATCAAACCCATATGTGCAGTGCTGATAGCACCTTTGGCTACCAGCTGAGCTACATGGAGTATGGAGCTGCAACAGCACGCAGTGATGCCCAAGGTACAATGAGGAGGGCAAAACCCTATTGCTGCTGTTGCTGCTGACTGACTGCCAACACTGGTGTGCAAACATATGTCCTTTAATACCTGTTCAGTTATGCGCTGGCCCAATAACACTCACCAGGTCTGATGCGAACTGAAGCAAATGTGTGTAATGTGTGTAAGATCTCTCATTTAAGCCTTATGAGCAGACTTTGGTCCATACTCATTCTGCATTCATTCTGTCTGCCTTTTGAAAGTCTTTGTGGAAGATGAACGACAGTGAAATGGTTTGAAGTGAGCATTCTTTGAAATGGAACGTGTCTATTTTCTATTGAAAAGTGAAATCAGGCATTCGCTTTTTTTAAACAAGTCTTCTTCACTAATCTACTGCTGCACGCCAGCCCAGCCTCTGTGTTAGAGAGACACGCACACACACACACACGCACACACACACACACACACACACACACACAGATATACAGATACCTGCTGGCTCAGGTGGGCTTGCAAATCAAAGGTGGTTTTGGCAATGCATGTTTTTTTATACAAGGATCTCTAATTTCCAACTCTCTCTCTCTCTGTGTAAGTGTGTGTGTGTGTGTGTGTGTGAGTGACTGCATGTTTACATGAGGCAGCTGCAAGCCCCCAAGTGGTACAGTGGCAGCAGACCTTGATGATTACAGTGCTCTGTGCGACAAACAGGTGCAGGTAAAATGCCAGAGCCACTATATGACAGGCAAAGAGCCAGAAAATATGCTTAGCATGCGAGTGTGTGTGTGCACGTATTTTTGTGTGTGCATGCGCCCGTGTGTGTGTGTGCATGTGTGTGTGTGTTTGCATGTGCTGTGGCTCCAGAAGTGTAAGAGTGTGTATTCTGCGCTTGTCATAAGCATACCACTGCTTTTAAGCTGCAGTTTCACAATCTTAATGTTCTTTGCTCTTGAAGGTCAACTCCTCCATCGATTGACGTTTTGAGGGGGTTGGCAGGTCAGGTGTAGTTAAAATATTTAGCCTGTAAAATGCTGACATTTGTGTTTGCGGAGGTCTCTATTCATAGAGGTGAAGAAAAAATACAAATATGGAACACACACACACACAAACACACACACACACACATACACTATATATGCACACAGACTATTTGAGGCATTTTTAAAAACCTTACCTCGGCGCCATAGTCTGAGGCTGCCTTTATAATAAGTGAGAAATCAGCAGCATTCTCTCCCAGATTACTGTGCTCATTTTATGGTCTTAGACGTGGGATTTAGGCGAATACACTCACTAAGAGCAGTGGATTAGCACGGATTACTGATGTGGGCCTACAAACAGCACAGTCCCATTTCTCTTTCTCTCTCTCTCTCTCTCTCTCTCTGTGTGTGTGTGGAGTCAAACTCATTCCCCTGAGAGCAATATCTCTTGCCTATAAATGTATGTCCCATGTGGACACTGAGGCTGTGTCAAAGCAACAGACAGGAGAAGAAAGTAAGGCACAGGCAGTGACTGAGACTGAGAGAGAGAGAGAGAGCGAGAGCGGGAGAGAGAGAGAGGGAGGGAGAAAAAGAAGGACAGAGAGAGACATAGAAAGACAGAGAGAGAAAGAGAGTGAGAGAGAAAGAGAGTGAGGGGGAGGCATGGGACGAAAAGAAGGACAGAGAGAGAGAGAGAGAAAGAGAACACAAGCGAAGAATAACTGGAAGAGAAAGACAGTGAAAGACAGAGGAATGGAAAGAAAGGGAGTGATAGAATGACGAGATGAAATTAAATGAGATTTATCATGGCTGGCAGAAGCCATCTCTCTGGATCTTTCCAGCACACACAAATACTTATATACACACACCGAATGAGAGAGAAGAGTGTGGGAGAAAGAGTATATATGAATATACATACATACATTCATTATTGATGATACACACACACGCACACACACACACACACACTCTGACATATTTGCAGACACACACTTGCCTTCCTCATTCACACTTATATGGGTTGACAAGGCAGAGGGTGTGATTGTGTGTGGGAGTGACAGCCTCTGTGAGTCTCTGGGCCAGCATCTCCATGAGTGTGTGTTCGTGTGTGTGTGTGTGACATGATTGGAGGAGAGTCTCAGCTCGCCTCTGATTGACATTGGGGAGTGTGACCTGACAGAGACTCCATCAAGGCGAGCGGGATGGTCGTGCCTCTCCGCATACGAGATGCCAGTGGTCAACTGCCTTCAGACAAACCAGAGCTGAAAAGGCTGGCCCATTTCGCCTGTTCTAACGCGTCTCTGCAGAGACAGCTGAACCGACAGCAGCCCTCATCCAGGTGGGTGTCACTGACAAAAGGCCATGGGGCTACAGCAATTGGCCAGAAGCATGTTCTCAACTAAGCATACTATTATTACAATATATTCATACACTACATACAGGTAGAGTTAAAAAAATACAAGTATTGAATATTTTTGAAAAGTTCATTAATTTCAATAATTCAAGGTAAGAGTAAAACCCATATATCATAGGCTATGTATTAATTACACATAAGTTTAGAAAGATTAATAGCAATTATTTGTATTCATTTTGATGATTGGCTTATAGCCAATGAAAACCCCAAATTCAGCATCTCAGAAATCTCATTATCACATACAACTAATAAAAGACAAGGATTTTTAATACATTCTTGCAAAAGGATGCCCAACCATGTATTTAGTGCTTATACGTGAACATTTTGTCAGACTTTTGTCAGATATATGATGTTTAACATTTAAAAACATAGTTCCTGATTAGTTGGACACACTGTGAAAACAGTAGCTGAATCCCAGTGTCCTTCCTTTTCCCTAATCCCTAATTCCTCACTAAAGGCATCACTGGCATGATTCAGCCAATCTTCATTGATTCATGCCAGGGTTTAGGGTTTATAGCTTAGGGCTTAGGAGTAGACATTGGAATTTAGTCAATACCCCAGAGCACACAAGAAACACATTGTCCAACCTATTTGCTCCCACACCTGTGGACCACACACTTCACCAGGAAGTCTCTCAGCACACCAAGTGTACAAAAGGCAGAGTGTACTACATACAAGTTTGGTATATTCAACAGACTTGTATGAACCCAACACCCAGACAGCAGAGTGCTATCCAAGGTCACACATATCCCCCTCTCTGAGAGTAGCGACCCTGGGATATTATTTGACCAAGCAGCCCTGCGACAGTGAATGGACTGTCTGTTATATGTATGTACCAAACATGATCTTTCATACTGCCCCAAAGCTTGGAAATTAACTTCCCCACTACAGCAGATGTAAACCCTTTATCACTGACAAAGAAACCTAAAAACTCACCTTTTTTGTGAATGGTATTCTCACTGTGACATGGATTCCTCTAAACTGCTTTAGTTGTACATTTTCTTTTTAATATTTCCTTAATCATATTTGGACACTTATTTATTGTGAAGTGACCTTGGTTGTCAAGAATTTTTATATTATTGAAGAATTGAGGCCTTGGCTGTTAGTACTGTGTTTTTCCGGTTACGCCAGAAGGCCACTGTGTGTTGTCATTTGGTAAAGTGGAGGGACTACTGATTAGGATGATGAAGCTCAATATTGCATAGTCCAGTTTCCATGGAGCCCTGAAATATGTGTGTTAAAATCAACAATCAGAGCAGATTTACTCATTCTCTGTCATCCTTGCGTTTGTCCTCTAATCAATCAGACCTGAGTCGTAAAAGCTTTCAAGGCTAACTTCAATCAAGGCCCATTTTCAAACAGTTAGAGAAGAAATATGATTACTAAAACCTATTCTTTCCTTTGGCTGCCTGCCTTGCCATTTTGGGAGACTTCTCATATTGATATGCTTGTGCATGTCTGTTAGTTCCTGATGTGAGGTTGGCTCTCATAGTTTATTTTTTTTATTGTTTTACAGTCCTTTCACTAAAAGCTGAAGGTAGGTTATGATGCAGGATGAGTAGGTTAGCTACTTTAGCCTCACCTCACTTAGACCCCATTAAATATTGACAAGGGACGTGGCCACTCTACACAAACAGTAGGTGTAACATGGAGTTACTGTGCCTTTTTGTTGACAATATTCAATCTAAGTGTGCACAACTTGTATTGATACTACAAATACAAGGTGTGTGTGTGTGTGTGTGTGTGTGTTAAAATAATGGCAACTCACCCGTGCTACGTTGACATAGTCATCATCAGACAGGGTATCCAGCATCTCAACCACAGACATCTTCATCAGTTTCAGTGTCAGGCCACTCACACTGCCACTCCTGCAAACACACACACACAAACATTATGGTGTGTTTCAGCAAGGAGGTAATATGTACATGAGTGCTATTGTGTGAGTATAGTCTGAGTGAACGAGTGAGCTAGTGAGTAATCTCCTTGTGTGCGTATAAACTGAAAGAGCCACACTGGTCAATCAAAACACTGACCGAGCTGGGACATTTTTCACAAGTAAATATAAACAATACCCATCACAGCACTAAATCGAGAAAAAAAAATTAGGAACCAGCAAAAACCAGCACAGCCACATGCAGTCCTCTTTAAGCCTTGACTAAGAGCCCAACTCCAAGGTGACCCAGGGGCTTGTCGGTGTGGTGTGGCAGTGTAGTGGTGGTGGATGGTGGTGGATAAGATCAGCAGACAGCAGTGCAGGGGGCAGCAGTCAGAGTAGAAGTGAGGGGCTGGGGTTGGGGCTGGTGCTGGGGCTCTGATAAGGCTGCCTGGGCCTGGGCTCCCCCCTGTCTCTGTCTCTTAAGCGGCTTTTGGGAGCGCCTCTCGGGGGCTGGGCAGACAGAGGACCCCTCAGGCCTGCGAGCACCTGTGTCACAGAGTTCATCCACAGTCAGGCACACTCATGGCTCCTCCAATATGGATGTATATATGCAGTATGTCTGAAATGGGAAGGTAGTGACTTGCTGCCTCACTGCCACAGAATACTTCCTTTGAAGGGAGTATTTATTTTTCTGTTTGGAACACAACCGTGGTCTAGCACTGGCTCCAGGTGTATCCAGAGTGTATCTAATCATTCCTCCCCCTCTGGAGAGCACTCTCCTGCAGTGGTCACTGAGAGCCAGTCACACAGATGAAGCCTGAGCCGGACGTGGCCCAGTTCTGGGTCTGAGATTAAGTGTCTGAACAGTGCAACATCAAGGGCTGGAGTAGCCTGGGTGAACCAGGACCCAAACCTACTACAGCAAATTAGAATTTCGAATACATGAAAGTTTTGTTTGCTGCATTTTTGAAGACATCTGTCAAGAGTTGAAGAGTTTAAGGGGAGTTAGATTAGGCCTGTAAATGGATAAGCTAAAAGAGAGAGGTGCGCTGCAGGTCAACATCATTTTGCTTTTCCTTCTTCCAACCTCTAAATAATATCCAAAATACATCCACCAACCCACAGCAGTGTCTGAGCTGTGCTCTATCACTGTGGTCTGTTGTCTGAGCACACTTAGACAGGTGTCATGCAGAGATGTGCCAATAGGTGGCACTAACACTACAGCCAGGATATCTTGGACTGACAGCAACACAGCAAAGGATACTGAGAGCATTTGTATTTTTGTGTATGTTTCCGTGCGTGTGTGTATGTGTGTGTGTGTCTGTGTGTGTGCTCATGCATATTTGTGAGTCCTGGGGGCGTAACAGTTCTTCCATTTGGATGTTATGATACTCACACGTCCACAATGATGACCATATCCTTGGGAGACGAGGCTCCTTGGATGTACCTGTTAGGAGAGAGAGAGAGAGAGAGAGAGAGAAAGAAAGAGAGAGAGAGACATTATTATAGGCCCATCACAGGTTGCAGACCTATTCCACTGAGATTAGGAGGTGATGTGTGTGTGTGTGTGTGTGTGTGTGTGTGTGTTAGTGTGTTTGTGTGTGCGTTAACTTTTCCATGACAAGGCTCCCCATATACCAGTAGATTCCAGCTAAGGCCCCCTATATGGAAAGTGTGTTACTAAACACCGCGACAATAGGCTACTTAGCCTGAGCGATGTGATAAGAGGCCTAAAATGATGCCCTCTGTGCTCTCTAGGGGACTGTGGCTTACTGCATGACAGATGCCGACTGCCTGGTCAAATGTTCTTCCTTTTGTTTAAAATAGTCCAATGACTTTTCTGCGTACGTTGGATGTTTTTGATTCAAATGGAGTTTGGACGGTTTGAGGGACTTGTTTGAGAGGATTACGAAGCACAGAACACACTTTGGGCACTTGTACCCATTTTTATGTGTGAGCGTGAGTCCATACTTCATATATGCTGCTTATGCTGCATATGTGCTGCAACTTTCTTGGCCAGTTTTCACAATCGCACCAGATGTTTGGTCAGGTGGGTTATTGGGCTCCTCGTCAGGTCTTTATCTTTTCAAAAATTTGTCCATTTTGGCAGAGCTAGCTGGCTAGCTAACAGGTGCAGAAGTCTTTGTCACCAATGCTACTCTGGTTTGTTTACGTGATCACAATCAGACGTGTTTTAATGACTGCCAATCAGAGAGATTACAGATACTAAAAATATTAATAACAATAATAGTAGTAATGTTCAGATATGCGACAGATTATTATAACACAGTTTTATAACAAATGGAAATATTTTTTGTTTTATTTATTCAATTATTTATTTGCTGTGGCCCCCTGTTGCCCCCTCACTTTGAAAACCACTGTGTTAGTGAGCATGCGTATATGTGTATGTGTGTGCATGCAGTGTGTTTGTGTGTGTATTAGTGAGTGTGTGTATATGCGTACATGCATGTGTGCTGGTGAGTGTCTGTACGCGTGTCATGTGTGTGTATATTATGTATGTGGCCCTGGAGCTGTGGCTTGGTGAGGTGACTGGCATGTCTGCCTGCCTCTCCCTGAAGGGGCATCCAGGCAGCTGATCCTGACTGGTGTGTGTGTGTGTGTGTGTGTGTGTGTGTGTGTGTGTGTGTGTGTGTGTTTGTGTGTGTGTATGTGTGTGTGTGTATGGTTGGGACTTCAGACAAAGTTTGCCACCACTGAGACAACTGACAGGAGATAAATAGGTAAGGGAGACAGACAGACAGACAGACAGAAAAAAGAGGAATAGGAAGATGGGGAGAGTGAGGGATAGAGAGATAGAGAGATGGCTGAGGAGCTCAAGGCTGCAGCCTTTGGCCTGTCAGTACCACTGAAGCAAGTCGTAAATTGCACTAAAGCCATCTTCATTTTAAAGCCACACTTTGGTGCTGACCAAACCCCCAAGCACTGGCTCACTCACTCACTCACCATCTCAGAGCTCACTAGATTAGCTGATCTAGTCAGTCACTCACCCACACTCACTCACCCCCTCACTTCAATTTGCCCAGGTCTACAAATGTGACAAAACGTGAGGAAGACAGCCACTGTGTGTGTTTGTGTGTGTGTGTGTGTGTGTGTGTGTGTGTGTGTGTGTGTGTGTATGCACGCAGGCAGCTGAACGTATGTCTGAAAGGATGTGTGTGTGTGCGTGTGTGTGTGTTTGATGCATAGTGGGAGAAAGAGAAAACAGCAACCAAACATCCAAGTCTGTGCGCTGCTGATACAGGCTGACATTAAACATGGACACACACTTATTTACACACACACACACACACACACACATGTGCGCGCACACACAAACACAAACACTGTTCCAGTGGCAATTAAAAAGGCATTACGTCCCCTTGCCACAGTGTAATCTGAAGGGAGATTGATGGCCATCGTGCACTCCTTCAAGCTCCTGGCTATGACTCTGTGAACGTGCTTGGCCTGGTGGGTAACGGTGGTGGGCATAGCCAACGCTGCTGCTGATGTGCCTTTATTCTGTATGTGTGCGTGAGTGTATGTGTGTGTTTGGAGGTCTGGTATCTGCTGTTGCTGTTGTTGTTGTTGTCATGTGTGCTGGGGACTGACCAATCATTGGGGGACCCTTCCTGTGGCGATGCTGATTGGTAGAGCTGGCTGCCTGACTGGCTGGCTGGGCTGGTTGGTTGGCATGGCCTGGCTTTGGTTTGGGGCGAGAGAAAGGGGTCCTTTGGGGCCAATCCTGCAGCTTTGTGAAGCAGGGCCAAAGTACAACACAGAGGAGGCACTGCAGGGGTGCAATATGTGTGTGTGTGTGTGTAAGGGAGTGTGTTTGTGTGTGTGTGTGAGACGTATCTGTAGAGAGTCTAGCTGTGTGTGTGTGTGTGTGTGTGTGTGTTTGATGTGTGTATGTGTTTTAATGTTTTATATGTATGCTTTTGTAGACCTGAATGTAATCTGAATGTGTGTGTCTGGCTCCAATGTCCATTTTTCGTGTGTGTGTGTGTGTCCGTGTGTGTGTTTCCTGTGAGTGCTCTGTTCACACTGTTTCCTGAGGCGAGGCAGCTGCTGGCACCCACCACTCCAACCTGCACCATGACCTTTGACCCCCTTCTCTCAGTGGCTGTTCCAAGCAGCCAATCATGGCAAGGGGCATGTGTGGGACGAGAGGTGTGTGTGGTGTGTATGTGTGTGTGTGTGTGTGTCTGAAGCCAAGAGGGTGGGAAATGGATGGGTGGGAAGAGTGATGGCAGCTCACAGAGGACAGAGGACAGAAGGAGCGGAGCTGGCTCAGGCCATGCATTGAGCATGCCCACTCAACACTGGGGCGGGCAGAGAGAGAGAGAGAGAGAGAGAGAGAGAGAGAGAGAGAGAGAGAGAGAGAGAGAGAGAAGGAAAAGGAGAAAAAAGACAGAGGAGGGAGGAGAGCATGAGAGGTGAGAATGAGGTTATGTGAGTGTGTGTGTGTGTATGAGTGTGCATGTGTGTTTCAGTAAAAGCATGTGTATGCAAAGTATATGTGTGTGAGTGTATCTTTGTGTGTGTGAGTTAAGTTTGTCTGTGATTGCAAAAGTGTGTGGGTGAGTATGCCAGTGCCTGTAATTGTTCATGTGTGTGGAGGAGTGTGTGTGTTTGTGTGTGTGGAACCAATTATCTTCAGTAACCCTGCCGACAACGCATCAAAGGTATAACACTTCCTCTAGGGCTGCAGCTGCTGCTGTGAGTATCTGTGTGTGTATGTGTGTGTGCGTGTGTGTGTGGTTCTCCACTATACACTGCATGACAAAGCAGAGTGCTGTGACTTTTATCTCCTTAATTAGGTCCATCTTCATTCAGCCACCTACTGGGAGGGGAAACAAGGGGGGCCGATAGCGACGTCAGAGAAGGGACTCCCACCCCACTCCTCCCTCACAACTCGGGAGACTACAGGGGCGTGGCAGAATACCCATAAGCCCCGAAGGTGGGGGCATCCCTTGAGAAAGGAGTGTACCAGGGTGGAGGGGTGGGAGGTGGTAGGGGTGATGTGGAGGGAGTAGAGGGAGTACCCCCTCGTGGGCCTCAACCTCTCCTCCTCTGGAGTCTCTGAATTCCAGTCTCAGGGCAGAGCTCCAGCAGAGGGGCTCTTGGCAGCTAGTGTTAGTGCTGCTTTTTCTAGTCCTGCTAATGCTGCTAATGAAGCTAGTAGTATTCCTGCTAATGCTGCTAATGAAGCTAGTGCTAGTACTCCTCGTGATGCTAGTGCTGCTATTGAAGCTATTGCTAGTGCTGCTAATGAAGCTAGTGCTAGTCCTGCTAATGCTGCTAATGAAGCTAGTACTAGTGCTCCTTGTGATGCTAGTGCTGCTAATGAAGCTAGTGCTAGTGCAACTAGGGCTAGGTTGTAAAAATGAGGGCTGCTGCTGAAGATGCTGTCTCTGGAGGGGAAGAACTTCATTCAGTCTGTGTGTGTGTTAAAACAAAGTAAATTGAGTTTCTCTGAAATCTGTGTTTGATTCCAGGGTTCTCTCTTGACAGTACATCTTGTAAAATTAGAATGTGTGTATATGTGTGTGTGTGAGAGAGAGAGAGAAAGAGAGATAGAGAGAGGAGTGTGTATGTGTGCGTGTGTGTGTATTATGTATGTACACAGTAATTATGGTCTATAGCTGTAAATATAATAAGAGCTTTCACATGTGGCAGTATCTGTGGTTCTATACAACACAATTCCATGCAGTATGTTTGGTGCACCCAGCAGGCTATCTCTAGATGCCCTCATCAGAATGCCAGTCACTCATTCACTCACTCACTCACATACTCACTCACTCACTCAGACTTCTCCAAGAGTTCATCATTCCTAGAGTGTCTCGGGTGGAGGGCGCTTCTTTGTCAAGGCGCCCTCTCAACAAGGAGGAATAAGGTCAGGGGCCTGGCTTCTCGAAATGAACAATAAACTGAGCTTAAAAGTTTCCAAACAACTTCGGAGAGGGAGTTCAAAGAGACGGCTTCCTCGAAACGATGACTTTGAATCACTATTATTTGCCTCTTTGAAGAGCATAAAGGGTGGACTCAGCTTCCTTTCTGGACTATAAAGACCGGATCTATCTAGCTGAATAGTGGGTGCAACAACTGTGGCAGTTCTCCTGTGTCCTACTAAATAGGCCTCTGCCTATTTGTGGGGTCACGTGTGGAACGTGTGCCACCGAAGTGCCATCAGCAGATGCTGCCATCATGCAGTGACTGCTGTGGCATTGGGAGGAGGTTGAGGAGTGCGGGAAAGGGAGACGACGGCCGTGGCTCATGGCTCGCGGCTTGCTCCTCGGTGTGCGGGCCGGCCGTATCCAGATGTGAAGTTTCTGCATGGATTGTGCTCAGTAATTACCTTTCTGCGGCTGCCGCCCCACCAATGCTATTCCTTCCCTGTCATTACCCAGCAGCCTCTGCTGCCAGGACCAGGTGACGAGCAGATGGGCCAGCCTGGTGCCGAGCCCAAATACACACACACACACACTTATACATACATACACCATCCAAGTAATCTGCTAGTAAATCCACGCACTATCAGATATTCACAACACACAAACACACACACACACTTATCAGACTCATATTCAAACATAAACTGTGTC